>OZ024741.1:227726657-227744157 GCA_964016885.1 Eledone cirrhosa
TATATAGCCGTGTGTGTGTGTGTGAGTATTACAGACTTCTGCACAGTTTCAGTGTAACAAATTCCACTCACAGGATATTGCTAAACCGAGCGATTTAGTTGTAGGTATTGAAGCTAACCACGCAGCCATGACTGTGCCTGTTATTAGATCAATGAATAATCTTAACAGACAACGAGAAAAAAAATTTTTTCTGGAAAAAACACACTCTTTTTAAACAAACAGCTTGAAAATTTTTCTTTTTTTAACTCTGAAAAATGCCAGTTTTGTTTGATAAAAACAGTTTTAAAACTGAAGTTCATTTTCTTCAAATGTGTAATTGCTTTTATTTATTATTTTTATTATAATCATGGCCCTTTACGTTCTGAGTTCAGCTTTGGTTAGCTTTGCCTTTCATCCTTACGGGGTCGATAAAATCAAGCAGCAATAATGCACTGGGGTCGATTTAATCGACTTTCCCGCTCCCCAAAATTTGCTGGCCTCGTGCCTAATGTAGAAATCATTATAATTACTTTTATGAATTTGATATCTCAATCATGATATTATTTAACCGGAAAATTTGCCCTAATGAACATCAAGCTGCTACGTGCCGCCTCAGATATTTATGACGTATCAGCGGGTCCTTGCTGTTCTAAGTAAGCATGCCTTTTAGGGTGTTCCAAAAAGGAGGCTGAGTTGTTGGTTTTTAAACAGCCTTGGAAACTCTTCGAGAGCGTATCTACCGCTTCTGTGACGTTGAGGACAACCTTGATTTCATGACAGTCCCAAATCCTTTTCAGTTCCCAATTTAGATCCTGATGCCAGTTAATTTTCTCCTTCTCCTTTTCTTCCACTCTTGTATCAAAGGGGTAAACTACATCTATATTCAAACAAAATCCTTTTTCCTTGTCAAAAACCACCAGGTCAGACCTATTGTTTTCTAATTTTTTGTCCGTTTGTATCCCGATCGTTTCCAATCACCGACTCTGGCTTATTCTCATACCACCTCTCAGAGTGAGGTAAATTATTCAGTTTGCATAAGTGCCACTGAGTCACCTTTCCTATGATATCATTCCTCCATCCTTTATATTGAGTCTGGGCTATGTGTTTATACTCGGATACGTTGTGAGCCACAGCCCCACCTCTCTCTCCACATATCTTACATGGCGGACTAGCCTTCTCCTTGTCAATATGATGTTTCATCCACTTCATTCTAAGGGCTTGCAGCTCGTAGCACTCCCTCTTTATTTAACCAGTTCTATGTCTGCTAATCTCTGAATTCTGTTTTCTTCAAAACGATGCTATGAAGAGCTTTTTCATTCAGGTTGTTCCTCTCTTTCCTCTTTGTTGTTACTTCTTTCGTGGACTTCTGCTAGTCTATTGTCTCCTCCTCAATACAGCCTTAATCATTGTCTCATCACTCTCAGACACATATTTATGTAAGCATCTCTTCTCCAACCGAATGCAGTTCTCCATGCTGATAAGACATCTTCCACCTTAAGATCTCTTCGAGTACAATCTATCAACATCATGAAACATACAATAGGTAGTCATTAATTTTCTTGTCCTTCTATCCTGTTCTTTTTGCTCGTTTACATTCGATGTAAGAATTCCTGCACTATACCTAATAATAGACACAGCTCAGGAATTTACTGCACTTATGGATTTCTACTATTCAGATGTAATTTTCTCCTTATTTATTCAGATCTTATCATCTCCTTCATTTTATTGTCCTTGATGTTATCTGCTTCCAGGACACCCAAATACCTAAATTCCTCTTCGGTGTCGATCTCCTTTATCATCTCACCCCTTGGTGCCTCGATTCATTTGCTTTTTTTTCAATTTATCTCTCCTCATTTCTCGGACTCGACACTTATTAACACCAAATTTAATACATATATCATTGCTGAAAATACGAACAAAAATTATTATTATGGATGGTGTGAACGGTAAATATGATAATTAGTGGATTTGCTACTGCCTGTTGAGTCTCAATAAGGACCTTAGACGAACATTACTTTCCTGAGTGTATATGTAGTACTTAACTGGGTCGTATTTTGTAGGAGAGCAATTTGTAATTCAAGTACATTTTGCTTAACAGATACTCAGATACACAGCTCCTATGATGACTAAAATTATCATTCGTGCAATTATATTCTGTTAATTCTTCAATTCTTTTCAATGTTATGTTGTGGTCTTCTGAGATGGTAACATTGACACCTATTTCTGAGTATAACTAATATATCAGATCTGTTGTGTTCAACTCTACTTTCTGTTCGGATTGTGAAATATCTTGCGTTTGTCTCACATTAATGACACTTTCTGAGATATGCTGGTACCACTTATTTGACACCTGATATACTTTTCTTTTTAATTAACCAGTGACCTTGTCGAGTCTTCTTTTACACTTCTTTCGATTTAGCATTTTCTACGTGCTTCATTATTTCTACACAGAGAATATTTCACACTTTCACCACTGTCTTTGACCACTGTCTTAGTACTCAATGCTTGGTCTTCTGTGGAGATCAGCACTCTCCCTTTTTAGACTGGTCGACTGGTGGTTCAGGAAGCGTTCCTTAAATCGGCCCTCCGCCATACCCACATAGGTAAGCCCGAAGCTTGTCCCCTTCAACTGCAATGCAACACACCCGCTGTAATTTATGAAGCTGTGGTCACTTCCAACCGACCAAATCAACCACAGGAGGTCAAATCCTGTGTGGGTATGGCGGAGCGCCGATTTAAGGAACGCTTCCTCAACCACCAGTCGACCTTTAGGTACCCGGACAGACGTTCATCCACGAAACTCGCGAACCACGTATGGTCCCTCAAGGACCCAAGTATAGACTACTCCATTCAATGGAAAGCCATCACTAAGTCCAAGCCATACGCAAGGGGAAATCCGTCGTGTGGACTATGTATTGATGAACGAATAAATATTCTAAAGAGATTATGTAATAGTGATTGCCTAAACACGAGAAATGAATTCTTCACACGTTGTCCACACGTCTCCAAACACCTCTTACATAACTACAAAGCTCCGGATTGAATCACAACATCCTAATTTTCTTATCAACTAGAAACTTTTCGAACTTTCGCAGTTATCTCCCTTACACGCCTCGCACGCTTTTTAGTATTGCCTGTGTGAGGTGACGGTTTCTGCGCATGCGCGTTCGTACGGTTGTCCTTCCTGTTCCGTATGACCATGTCCGTTACGAGCTGAGGATCCGCTAAGGTGAAACAATTGTTCTCGGTATGGTGAACTAACTGTTGTGTAACCACTTCTACCTAACTCGTCCCATGGACTGAGTGCTCTACCACTACGGATATTACCTTCCAGTGTTCTACCACTATATATATATATATATAGGAAAAGAGTCAGGACCCCGACGGCTGAGCTCCGCCGTCGGGGTCCTGACTCTTTTCCTTTTACCCACTTTACTACCCATAGGATCGCGTACTCTGGTGCGTTATGGTCCACCTGGTTCCTACCACACTTCCTTCGTTATATATATATATATATATTGAAAGAGTAAAGAATAACATGGTCAACAGTACAAAAAAGAGTTTTATTTACAGTTTAACAATTGTTTCACTGATTAAGTTGTTTAAAAATTGATGAACACTTGGAGCTGTGCCACTCAATTTTAAATACGTTGTTAGCTTAACCAGATCATCAGAGAAACTGTTAAAATATGCTCAGTTTTCACAAATTCAAATTACAACATCATTAATAAAGAAAAATAGAGAAAAAAGAAAGTGAGAGAGAGAGAGAAAAACAGAAAAAGGAGAAAAGGAAAAAAGAGAACGGTATAGAGAAAAAAGACAGAGAGAAAAGAGGAGAGAAAGAGAAGAGAAAAGGATAAAGAAAAAAATATAAAAGGTAAATAAAAAAAATAAAGGGAAAAATAATATCAACAATAAATGAATAAATGCTAATAAACAAGTTACATCGAGGATGATACAAAACAATACAAAATATGAAAATAAATAAATAAAAAATGTTTATATGTGTGAAGAAAAGTAAACATAATAAGATTATTGAGAGTAGTTGTGGTGTTGGTGGTTAAAATATAGAGATACGATGTTATAAACATGAAAATGTTAAATATATTCATGTATGTATTGGTTACTTTAATAAATTAATTAGATAATTAATTAATTATTTGATTAATTAATTGTAAATTATATTAGAAGTGAAAATAATACGATAAGATATAATGTAAGAGATGAAATAAATTTAGGGAGAGAAATAGAAAGATAGAAAATGAAAGAGAAAAAATATAAAAGGTTATGATATTAGTTCATTGACAGTTGATGACAATAATAATAATAATTGTTTCTACTTGAGGCACAAGGCCAGCAATTACCCAGAGTGCATTACTGGTACTTTATTTTATCGACCTCATATGGATGAAAGGCAAAGTCAACCTCGGCGGGATTTGAACTCAGATCGTAAAAGGACGTAACTATGCTGGAAAGCATGGCGTCCGACCCTCTACCGAAACTGCCAATCCACCTCTACCGATACTGCCAATAATAATAATAATGATAATAGGTTATTATAATAGATTTAAGTGGTACAATTTGAGTTATGGAATAGATGGGATGAATTAAGTTGGTCTAAAATTATCGAATTTGGTCGCCGTTTTATACCTACAGAAAATTGTTCGTTCAATTTTGCTGTTAAGTAGCATTTTGTTGTATTTTAAAATATGGAATAGTTCCATACTACAAAGTCCACAGTGGGACATGCCAATTTTATAGGCCATTGCCGTTGATAACTTCATCCAGCTGATCCTGTATTCCTGGTATCTTTGAGCTGCCAGATTTTATTGGCGAGCGTCGTTGTATTCATAAGCTTCCTGTTATTTATAGTGTCTGTGGACATACCCCCTTTTCTTGAACTCCCCCGCCGTCGAACCTATGTAGTGCCATGCTAAGTTGCCTGAATTTATTGTACATAGGTACACTATATTTGACTCCAGGCATCTATTTTGTAATGGGCATTTATCAGGCAAATGACAGTTACATTTTGATGCTTTCCTGTGTGCCGGTTCCGCGATACGGTTTTGTATGTTGTTATGGATAGGCTGAGAATTGGGTTTGTTGATGTATTGTCGTGATGTGTTCTGACGTCTGTTTGGTTGTGATGATGTTATGTGTTTGTGTTTTATATTTGGTGTTATGGTACTTATTTGCGGGCTATTTGTATTAGAAATTCTCTTATAGTTAATAAATATATATGCGTGTGTGTATGAATATGTGTGCTGTTATATATGCACGTATGCATAAATATATATTATTAAGAATCGGGACACAGCGGCCGGGTTCTTGCCGTTTCAATAGCTATTCCCAGTGTGATGAAGCCCACTGTCACTTAGAGGAGAAGATCAACTCTAAAAAAATGTGTTCTGAAGATCGGAGAAACACACTGATCTAGTAGTGAAAATTCGTCACTCAGCTAAATGTATCGTCTGGGCTCGCATTTCTGAGAGAGGGTTGATTGGCCCATTCTTCATCGACAAAACTGGTTTCACTGATATAGTCACAAAGGAACGCTATGTGATGGTCTTGGAATACTTCAAAATGGAGCTGCACAATAATGCCAAAAGATAATGAGATTTTGATCGGTGGCTTTCAATCGTTTAATCTAAATACATTTAGAGCAGAGTGTGGATGTGCAACATATTCCATTGGCAGACCACTTTTGAAGATTGAAACAACTATTAGGTCCATTAATATTTATTAAGCACTATTCCAAAGATTCACCACAACTTCTTTCCATAACAGGGAACTGGTAAATTATAACACACATAACCCTATCAGTGAAGCCCTTTAGTATAGGTCAACTAACAGAAAATTGTATTACGGTTACGAAAAAAATTCTAAATAAGCCTAAAAGGCAAAAATTAAAAACGTTCATCGCGGGCTACGCTGACTGACCTGGCGGGCCGGATTGAGGCCCACGGACGCCCCTGATTTACAGTTTCGTTATGTCAGAAAATGAATAATGTAGACAAAAATAAAATGGAGCTGGTTTGTTTTGAGTCCTGGACAAATGTCCTCCATGCTTTTTTTACTGAGAAACATATTCATCAAACATATTATATACGTTGTGTTACTTCAAATTAGTGTGCACGCACACACACGCACACACACATACACACACACATGAGTATATATATATATATATATTTATATATTTATATATTTATATATATATATATATATATATATATATATATATATATATATATATATATATTTATATATATATATATATATATTTATATAAAGTGTCAGGACACCGACGGCTCAGCTCCAGCCGTTTCGAGAGTTATATCCGAACTACGTCACCCTCAGTACTGAGTATTCTGGTGTGTTATGGTCCACCTGGTATCTTATGACACCCTCTTTGTTATAAATATATATATATATATATATATATATATATATATATATATATATATATATATATATATATATATATATATATATATATATATATATATAATTACGCCGAATATCGTTTCCGGTATGCCCGGCCGACTAACTCACTTGATATGAAAATTAGGCTGCTCAGCCGTTAACATGCATAAGGAAAGTATATACTTTCAGATTTTCAATCATCTGGCAGAAAGGTATACGATGCTGACGATAGCTAATAAGCTTGAAACTATTACATCGTTCTTGTGTCAGTGTTGAACAAAAGGGCGACGATGATTGCCGAGTACTGTATGGCTTAATTCGGGCTGTTTGTTTACAAACAAACCGAACATGATAATAAATGTTCAGTAAACCCATACGTACATATATATATGTGTGCATGTATGTATATATATATATACATACTACTGCGCGTCTGTACACATATATGTATGTACGTATACATACTTATATTTAGGTATCAGTCGTATTAAGAGTGATAAATGAAATTTCGTTTCATTCTTTTCCATATATATATACAAAACTGGCAATCTATATCAAGTGGAGCGCAGTACTTACCATCAACTGCTACATAATGCTGTAACTAAGGATTACCGTAAAACTAATCGGAGTGTCATTAATAACATCAACGATGCTGGGTTTAAAATCACCTCTGAACTCAACATCCTCGACCGGACTGAACCTTTGGACCCTATTTCTCCCCACTTTACCCTGAAGGATCACAAATCCAATTTTCCCAACAACCCCTCTATTCGGCTTATTAACCCTAGGAAGTCCGATTTAGCTAGACTTAATTAAAGGATTTTAGATAGAATTATACCTGAAATTAGAAGCTTGGCCCCTCTTGCACTGTGGAACAATTCTTTCGCGGTGATTGATTGGTTCAACGACATATGCAACAAGGAACATTGCCGTTTTATCCAATTCGACAACAATAATTACTACTCCTCCATCACTTTACAACTTCTTCTTAGAGCTATCAATTTCAGTAAAACGCCCACGGTGGTTAAGGATTTCGAAGTTGATGCCATCCTCAATACCCGTAAGTCGGTGACCACACTATTAGCTAAGATCTTTCTCTCCCTTATTAAGATGCATTTCCCACCAGCACATAAATATAATAACATTTTTAATAGAAATATCATTAATATTTCTTAATGTATGACTCCTAACCTTGCACATAACATCACTGCTTCAAATTTAGCTAAATTACCTAGCTGTAGGAACACGTGCAACCCTGTAGCTAGTACTAACTGTAATTGTAGGAATCGGGTTGACTGCCCCCTATCTGGGAAATGCCTCTCCAGTAACATTGTCTACAAATGTAATGTTGAAACACCCACGTCCCGTTGGGCCTACATAGGGTTAACCGCCAATAGATTCAAGCAGCGTCTTTACATGCATACCCATGCTTTTCTTAACCCTCTAAGAAGGAATATGATGTAACTTTGAGCTTATATCTGGAGTCTAAAAGACAACCACACCCAATATAGGTTACACTGGGAGATCCTAGCTAGGGCTAGATCGTATAACGGAAATAAAAGACCATTTGACCTCTGCGCCGCTGAAGCCCTGGAAATACTCTACGCCAATGACCACATCTTAAACAAAAAGTCTGAGGCATTTTCGGCTTGTAAACATAAATTGCATAAAACTTTCCTGTATTACAACCCCTCATTATACCCTAACGGATAGTACGAATAATACGCGGATAATTTACGTCTTGATGTGGTAGCTAAGTATATGTTATGTTTATACCATTACTTATTTGTATATTACCTGTATGTTTTGTGAAGGTACGTATACTTTCTCGTACGTATATTTGCTTGCAATTGTTATAGGTGTATATATTATATTATATATACTGGTACATGTGTATATGGTTATTGTGTATACTTGTATTTTGCGTCTGTGTGTGTATGCGGGTTTGCAAGTATTTAGGGTGTGTGTATATGCGTACTTTGTGTTTTTGTTGACGTACGTTTAGCGAACATATGTGTATTTACCTGTAGGTAGGGGCGTGTGCGCGTTATATACGTATTTATTTGTGTATATTTATATAGGTTTATATAATTTTATGCATACACGCACACACACACATATATATATATATTTAATAATAATTATATTATTTATAATTATATATACACTATATACAACTATAAACAGGAAAGATCAGTAATTCATTACTACCTTATTACCAGTAAAAAAAATAACTCAATGTAAATACATCAGATGTTTTACAGAGCAGGAATATAAATTATACAATTCTCTTGTAATCTCCGTCACATCCATTCCAATGTAAATATGAAACTGTTGATGACAACATTAATATCCATGTATCTATATGATTGTTCAGTTGAATAGGAAGTTAATTATATGTCCAAACTTTGCCAGTGCTCCGATGATTCCAAACGAAAGTTTGGAAGAAACGATTATCAGCAATAAAATGTTTTGAACATAGTTTTGATTATTGTGTAATTTATATTCCTGCTCTGTAAAACATCTGATGTATTTACATTGAGCTATTTTTCTTACTGGTAATAAGGTACTTATGAATTACTGACCTTTCCTGTTTATAGTTGTATATAGTGTATATATAACTATAAATATTATTATTATTATTATTATTATTATTATTATTATTATTATTATTATTATTGTTGTTATTCCTTGAATCTCAGTCATTGATGTTGGTTAACTGGAAAGTCCGTTGGATTGAATATCAAGCCACTACCTGCAGCCTCAGATATTCAGGACGTATCGGAGGGTTCTTGCTGTTCCAAGCAAGCATGCCTTTTGAAGCGTTCCAAAAAGCGTGAAGGGGCCGATTTTCTTTAACCATCCCTGGAAACTTTTGGAGATAGTCCCCAGTGCGCCTATGACAATCGGGATCACTTTGACTTCATGGCAGTTCCAAATCCTTTTCACCTCCCACTTTAGGTCCTGGTATCGGTTAATTTTCTCCCTCTCCTTCTCTTGCACTCTCGTGTCGAACGGGCAGGCCACATCCACAATCAGACACGATCTTTTTTCTTTGTCCACAACCACCAGGTCAGGTCTATTGTGTTCCAGTTTTTTGTCCGTCTGTATCCTAAAATCCCACAGCACCTTCACCAGATTGTTCTCCATCACCGCCTCTGGCCTATGCTCATACCATTTCTCAGAATGTGGTAAATTGTTTACTTTGCACAGGTGCCAGTGGATCACCCTGCCCATCACATCGTGTCTCCAGCCCTTATAGTGGGTCTGGGCTAGGTGTTTACACTCGGACACAATGTGAGCCACAGTCTCCTCTCTCTCTCCACAGACCCTGCACAGTGGGCTAGCCTCCTCCTTGTAAATATGGTGCTTCAACCACTTCGTTTTGAGGGCCTGCTCCTGCGCAGCCATTAGCATTCCTTCTGTAGCCTTTTTGAGGTCTCCTCTTCTCAACCAGTTCCATGTCTGTGGATCTCTAAATTCAGTTTTCTCAAAGAAGGTACTATGAAGGGATTTTCCCTTAAGGCTGCTCTTCCTCCTTGATATTATTTCCTCCTTGGACATCCCCTGGCCTACTGTCCCCTCCTTCAGTACAGTTCTGAGCATTGGCTCCTTACTATAGGTCACGTATTTGTATAGGTTGTTTTTCTCCATCTGAACACAGTCCTCTATGCTGATAAGACCTCTTCCACCCTCAGATCTCCTTAGGTAGAGTCTATCGACATCACCCCTCTTGTGGAACATGTTGTAGATAGTCAATAGCTTCCTAGTCTTCCTATCCATTTCTTTTTGTTCAGCAACATTCCATCTCAGAATTCCCGCACTGTACCTAATAATAGACACAGCTCGGAAATTTACTGCGCTTATGGCATTTCTGCTGTTCAGATGTGACTTCAATACGCTCCTTACTCTCCGAATGTATTCAGTTCTTAACAATTCCTTCATTTTTTTGTTCTTTATGCCATCAGCCTCCAGAACGCCCAAATACTTGTATCCTTCCTCAGAGTCAATTTCCTTTATCATCTCACCTGTTGGTATCTGGATTCCGTTACTTCTGCTCAACCTACCCCTCCTCATCACAATGACTCCACATTTACCAATACCAAACTGCATACATATATCACTGCCGAAAATACGGACAGTGTCAACAAGCACATCCAACTCCTTCTCACTTTTCCCGAAGAGCTTAAGATCGTCCATGAAGAGGAGGTGATTGATGGTAAGCTCTCCCCTTCCCAACTTGTATCCTGCTCTCACTTTTCGCAGCATAATGGTCAAGGGCATCAGGGCAAGGACAAAAAACAGAGGGGACAGGCTATCTCCCTGGAAGATACCTCTCTTGATCTTCACGCTTCCCAAGGATACTCCAGTTGATGTCAACTCTGTCTCCCAGGACCCCATACTCCTGCCTAGCAAATTATTATTATTATTATTATTATTATTATTATTGTTGTTATTCCTTGAATCTCAGTCATTGATGTTGGTTAACTGGAAAGTCCGTTGGATTGAATATCAAGCCACTACCTGCAGCCTCAGATATTCAGGACGTATCGGAGGGTTCTTGCTGTTCCAAGCAAGCATGCCTTTTGAAGCGTTCCAAAAAGCGTGAAGGGGCCGATTTTCTTTAACCATCCCTGGAAACGTTTGGAGATAGTCCCCAGTGCGCCTATGACAATCGGGATCACTTTGACTTCATGGCAGTTCCAAATCCTTTTCACCTCCCACTTTAGGTCCTGGTATCGGTTAATTTTCTCCCTCTCCTTCTCTTGCACTCTCGTGTCGAACGGACAGGCCACATCCACAATCAGACACGATCTTTTTTCTTTGTCCACAACCACCAGGTCAGGTCTATTGTGTTCCAGTTTTTTGTCCGTCTGTATCCTAAAATCCCACAGCACCTTCACCTGATTGTTCTCCATCACCGCCTCTGGCCTATGCTCATACCATTTCTCAGAATGTGGTAAATTGTTTACTTTATTATTATTATTATTATTATTATTATTATTATTATTATTATTATTATTATTATTATTATTATTATTAACTGCTTCATACTGTTGAGCTAACATACATTAAATTACCAGTATGCTAATCAAAGATTATCTTCCTATGTCTACTAAGAACATACCAATACCATCCAGGGATACTTTAGACAAATTATTGATTAATAGTGTCAACTCTTTTATCAATAGAGTGAGATGGAGGACATTCCATTACGATAGAAACTGAACAGACAAAAACATAGATGCAAATAATTTCGACTCTTACGGCTTTAAAACTTTTAAAAGCCCACCTCACAACTTCTTATGAAACTTTTTCGAAAATGATCTAATAAAACTAGTTAAGAACATAAGTACAGAAAACATCATAGTAGAAACAATACATTCTTAAACAACCTTAAGCCCACTATTAAAGGATTTAATAATAAAAAAAAAATTCTTGTACATGCAGATAAGACTAATAATATATATAGCCTAGATTACAATACATATAGAAAATGTATATATGAAGAACTACAAAGGTGCTATAAGAAAACCACTATTAAAAACCTAGAGGATATAAATATAGAAGGCCATACATAGTATAGTATGTAAATTGGGACTTCAGAGACATAGACAACCATACACCCCTAACTCCCCAAGATTCTCTCTGAAAGACCATAAGGAAGACTTTAATAGTAACCCTTCTATAAGGCTAATTTTTCCCTCCAAATCTGACATTGGAATTATCAGCAAAAAAATATTAGATAGAATCATGCCCCAATTTAAGCATAAAATATATCTTAACCAGTGGGGGAAATACTGAAGTTATTGAATGGTTCAATGATATTAAAGAGAATAAAAAAAAAAAATTATACAATTTGATATTAATTCATACTACACCTCTATTTCCCCTATCATATTAAATAATGCATTAATTATGGTTATGAACAATAGCGACCTTACTAGATCCCAAATTGATGTCATCACAGCGGCCCGAAAAACCATAATTGCATTTGAAGATCAATTATGGACCCGCAAGCATACACATAACAACTTTGACATAACTATGGGATCTAGTGACTCGGCGCAGGTCTCTGATTTGGTGGGTCTATATCTCTTAAATAAAATTCATAGGAATTTACTCTACCTCAATGGTGATTTATACCGCGATGATGCACTACTTCTTATTGACTATAAAAAAATTAATATAGAAAGAACTAGGAAACAATTACATAACATTTTCAAAAACTTCAACTTAGGTATTACCTTAGATAAAAACACTAAAAACGTTAACTTCCTTGATGCTACCCTTTGCCTGGACTCTAAAATATATACACCCTTTCATAAACCAAACGAAAAACTACTTTATGTAGATACCAACTCTAACCACCCTAAATCCGTATTAAACTCAATTACTAAAGGAATATCAACTAGAATCTCTACTCTATCATATAATGAAACCATATTTAACAGTAATTCCCAATACTATAGTGAGACCTTAGCTAAATCAGGCCATAAAAATGAAATTAAATTTCTACCTATAAAATCACCTAGTTACAACATTATTTCTCACACGAGGAAAAATAATAAAAGTACTAGCCACTCTAACTCTAATACGAAGGGTAATATCAAACTTAACTCGCACCAGAATAAACCCCCCAATATTAATATAAACAGAAATATAAACAATACCTCAAAAAACATTACAAAAAACAAAAATAGAAGAACTAATACATTTTTCAATCCCCCTTTCAATCTAAACGTCTCTACCAACTTGCCTAAGGCTTTCTTCTCAATCCTAGAAAAAACTTCCCGGTCGGCCACAAATACCATAATCTTATCTATAAAAATACAATTAAAATCTCTTACTCTACCACACCTAACATCGCACACCATTTAGCTAGTAGTAATAAAAGGAAGATTAATAATTATTTCCAACTAATTAAATCACAACAGGGGGTAAACTTACATAGCAAGATAGTACCAGAGAATTCTAGTAGCAATAATAATAATGGTAATAGCACTAATGAAATTAATTACAATGGAAATGATAACCACCATTACCCTAATGGTATCCCTAACAACCATGCATCTACACAAAATATAACCGGCAAGCAAACAACCAGAATAACTGTAACTGTAGAACAAATAGAACTTGCCCCTTAGCTAAAAATTGCTTAATCAAAGACATCATTTACTCATGCACAGTCAATACAAACAACTCTTCAAAAACATATCGGTTCTACTTCAAACTGCTTCAAGACGAGATATAACTCGCATCTCCACACTTTCAAAAATCGCAATCTAGCCAACTTCACTTCTTTATCTAACTACATACACTCTCTGAAAATTAGGAATATACCATATACACTTCAATGGGAAGTAATAGATGAGGCCGCATCATATAAACGACCGAATAAATTATGTAACCTCTGTCTTCTAGAGACCCGCACTATAATCTATTCTAAACAAAACCTCTTAAATAGAAAATCTGAAATTTTTTCCATGTGCCAACACTAACACCAACACTCTTTCCATAACTTTAAACCTAGCTGCTAGTATATAACAATGTCAGATCTGGATTCCTCACCACCATTAACACTTCACCTCTAGGTCACTTCTATGATCAGCTCATTCCTCTACTTAACTCCTATTTATCTCAAACCTTTAACTCTACAATAACTATTAAGAATAAACATAAATATACCACCATTTAATATAACTACTATAGCTTACTTATATGTTATTCAGTAATGGATAGGTAATAATATAAGACATTTAATGTATTATAGGAAAATAAATTGTATTTATAATTAAATGTATAAATTAATAGCATTATATATAAGGGCGGTGGATTGGCAGTATCGGTAGAGGGTCAGACACCATGCTTTCCAGCATAGTTACGTCCCTTTATGATCTGAGTTCAAATCCCGCCGAGGTTGACTTTGCCTTTCATCCTTACGGGGTCGATAAAATAAAGTACCAGTAATGCACTGGATAATTGCTGGCCTTGTGCCTAAAGTAGAAACAATTATATATAAGGGATTCACTTATAACATAATATAATGTATATTTATAAAACAAGAGAGTTAACTAATTGGAGCTGTAAACAACTATACATTTTTTCTAAAGCTTATTTATATTTTATTCAGTAATGGATAGATAACAATATAATGAGACCCTTAATCTATTATAGGAAAATGGATTGTATTTAAAATTAAATATAAATAAATAGCATTATATAAAAGGGATTCACTTATAACACAATATAATGTATATTAGCACAGGGAATTTAACCAATTAGAGCTGTAAACAACTATACATTTTTTTCTATTTTTTTCTATCACATACAACTTAATCGCTAATTACCTCCCCTTAATATAGATCTCAAACTTACTTTCGGAAATTAAACCGTTAGAAGAATCATCCCAGAACAACTCGAACCCGGGATAAAAGTATAATAGGACCAATATACAATCCATAGCTTTAACTAATTATAAACATTCACTTAAATAAAATATAACCAATGCAATGGAAAAGGAAACAATAGTATTAATACTCTCAACACATGCAGATTTGAACATTACAGAAACAATTATCACACTACATCCACCAGAAACTCATCATTTTAATACACAAACATCTGTGTCTGTTTGATATACTTGTAAACATGTGTTATTTTATGTGATACCTTTGCCATACAGTAATTATGTATGCCTAGTAACATTGCTTGTTTCCTACCTAGCTATCCAGTATATGCCTAACGCATTTGCACTCTCTATACGCTTGCATATGTACTGCTAATGTCATCGTTTTACGAGTGACTTTTTGCCTTAATGCCTCTTTAATTATTATACTATTCTCTTGTAATCTCTGTCACATGCATTCCACTCTGTGCCTCTTTAATTATTATACAATTCTCTTGTTATCTCTGTCACATCCATTCCACTCTGTAAATATGAAACTGTTGATGACAACATTAATATCCATGTATCTATATGATTGTTCAGTTGAATAGGAAGTTAATTATATGTCCAAATTTTGCTAGTGCTCCGATGATTCCAAACGAAAGTTTGGTAGAAACGATTGTCAGCAATAAAATGTTTTGAACATAGTTTTGATTATTGTGTAATTTATATATATATCTTTATATATTTTTATGTGTATTTGGTGTATCCGTTTCTATGTGCGCGGGTACAGCTGTTGCGCGGGCTTTAGTATGTGTACGTGTTTGTATATGCATACCCATGGTGGGTGTTTTCGCGTATGCATGTGTATGTACGTATTTGGATGCGTGCATGTATATATTTAATTATTGTTGATTTCAATAACCTCTGTAATTTATTTACATTATTCTTAACTGTGAAGCCGAGAATCATTCGGTTTCCTAAAAAGAATTTTAGTCTACGACTTCATTTATACCATATACGTGGTTTTGTCTTTGTGTTTAATTGTTCTCACCGCTGCAAATAATTGTTTCTACGTTTGGCACAAGGCCAGCAATTACCAGTGCATTACTGGTACTTTATTTTATCGACGCCGGAAGGATGAAAAGCAAAGTTAACCTCGGCGGGATTTGAACTCAGATCATACAGGGAGGTAACTCTAAGCTTCAAAGCATGGCATCCGACCCTCTACCGATACTGCCAATACACCGCTACAAATAATTACGTATTATCTTCGTTTTTTCCGTTCATTGCCAGGGAACGTCTCAACCAAAGTATAGTCTTCCTGTCTTCCTTCGGTTGCAACTTTTTTTCGAAATATTTACTTCTGCGTTCACAGATTGATTTTTTTTAATTTCAGAAGATCCCGTTAAGGGTGAAAGCAGCGATTCTTTGCTTAAACTTTAATCTCTTATTTTAATAAATATTTGCTCTAAGGTTCTTATATATTTGATATATATTTATTCTTATCGATCCCTCGGATTTTAGTCTTCAAATTTATTATTATTACGATTTGGCTCCCTCGCTTGAACACTCTTTTGACTTATATTCATCATGCAGAAATAACATCTGAATATTTCTACTAAGAACATACCCGTACCAAGCAGGAAGATATACCTAAAACTCCAGATACAGAAAACAGACTCGTTCATTAAAGGGTTGCGTTGACGTGCCTTTTATTTCGATAATCAGGAAAAACGGACAACAAATAGGATAAATTTGGGCTTAAAACGTACAATAACCCTCCGACTAACCCTGCATTGCTAGCCTTCAAAAATGATGTCTTGGAACTCATACGGAGTATCAAATTTCGGAATAGAAGCAATTCCTTCCAGTAGGACCTGAAGAATAGAATTCGTTCTATTAAGGATTCTAATGCCGTGCACGTCCACTCCGACAAATCTGGCAATCTATATCAAGTGGAGCGCAGTACTTACAATCAACTGCTACATAATGCTGTAACTAAGGATTACCGTAAAACTAATCGGAGTGTCATTAATGGCATCAACGATGCTGGGTTTAAAATCACCTCTGAACTAAACATCCTGGACCGGAATGAACTTCTGGACCCTATTTCTCCCCACTTTACCCTGAAGGATCACAAATCCAATTTTCCCAACAACCCCTCTATTCGGCTTATTAACCCTACGAAGTCCGATTTAGGTAGACTTAATAAAAGTATTCTTATACCTGAAATTAGAAGCTTGGCCCCTCTTGCACTGTGGAACAATTCTTTCGCGGTGATTGATTGGTTCAACGGCATATGCAACAAGGAACATTGCCGTTTTATCCAATTCGACAACAATAATTACTACTACTCCATCACTTTACCACTTCTTAGAGCTATCAATTTCACTAAAACGCTCACGGTGGTTA
The DNA here is from genome assembly GCA_964016885.1 of Eledone cirrhosa. Lineage (NCBI taxonomy): Eukaryota > Metazoa > Mollusca > Cephalopoda > Octopoda > Eledonidae > Eledone > Eledone cirrhosa. Next base: position 227,743,867 of record OZ024741.1, read on the forward strand.
AGGATTTCGAAGTTGATGCCATCCTCAATGCCCGTAAGTCGGTGATTAATTTCGACGACTCTATTTGGATTAAAAAATCCAATAGTACCCCATTCGACGTGAGTATGGGCGCCAGCGATTCTGCGGAAGTTACTGATATTATCGGCCTTTTCTTTTTTTCTCTATCAAGGAAGAATTCCCCAACGTGGGCGGTGGTTTGTATCGTGATGACGGTCTTTTGACCATGACAAAGTGCGGCCCACGCACTTGTGACATGTTCAGAAAAGAACTCAGAGCCGTCTTTAAAGACTT
>OZ024741.1:227749157-227754157 GCA_964016885.1 Eledone cirrhosa
TATTTAATACTGCCGGCACTAGTATCGAGCACCTTTGGCATACGCTACTTGGCAAATAACTATATGTATCACCTATCTTCCCCTTTTTTTCTCTCCCTCGATACGTAAATACTGTATATATATATATATAGGAACGAGTAGGACCCCGACGGCTGAGCTCAAGCCGTTTCGACGGCTAATTCTGGACGCGTCGAAACGGCTTGAGCTCAGCCGTCGGGGTCCTACTCGTCCCTATTACCCACTCTACTACCCTAAGTATTGAGTACTTTGGTGCGTTATGGTCCACCTGGTACCTTACCACATTTCCTTCGTAATATATGTATATATATAACGAGGGAATTGTGGTAAGGAACCAGATGGACCATACCGCACAGAGTACTCAATACTTAGGGTAGTAGTGTGGGTAATAGGAAAGGTATGACCCCGACGGCAGAGTTCAAGCCGTTTCGACGGCTATTTCTTGGTCCAGAAATAGTCGTCGAAACGTCTTGAGCTCTGCCGTCGGAGCCATAGCTTTTCCTATATATATATATATATATATATATATATATATATGTGTGTGTGTGTGTGTGGAAAAAATGAAACGAAATTTCATTTCTCACTCTTAGTACGGCTGTTACTTAAATATAAGTATGTATACGTACATACATATATGTATACAGACGTACAGTAGTATGTATATATATACATACATGCACACATATATATATGTACGTATGGATTTACCGACCATTTATTATACTGCTCGGTTTGTTTGTAAACAAACATCCCGAATTAAGCCGTACAGTGTTTAGCAACCATCGTTGCCCTTTTGTTCAACACTGACAAAGAAATCATGTACTAGTTTCAAGCTTATTAGCTATCGTCAGCACCGTATAGCTTCCCGCCAGATGATTGAACGTCTGAGTGTATATACTTTCCTTATGCATATTAACGGCTGAGCAGCCTAATTTTCATATCGAGTGAGTTAATCGGCCGGGCGCACAGAAAATGATAAATAGAAAAAATGAAACGAAATTTCATTTCTCACATTTAGTACGGCTGTTACTTAATTATAAGTATGTATACATACATACATATATGGATACAGACGTACAGTAGTATGTATATATATACATACATGCACACATGTACGTATGGATTTACCGAGCATTATAATAAATGCTCGGTAAATCCATACGTACATATGTGTCAGCTATCGTCAGCACCGTATACCTTCCTGCCAGATGATTGAACGATAGCTAATAAGCTTGAAACTAGTACATCGTTCCTTTGTCAGTGTTGAACAAAAAGGCAACGATGGTTGCTAAACACTGTACGGCTTAATTCGGGATGTTTCTTTATAAACAAACCGAGCATTATAATAAATGCTCGGTAAATCCATACGTACATATATATATATATGTGTGCATGTATGTATATATATATACATACTACTGTACATATATGTATGTACGTATTCATGTACGTACATATATATATGTGTGCATGTATGTGTATATATACATACTACTGTACGTCTGTATACATATATGTATGTACGTATACATACTTATATTTAAATAACAGCCGTAGTAAGAGTGAGAAATGAAATTTCGTTTCATTTTTTCCATTTATCGTTTTCGGTGCGCCCGGCCGATTAACTCACTCGATATGGAAATTAGGCTGCTCATCCGTTAATATGCATAAGTAAAGTATATACTTTCAGACTTTCAATCATCTGGCAGGAAAGCAGAATGTATACAATGCTGACGATAGCTAATAATCTTGAAACAATTCATCGTTCGTTTGTCAGTGTTGAACAAAGGGGCAACGATGGCTGCTAAACACTGTACGGCTTAATTCGGGATGTTTATTTACAAACAAAGCGAGCATTATAATAAATTCTCGGTAAATCCATACGTACATATATATATATATGTGGGCATGTATGTATATATATAAACATACTACTGTACATATATGTATGTACGTATTCATACTTATATTTAAGTAACAACCGTACTAAGAGTGAGAAATGAAATTTCGTTTCATTTTTTCCATTTATCGTTTTCGGTGCGCCCGGCCGATTAACTCACTCGATATGCTAATTAGGCTGCTCAGCTGTTAATATGCATAAGGAAAGTATATACTTTCAGATGTTCAATCATCTGGCAGGAAGGGATACGGTGCTGACGATAGCTAATAAGCTTGAAACTAGTACATCGTTCCTTTGTCAGTGTTGAACAAAAGAGCAACGATGGTTGCTAAACACTGTACGGCTTAATTCGGGATGTTTATTTACAAACAAACCGAGCATTATAATAAATGCTCGGTAAATCCATACGTACATATATATATATATATATGTGCATGTATGTATATATACATACTACTATACATATATGTATGTACGTATACATACTTATATTTAAGTAACAGCCATACTAAGAGTGAGAAATGAAATTTCGTTTCATTTTTTCCATTTATCGTTTTCGGTGCGCCCGGCCGATTAACTCACTCGATATGGAAATTAGGCTGCTCATCCGTTAATATTCATAAGTAAAGTATATACTTTCAGACGCTCAATCATCGGGCAGGAAAGCAGGAATGTATACGGTGCTGACGATAGCTAATAACCTTGAAACAATTCATCGTTCGTTTGTCAGTGTTGAAAAAAAGGCCAACGATGGCTGCTAAACACTGTACGGCTTAATTCCGGATGTTTGTTTACAAACAAACCGAGCATTATAATAAATGCTCGGTAAATCTATACGTATATATATATATATGTGTGCATGTATGTATATATATATACATACTACTGTACATATATGTATGTACGTATACATACTTATATTTAAGTAACAGCCCTACTAAGAGTGAGAAATGAAATTTCGTTTCATTTTTTCCATTTATCGTTTTCGGTGCGCCCGGCCGATTAACTCACTCGATATGCAAATTAGGCTGCTCACCCGTTAATATGCATAAGGAAAGTATATACTTTCAGATGTTCAATCATCTGGCAGGAAGATATACGGTGCTGACGATAGCTAATAAGCTTGAAACTAGTACATCGTTCCTTTGTCAGTGTTGAACAAAAGAGCAACGATGGTTGCTAAACACTGTACGGCTTAATTCGGGATGTTTAGTTACAAACAAACCGAGCATTATAATAAATGCTCGGTAAATCTATACGCACATATATATATGTGTACATGTATGTATATATATACATACTACTGTACGTCTGTATACATATATGTATGTACGTATACATACTTATGTATATATATATATATATATATATATATATATATATATATATATATATATATATATAACGAAGGAAATGTGGTAAGGAACCAGGTGGACCATAACGCACCAAAGTACTCAATACTTAGGGTAGTAGATCGGGTAATAGGAACGAGTAGGACCCCGACGGCTGAGCTCAAGCCGTTTCAACGGCTAATTCTGGACCAAATGAAAATTTTTATCCTGGTATTTGAATAGCCGAGCTTCTCAGGGGGTAATTCCATATATGGTAAAAGTGATTGTCACAAGGATTGGTCAACAGTTTGTTGTTGAGACATAATAATTCTATTGTACCGCATAATAATTATATCGTACCGTGATTATGGGCTCCTTACCCTTAAAGGGTACAACCCCAGTAGTACAGATCGGATCCGTAAACAATTAATCAGCTTCTTCCGCGACTGAGGATTTAAAATAACACAACAAACGTACCTGACCCGAGTTAACTTCCTGGACGTTACCCTTGACCTCGATAATGATCTGTACTACCCATACAGGAAACCTAACGACAACCTGCACTACATCCACCGACGGTCAAACCATACTAGGAACATTACCAATAACCTGGTTAAAAACATCTCCCTCCGCATATCTCGTTTGTCAGCTAATGAGCAGATATTCGAGGAACATGCGCCTTACTACAACCAGGCCCTCAAGCGGAGTGGTTTCCGGGAGGAAATATCCTACTGTCCAGCTTCTATTAGCGGAACCAGAAACGTAACATGGTTAAATCCTCCCCACAATGCCGAGGTGACATCTCCTATCGGGAAAACCTTCTTTAGGCTCATTGAAAAACACTTCCCACTACAACACCGCTACCACAACATAATTAACAAAAAATACCATCAAACTCTCCTACAGCACCACACCAAACTTTGCACAAAACATCGTCTCCTCTAACAACAAAAAACTCAACCCCTATGGAAGAAATAACCTAAATAGCAGTGGAGAGCCGACCAGGAGGTGCAACTGTCCTGATGGATCCATTTTCCCCCTCGACAACAGATGCAGATATCGTAATGTGATCTACCAGTGCAACGTGAGGACGGACACCTCCAACAAAGCCCATATAGGATTAACCGCATGTGACTTCAAGACCCGGCTATACCAATACAGACATACCTTCCGAAACCCGGCCCGGCGTCACGCCACTACACTTTCGGGCCACATATGGGACCTCAAGGATAACAATATTACCTATGATCTCACTTGGAGCTTACGGTCCAGAGCCAACTCTTACACGGGAGGACGCCGTCCGTGCAATATATGCTCTGAGGAAACTTTACAAATGCTGTTTTCGACGGAGCAACTCCTAAACAAGAAAGATGAACTGGTAACTGCATGTAAACACCGATTGCGTAGGACTTACCTCGCCCTCAAACTCCAAAATGACCGGGGGGGGGGTAGACTAGGGCTATAACACCCCACTTGCCGAATTTGTATTGGGTAACCCCTGCTTGCAAAGGTAGACCTGGGATCTTCTTCTATATCTTTTTATCACTTCCTCTATATTTCCTTCTTCCCCCATCCCTCCCTAGTCCTCCCACCCCAGTCCTCTTTCTTTGTCGTCGTCCTTTTACTTTCTCGCCCACCCGAGGCAGCCCCTCGGACCCTTGTAGCCTCAGTACCCCCACCCCTTCCCCTATTCTATGATAGATTTGGCCGACTCCGCTTTTTATAGCAGATGTGTTAGACCCCGGATACTA
>OZ024741.1:227756657-227781657 GCA_964016885.1 Eledone cirrhosa
CGATTAGAGGTGGTGGCCCTTAAGAAGTCCTTCACACTACTTTGGTGTGTCGTATTTGCTTTGCTTGTTATTTGAGATATCCTAGAAAAGCATGTAACAGTCGGTAGCCACAAAAACGGCTTTGGCAAGATCATGCTGGAATGTCAAAAAAATGTGTAAATAAGATGTAGGGAAAAGTAGATTAATTAGGTTAAAACTACGGAACATCGATAGCAAAGCGTAATAACAACATATAAATGCGGAAAACGGAGACTTTGAACATTTATAACGTATAGCAAAAGCAACCTCAGCGGCGTACGTGGTATTGTCAAAAAGACAAAAATAGCACACTGATACAGCAAATGTAAGCACTTATACAAAAAAAAAACAGCGATTACTTGTTGGCGGATGGGGTGCCTACAAAACTTCCTTATAGACTATATTTTGGGTTTTCTCGCGAGTTGCAAAAGCAAATAAGTTATGTCGGCTCCCCACTTGAGAGCAACCAACATATAGTTGACCATGGGAGAAGCACGGTTCTTCTAAATTAAGCACTACGACCGTCAGCGTCTGACCCTGTGATTTGTTAATCGACATGGCGAAACTGAGCCAGAGAGGGAATTGCAGCCTTCTGAATGTGAGAGAATGTCTTTACCGGATGGAATGAGAGGAATCCTTGGTATGAAGACAGTATCCCCCTTACCACATCCTGTAAGGATTGTTGCCGCAATAACATGAGGCATCGCCTTTTGGACGTCCAGACGCGTGCCGTTGGAAAGCCTTCGGGGTTCCAAATTCCTGAGGAGCATGACAGGGGCACCTTTCTTAAGTCGCAGTAAGTATGGTGGCAATCCGGGAGGGTCTAGGGAGTTAAGAAATTATGTGGGGTAATTAACAACTTCGTCCGGATCAGCCATAGGGTCAAGGTACTTGTAGACGTGCAGGTTTTCAGGCAAGGGGTCGTAGTTAAAGGCCTTCAACAACCATCGTGAATTGGAAGTCCTAGAAATGCCACGTAACGATGATCGCCGCTGTTCACTTTGCAGAAGCCGGCCACGTCGTTGCTCTATGGATTCAGTATTTCGTGCAGCTGCAGTGGCAGCGGCGTCCCTGCTTCGTCGAACGGTGTGTCGTCCTTCATCCTCTCGAGCGCGAGCAGCGGCTGTTGCAGTGGCGTCCCTGCTTCGTCGAACGGCGCGTCGTCTTTCATCCTCTCGAGCGCGAGCAGCGGATGTTGCAGTGGAGTCCCTGATTCGTCGAACGGCGCGTCGTCCTTCATCCTCTCGAGGGTAAGCAGTAACAGTCGCGGCAGCATCTTTGTTCCGTCGAAGTTCACGTTGACTGTCATCCTCCTTCGCTCTTGCAGCTGCTGTCTGCACAGCATTCTGTGAGAGTCTGATCGCAGTCGCATTTACATCTTCGACGAGACGCCTTCGCTTAGACCTACTTGCATCATTAGATAATCGACCAATGAAAGTTCTTTTCTTGGGAGCATTGTTGTTTTTAGAAAATTAAGCAGGGAGAACGATAAATAGTGGACAAATAACGTTTAAGTAAGCAAATCTAAACACGGATATAAATTGTGAAAAAATGTGATAAATCTATGTGGTCTGAGAAAGTGGGTATGTTTTGCAAGATTTTGTGAACCAGTCAAATTTCAGGTTTTAAGTTAGGGGCAACGCAGTGTACGGAAATTAAAAGGAAATTAAATAATGTGGCTACAGTGGTAGGTATATAAGTGTTAGTATGTTTGTTCAGTTCGAACATAGCAATAAGTAAGTACTAACCATTGAAAGGGTACAGGCAAAAATGGCCGAAAAATCACAGCATGATAATCTGGAACCTTATGACCATAAACACATTAACTAAACTTCCTTTAAGATGGCAAATGTTGAAGAAGCATGCGTTTCAGAAACATGGGGTAGGTTATACAGTGAGTGTTAATGTGAACTTCAATAGATAAGTCGAAGGGGTTTATTGCCCCCTCCCCCCCCGGGATCCCCTTGATAAGTTCAAGTAAACGTTCATGTGTTCACCTTCATTTATAAGCCATGGGTAACCAGTACTTCTAGCTTCGTGAAAACCAAACACCAATTCAAGCAGTTATGACGTTTTGTTGCATTGATGATATCAACTTCAACATTCACCAAGTCGGTTTACTGCCCCCCAAGGGGTCCCCTACCTTAATTTCTGCGCAAGTGCATAAGCAAACAAAAGATTAATTTTGGTGAAGATGGGAGGCAAACTGCAGGAATTATGGGGCCTTTATACAGTAGTACTGCTGACTCCAAGCGAGGACCCCACAATCGATGTACGGAAAAATAAAATAGCCTACGACGCGTAATAGGACTTCAGAAACCTATGTATGAAATTTGGTGCAAATAAGTTGTAAAATATAGCAATGCATGTGCTTACACAGACAGACATCTTCTGTTTCATATATATATATATGAAAATAGAGAAATTAATGTGAGCAAGAAGCCAACAGTAATTCATACATTTTAGTGACTATTACGTTAAGATGGAAAATATTTAACGTAAGATATGGGAAAATAATTCAATCCCAATCTCAAAAAGGGTCAAGACAAAGATTTTATCCACAGATTTTGTGTAATCCAGGGAAAAAAACCAATAGAGTCTTAACTCAGAATAAAATTAAGAGTAAATACTTATCCTTCAATTTGGAAAAATCTACAAATGCTCTATATAGTCTTAAAAAGACTATTTCACGAAACTTTTCAGTGGTGTTAGTCACGGTTGGAACCGTTCATCAGTAGAGTTCAACACGATACCCAAAATATCACTGCTAAAATATGCCAGAAAGGAAATTTAAAAGCAGGCTAGTTACACCTCGTGTGGAATTAAGATAATAAACACACATGGAGAATATATATAATAGTAGAACACTCGCGGATATATCCGTAGTCGTAGAACACTCAGTCCAAGGGACGAGTTTGGTAGAAATAGTTCACTTCACCATACCGAGAAGAAATGTTTCACCTTATGCGGATCCTTTCAGATAGAGCTGAAGATCCGCATAAGGTGAAGCATTTGTTCTCGGTATGGTGAACTAACTGTTGTGGAACTACTTCTATATATATATATATATATATATATATATATATATAAAATAATTAAGTCAAATATGTAAAATTTGGCTACGTTTATTATAAATTATAGATATACTGCTATATATATTTCGGTGACAGCCATCATTGGCTGTGACCTCTTCAGGCAGTCCAAATTGGTTTGGAAAAGACAGGTACACATGTTCCAAACGAATTCAGACTGCCTGAAGAGGTTACAGCCAATGATGGCTGTCACCGAAATATATATAGCAGTATATCTATAATTTATAATAAACGAAGCCAAATTTTACATATTTGACTTAATTATTTTACATTACTCCGGAGTAAACAAACCAACCTGTGTACTTCGTCGAGTGCTACAATCTGTATGTGTCGGTAATCTGAGGTCTCGGTAAACAACCAACATATACTCAAAATCTCTCTCTCTCTCTCTCTCTCTCTCTCTCTCTATATATATATATATATATATATATATATATATATATACAGAGAGAGAGAGAGAGTTGTTGTAGGGTTGCAAGTAAATGCGTCCGTAGGCGGTATGCCGGTTGAGCAATCGATGCTCGCGCAGAGTAGAGTATACTATTATAGCTGAGATGTTTGAACATACAAGACATATCTGAAGACCCTTCGAATGCAGAGTCGTGTTTGATTTCTAACAGAACTTACTTCGAGCTGATCGACGAGAAACATATGTAATATGTTAATAAATTGTGGTTTGAAGCATTACTGATTCCTCGTTCTTTATATATATATATATATATATATATATATATATATATATATATATGTAAATATCTTTAAGTCGTTTGGAAGCCTCGACAATGCAAATGGGTAAATCTCCGGGTAACAAGATCCGGTGGTGGAGAGAGAGATGTAAGTGGGTGTACGTTGAGATGCGTGGTGTGTATAAGATGTGTAGAAGAATGAAGGAAAGAGTATAAAGGATAAAATAAAAATAACAACACGAGAGAGAGTTACCTTGGGAGAGATTTAATTGTCCCTATATATTTCGGATTCACATCCATCAACTGGGGTTTTTTCCGGGGTGGGGGAAAGGTTGTCTGTCGGACAGGTGCGAAACGCCTCCTCCGCTGTTTGTTGTTTTGAATATCACCAATATTCAAATATATAGGTTTTGTCTTAGTAACTTTGTGGTTCAATGCAAGGGGATGCAGAACAATTATATGAAAGCCGTAAAATAAGAAAATTATAAAAATTAACTTACTTACTAAAATTTTACTCCAACTAATTAGTTTTTGAAAGGGAATAAACATGGTTTCCGAATGGAACATGGAGAATACATTTCGTCATCAGGATTCAATTCTCAGCTAAGTTCCCAGGCGATGCGTGGACACAGGGAACTTATACAAAAATAATTCAGTGGATGGACAAAAGCAAGCGGGGACTAAATTCCAGGACATTGAAACAATCACTGCCTACTTGGTCGGTGGCAAATTCAAAAGAATCAATCACGGTGACATCGAGGTTAATCAGTGAGGAGTGGGGTGTTAATAAGACAGTAGCCTGACTATTACTATGAACTATAGTAGCAGTTTTGGCAAATTTTTGCTCAACAAAACAATTTGCAGATAATTATAAAGAATTAGTATATCTACCAACATATATATACAGATGCATACCTATGTTAGCAAATATATAGGTTTTGTCTTAGTAACTTTGTGGTTCAATGCAAGGGGATGCAGAACAATTATATGAAAGACGTAAAATAAGAAAATTATAAAAATTAACTTACTTACTAAAATTTCACTCCAACTAATTAGTTTCTGAAAGGGAATAAACATGGTTTCCGAATGGAACATGGAGAATACTTTTCGTCATTTGGAAGTCAATTCTCAGCTAAGTTCCCAAGCGATGCGTGGACACAGGGAACTTATACACAAATAATTCAGTGTGTGTGTGTGTGTATTAAGGTAGAATAATTGTTTCTACTTTAGGCACAAGGCCAGCAATTACCCAGTGCATTACTGGCACTTTCTTTTATCAACCCCGTAAGGATGAAAGGCAAAGTCAACCTCGGCGGTATTTGAACTCAGATCGTAAAGGGACGTAACTATGCTGGAAAGCATGGCGTCCGACCCTAGAATAATACGCGTGAAACAGTATAGTAAAAGACCCATTTAATTTAATGTTTCATTGATTAGAGCATTCTATGTAAAACTACTTAATTCGTCAATTTTCCTGGATCTTCTCCCTCTCGTTTCCCTATTTCATTTTACATTCATTTAAATCAATTACAATAATTTCTAACATCATTTTTTAAATCAATATCAATCATATCTCCACTAAATTACGATGACTTTGTTCTGCTTCAGCAGCTATCTATCTATCTATCTATCTATCTATCTATCTATCTATCTATCTATCTATCTATCTATCTATCTATCTATCTATCGATCGATCTATCTATGTAGCTATCATCTTTGGACTACTTTGTCGTTGATGTTATCGTTTTAATAGTTTGAAGACAGATATATGGGTAAATATACATAAATAGATAGCTATAGATAGATAAATAGATAGATATGTAGGTAGGTAGGCTGTTAGGTAGATAGGTAGTTATGTAGGTAAGTAGGTTAGGTGGTAGATAGGTGGGGTGGTAGGTAGATAGGGAAGTAGGTAGTTAAGTAGGCAGGGAGATAGATAGAGATATAGAGTGATATAGAGAGATAACATGATTGCTAAATTGATAGAGAGATAGAGAGATAGAGAGAGAGATAGAGGGATAAACAACTAGAAGGGAAGATAGATAGATAGATGAATACGTAGGTAGATAGATAGGTAGATAGATAGATATATTTCTTTATTTGCCACAAGGGCGCACAAGAAAAGGGGACAATACAAAGACATGCAGTGGATTTTACATACAGTCGTGTAAAAAATGTAAAACAAACAATTGCAACAATCGAAATCCCCAATAAGGGGGAAGCGCCACAAATGGGTTGTTTAATACCCCGTCGATAGAACAACCCTCAACTCCAGGAGCGTGTTGTGCAAGTGCTCCTTTCAGCCTTTTGCTCTCTTCTTTAACCTACAGGCTTATAAACAGAGAAGGCCCAATCACTCGGGCCATTTTTGCCACATTCACCCACCTTTCAGTAAATTTACTGGGGTGCAGTGCCTCTCTCTCCACTCTGATTCTGCTTCTAAAGTGATACTTAAAGAAGGGAATCAATTGTTGTCCGGAGAGAAAGGCGTCTGTCCTCAGTCCTCTCAATCTCGTCCACCATATAACCTCTTTCACCATAGCCCCTATACAGAGGAAAACCGCCTCTCTTTCGTTTTTGAAAGAGGTTGGCGGTTTGATCCTTACTATGTACTCGGCAAGTCAACCGGATTTGTCCCATACGCGACAACAGTTGTTCTGCATAGTTCCACAGTTCGGTTACGCCCGGGCAGTGTACAATTGCGTGTAGGACGGTTTCAATGTCCTGTGCGCATCTTGGACACGTCCTCTTGGAAGGATCCCTGCCGGGGCGTCCGTGCCTGTAAATCTTGTCACGAACCGGTAGAGCTTCTCGGTAGCACTGCCAGGCCAGGGACCTCTGGAAGTTGTCCGTAGGTCCCGGGCGGAAAGTCCTACCAAACAGACTGCTGAGCTCATCGTCTTCGACGCCCAGAGTCTCTTCGAGCACGTCGTCGCCCTTGTAACGTACAATCCCTCTATAGAATGTCGAACTGGAGTCTCCACTGATTGCTGTTCCCGCTTGCCAGAGGACTGTGAGCGCCTGAGCGCATTCAATGTGCCAGGCGCCTATCGTTTTCGGTCTTTTCTTGACCCAGGACTGCAGCTCCGTCAGCGAGACGAACTGCGGGAAAGCCTGTCTCACAAACGGTGTCCACACCGGTTGGGGGTCGGTGAGGAATACCTGTAGGTGCCGCAGTCTCAGCGCATGTTTGCGCATCATCAGCCACGGCATTCCCAGTCCTCCGTTGGAAGGGTGCTGACAGCAGACGGATCTCCTCACCAGCGGAGCCTGCTTCTTCCACAGAAACTGGAAGAGCATGCATTCTATCTTGGCAAGGTGTTCACGGGGACAAGGCATGACAGTCAAGCGATAGTAGATGACGGACGATATGAAAGTGTTCGCCACCTCCGCTCGACCTTTCAAGGACAGTTTGCACTCTTCCCACTTCTGGGTGAGCGCAAACACCTTGGCCGTTACCTCGTTCAAGTTTTTCTCCACCTGCAGGTCAGGACCGAACCAGAACCCGAGCAATTTCACCGGTCCGTCCGTCCAGCGTCCAACGACGCTGTCGGACGTCATCGGTTTGCCTCTCCACGTACGGAGTTGCAAACCGACAGACTTGTCCGGGTTTAGTTTTGCTCCCGTCAGCGTTTCGTATTCTTTCAGTAAGTTGCCGATCACCCCCATTTCTGAGGTGCTCGGCACCATTAGCGTCACGTCGTCGGCATAAGCCGACGCCGCTTTGCGCAGTTCCGGTTCTAGAGGGATGCCCTGCAACAGCTCCAATTTCCGGAGTAGTGGCTCTAGAGTCAATACATACAGAATGGAGGAGAGAGGGCATCTATGTCGAATGGAACGCGTGATTGCGAACGGCTCCGAGCAGATGCTGGTGTGCATTGCCTCGATCCAGCCTCTGAAAACGGGATCGAAACAGGCCGCCTTGAGAACCGCTCCCAAGTACCGATGGTCGACCCTATCGAACGCCTTAGACTGATCCAAATTGATCAGAGCCCCACCGAAGCCGGGTTTACTGCCCACCCTCTCTATGATGTATCGCATGAGGTGGAGGTTGTCGTGTATGGACCTGATCGGGATTGCACACGTTTGCGCTTTCCCTACCAGGTTCTCGACGACAAGCGCCAACCTCGTCGCTAGCACCTTGGCCAAAATCTTTAACTTTATGTTGAGCAGAGTTATGGGCCTGAAGTTGTTAATTTCGTCCCCCTTGTTCTCGTTTTTCCTGATCAGCGTTACTACGCCCTTGCCTGCAGAACTTGGAATTCTCCCGTTCTGCTGCCAATTGCAGTAGACGGCTTAGAGGACGCCAGAGAACAAGTCCGGCATGCCAATGTAAAACTTATAGGGTAGACCATCTAGACCTGGTGACTTGCGTTTCCCGCATGGCCCGGAGCGTCCCGTATCTCAGTGTCCGTGATCGGTCTTTCGCAGAACTCGGCGTCCGTTTTCGAGAGACGTGGCAAACCGTCGAGGTATGAACTAAAGTCCATTTCCCCGTTCGGCTCACCGTCGTTCTGCTCAAACAGTCGCGCAAAGTGCTGCTGAAAGGCTGCGCACATTCGCTTGGGGTCAAGTAGCACGCGCCCGTTTTGGTCTTTCAAAGACCGAATCGTGGTCTTGTTGTCACGTTTTTCCTCCGCCACTCGGGCCCAGCTGACAGCTTTCGCTCCTTCGTTTCCTAGAGCACGTGTTTTGCTTCTGACCACGCAGCCTTCGTGTTTCCCGTCGAAGAACTGGTTTAGTTCCGTTCTCGACGATAACACTCTAGCCGCATTGCCACTTCTAAGTGCCTCCTCTATCTTGGCTACTAGTTCTTTTTCTATTTTGTTTTTCTCTAAGGCTAACTCTCTGCTAAACTCCATCGATTCTACTCTAATTGTTTTCTTGAGAGAGTACCACCATCTATTGTTGACGATGGCTCCCGTTAACTGTTGCTTGACTAGTCTACTAATCCGTTCACTGTAAGCTTTACGTGCCGGCAACGACACGTTCAGCTTTCAGTATGCGGGTCCCTGTCTATGTATTCTATCACGGTTGACTAAGCAGACGACTAATTTGTGATCTGAGTAGGCAACCATGTGCATTCCTGGACAGCTTAATATATCCTTGTCCCTTTATGTAATGAAGAACCTATCTAAATACGATCTAGATATCCGGCTGCGGTTTGCCCACGTCCACTGTGGTGCAGTCGGGAAACCCAGTCGATAACTATCGGCCAGTTGGAATTCGCCGATTAAAGTTTTGAGGCTGTTTCACCCCCCGCCTCTACTGGGACATGCTCCCACATAGTCCCAACGTGCATCTAGGATACCATTCCAGTTCCCCACTAAAAGTAAGGAGCGAGATATTCCCAGAAAAGACTCTAGACGCTTAAAGAAGTCTGGCCGTGATTGCGATTGCCCGGTCGGGGCATAAACGGCCACCAGTCTGAAGGCTCCACCTCCAATACTGTTCACGTCTAGGACTACCAGTCTACCCTCCGGGTCCAAGTGTACTTGCTGTACAGGTTCTTCCGAAACATGACAGCCATTCCCCTCCACCTCCTGGCTGACAGAGAGATGCGTAGATCTCAAAGTCGTCGAAGATGGGGCTTGTTGCTGCCTGTTGTGGATCCTGGACTCGGTGATGGCTATCACATCCATACCGTATGACCTAACGTCGTTTAAATGTAGGCCCTGTTTCCATGGCATCCCTAGGCCACGCACATTCACGCATCCAACTCGTAAACTAGCCATGTTGGTGAAGAAGAGTTGGAGAAAAAGGACGAAAGGTGCAATTACCTTTTCGTTTCCTGAGATCAGGTTGTTCAATCTCCATTTCATTTCTGGTGGGGGTGTTGGGTGGGGTGGGGGAAACATTTTAATAAGACGCGGTTAATAGGTTTTCGACTGGGGTTGCCAACATCCTGCGAAAATTGTTCTTTCAATTTCTGATAGGTTTCTATCGAAACCCTTATTAGTTTTAGGTGTGGAGACGATTCTGCTTTGACGAAAGTTTGCCCCACCTCCCCGTCTCCACCTTGGGGTTTTGGGAGATGACCTCCATCAAACTCTTGTTGTTTGTGTTGATGTATGCGTATTGTTGTTTGTGTTTTTGTTGTGTTGTTTTAGTTTGTTGTTCGTCCGGGAGTTTTCTTTTTATGGTGGGGTCTTGTGTTTGGGGTGGTGTTGGTGTTGGTTTTGCTGGTAGGAGGATGTTTGAGTGTGGTGTTGTTTGTGTTGTTGTTTGTGTCTGTAGTTGTGTGTTGGTGTTGGTGATTGGAGTTTTGGTGGTTTTGTGGTGTTTCTTTTTTGGTCTTTTATATTTCCTAGGCTCTCCTTCTTCACTTAAAGAAGGAGAAGCAACCTCATCTGTTAATGAATAACCATCGTCAGGAGTGTGGGTTAAGGGTATGTTGTGTGGTGGTGGTGTTTAGGTGTGTGTGTTTGTGGTAGTGTTTGATGGAGTGGGATGGGGTGGGGCTGTGTTCTTCAGGGGTGTTGTCCGTGTTTTTTCTGTTGTTGTTGGTTGAGTGGCTGTTTGTTTTGGTGTGTTTGCTCGTTTCGTCTGTTGCTGTACTTGTGATGGTGATTGTTTTGGTGTTGGTGTTGGTAATAGTGTTTTTTTAATGATGTTGTTGTGGTGTGTTTGTGAAGGACAGTAGGCTTTTAGGTGTGCTGTGTTACCACAGCGAAAGCAATGAAATTTACGCCCCTCCACCGAAATGTTTACTTTCTTGTTCTCGTCGATGACGACCTTTTCGGGTATTTTGAAGATTCTCTCCGGCTTCATTTGCATCAGAATCTCCAAATCAGTACCCGCCCACCTTTGTCTAATAGACTTTCGAATTGAAAGAATGGCATCAGTCTCTAGCTCTACGAAGCCAGCCAAGATCCACCAGATGTTAATGTTTGGTGGTATATTTTTTATTTTCATTTTTGTGTCCTTTTTCCCATGTACATAGGGAAAAAGGTGAATGCTTTTGACACCATTGGTGTCACAGAATGTTTGTGGGCGAGTGCCTCGCTTTTAAACAGTACGGAAACACTTCCGTACTGTTTTCCTCGTTGGAGAAAGTCAATATTTGCTAGAGTCGTCTTTAAGATGGCTTCTATGTCTGCTTGACTAACAAATATTGGCTTTCTCGTTGTGTTGGAGACAGTCCTGAAGGTCACTATCCTTCGAACTGTCTCTTCTTTTATTTCGAGGGGTGAGTTGATTCTAAACCCACCCTTGTCTTCGAAAGTTACAAATTGTCTCCCTTGCTCGAGCATATTTCTTGCATTGGAGATGTCAAGATTTATAAAATCTTGTTTTTTGTTCACTGTTTCAGCGAAAGACATTTTTTTCTGGTGTTGCTGTTGTGTTATCGTTGTTAGCCTCGGTGTTGGAAATCGCAATTTCTTGACGAGGTGAAATTTTATCTGTAGATGTATCTATGGAGTTGTTGTTGTTGGCTGTTTCATGTTTATGTATATTAATAGGTTTAATTCCTGTGTTTTCTTGTGTGTTATTTTTCTCCGCTTCGACGGTAGAAATTTTGAAATCTTTAAGTGGTAATATTATTTATTTCTCTTTGTTGACAGTCGTATCCATGACGACGTCTATAGTGGAAGAAGCAGATATAACGTTAATATCTGCCTCTCTACCTCTCTTCTCTCTGTCAACGTTCTCCAGCGTTCTTTCCACGCTATTCATGTTTTATAGTTGGCAAAATTTGATATTTTAAAACAATTTTTAAATTAAATTTTCGCCCCAATTCAGCTTGGGGGTTAATCTACAAAATGATATGTTTTTTCAAACAATTTGTTCAGTTTTTTGTATAGAAATTTACAAAAAAGCTTACCGGCGATGTTCCACGCGTCAGGCAGTTAGGGAGATACATAGATATCTTTCTTTATTTGCCACAGGGGCCTACAAAAATGGGACATTACAAGACGTGAAGGCGGGGGTTTTACATAAAAATAATTTAACATTAATAAATAACAATAAAATATATAATAAAATAGCAATTGAAATCCCCAATAGGGGCAACGTTACTGCAGGGTTGTTTTATACCCCGTGGATAGAACAACCTTCAACACCAGGAACACGTTTTGTAGGTGTTCCTGTCTTCCCTCTGTTTATCTTCCTCAACCTACAGGTTTGTATACAGAGAAGGCCCATTCACTCGGGCCATTTTTGCCACATTCACCCACCTTTCAGCGAATTTACTGGGGTGTAGCACCTCTCTCTCCACTCTCATCTTCCTTCTGAAGTGATATTTAAAGAAGGGGATAAGTTGTTGTCCGGAGAGAAAGGTGTTTGCCCTCAGTCCTTTTAACCTCGTCCACCATATTACCTCTTTCGCCATAGCCACCAGACAGAGGAAAACCGCCTCTCCTTCGTTCTTAAATGAAGGCGGCGGGGTGATCCTCACGATTGACTCGGCTGACAACTGGATGCGTCCCACACGTGACAACAGTTGTTCGACATAACTCCACAGGTCGGTCATCCCTGGGCACTGAACAATTGCGTGCAGAACGGTTTCGATGTCCTGCTCGCATCTTGGACAGGTCTTTTTGGCAGGATCTCGGCCAGGGCGTCCGTGCCTGTAGATTTTGTATCGAACTGGTAGAGCTCCTCGGTAGCACTGCCAGGCCAGAGACCTCTGGAAGTTATCCATAAGCCCTGGACGGAAAGTCCTCCCGAACAGACTGGTCAGTTTGTCCTCCTCGATGCCTAGAGTTTCCCCAAGAACGTCGTCGCACTTATCATTCACTTAATTCCCTATAGAATGTCGAAGTAGAGTCTCCGCTGATTGCCGTTTCCGCTTGGTAGAGGGCTGTGAGCAGCTGTAGGCACTCGAGGTGCCAGGCACCCATTTTCGCTCTTCGCTTGACCCAGGACTGCAGCTCTGTTAGTGTGACGAGTTGTGGAAGAGCTTGTCTCACAAACGATAGCCACACCGGTTCACCGGTCAGGAATACCTGGAGATGGCGTATCCTCAGCGCATTTTTGCGCATCATAAGCCACGGCATGCCCAGCCCTCCGCTAGAAGAGTGTTGACAGCAGATGGATCTCCTCACCAATGGAGCCTGTTTCTTCCAGAGTAGGCGTTCCATTTTGGTAAGGTATTCGCGGGGGCAAGGCACGACTGTCAAGCGGTAGTAGATGACGGACGCTATGTAAGTGTTCGCCACCTCCGCTCGACCTTTCAAGGAGAGTTTGCACTCAGCCCACTTCTGGGTGAGTGCAAACACCTTCGCCGTGACCTCGCTCCAGTTCTTGTCCACCTGGAGGTCTGGACCGAACCAGACCCCGAGCAATTTCACCGGTCTTTCCGTCCAGCGTCCAACGACACTGTCAGAAGGCATGGGTTTGCCTCTCCATGTGCCGAGTTGCAAACCGACAGACTTGTTTGGGTTTAGTCTTGCTCCTGTCAACGTTTCGTATTCCTGTAATAGGTTGCCGATTACCCTGATTTCCGAGGTTTACGACACCATTACGGTTATGCCGTCGGCATAGGCTGAGGCTGCTTTCCACAGTCCTGGTTCGATCGGGATGCCCTGCAACAGCTCCAATTTCCGCAGTAACGGCTCGAGAGTTAGTACATACAGAGGGCATCCCTGACGGATGGAACGCATGATTTGGAATGGCTCTGATAGGTAGCCATTCACCTTGACTGCCGAGCAGATGCTGGTGTGCATGGCAGCGATCCAGCCTCTGAAGACGGGACCGAAGCCGGCCGCCTTGAGAACTACTTCCAAGTATTGATCGTCGACCCTATCAAATGCCTTAGACTGATCTAAATTGATCAGAGGCCCACCAAAGCCAGGTTTACACCCTACCATATCTATGATGTATCGCATGAGGTGGAGGCTGTCGTGTATGGACCTGGTCGGGATTGCACACGTTTGGGCTTCCCTACCAGGTTCTCGACGACAAGCGCCAGCCTTGTTGCTAACACCTTAGCCAAAATCTTTAACTCTGTGCTGAGCAGGTTAAGGGCCTGAAATTGCTTATCTCATCCCCCTTGTTCTCATCTTTCCTGATCAGCGTTACTACCCCTCTGCCTACATAGATAAATAGATAGATGGATAGATAGATGCTGCTTTTTTTTTACGTGTAGATAGATATATAGATACGAGGTAGACACAAGACTTTGAACAATCTTTGCGCATGTTAAGATCGTCATGAATGACTCTATGCACAGTGACCCCAGCCACTTAAAATTGTTTAGTAATCGCCAGAAAAGATGCACGACGGTCCGCGTTCAGAAATTTCCAATTTTGCTGACCAGCTTTGGTGTCCTGATGTCCCTCTCCCTGCCACACGTCTCGTCGTTCTTCACCTGCTCCCTGCCCTTCTAAAACCTCACGTGACAGCGGAAAACAGTAGCCTGACTCAAGTAAGTTAATCTGTAAGCAGGCTTAACCCCTTAGCATTTACATTTCTCTATATTTACTATTGTATTTTCGCAGTAAAGGCTTTACCTCACATAATTATCTCACATAATTATCTCACATAACATTGAATCAATAAGATTTTGTTATTATTTATTTTGAGAACAATATCTGAACATCAGTATGAGTGGCTAGTTACAGCCAGTTTGAGCAGAAAGAGGTGAGAGAATTCTGGCCGGATACGGCCGGTTTAAATGCTGAAGGGTTAAACATTTCATAGGTTTCTGCAGCGTATTTGCCGAGCTTGACACAAAACCTTATTGTATATCGAGCCTCCAAGTTGTCCTCACATCCTGACTGCATTGTGGAAACAGTCAGCTGTGACTAATCGTGTATGACGGGTGGATTTTAAAGTGGTGTAGCGGCCCGAATCTTCAGCCTGGAAAAAGAGATTTGGCATGTTAGCTAATTATAACCATATAAAGGAGGTATTAGAACGACAGTTACGTAAGTCAATTAAAAGTGCCCGTAAAAGTCTAAAAACTTCTTGAATATACCTCGTAGATAACTATAGATAGTGGTTGTTATATCACCTAGCGTCTAGCGGGTGGATGTGTCTGGACATAACTGTGTATACGAGAGCGAGGCAAAGTGGAAAATACCAAAGCACATACATTCTCACATTATCACTTCCCGAATAAATGTGACACAATATGGTTGTCATGTGATCATATGTTTTATTATATGTTTTATATCATATGTTTTATTATATATATATATATATATATATATATATATATATATATATATATATATATATATATATATATATATATAGTTATGCTTTGGGAGGGTCATGTTGCCAATAAGAAACACACGCACCAGTTGCTTTCACTTCAATTTATTATAAATTAAATTTCTAAATATAAGAATTTATAAATTTCCGGTTGGTTGGTTGGTTCCACAACCAGGCGATTGTTCATATATTGTCAAAGTTCTTTCGTCATACATTCTGTGGCCTCTTCAGTGATTGGGATTCTTTTCTTTGTTTTTGTGCCTCTCCTTTGTTCTGTCCTACGCCATCTTGTTTTTGTGTGTGTTGTGTGTTTAGTTTGCGCATGTGTTACATCCGGGTGTCTGTGTGTGTTTATATTTGTTTATTTATTTGTTTATTTACATATTACTAGTTGGTTGTTTGTTCTATGTGTGTGTTTTCATTTTGTCCTTAATTGTAAGTTGTGATGTTGCTATTCCATTCATGTTTTCTATTTAATTTTGGTTGGAGTTCATTTATGTTTATTGCCTCTGTGATTTGTCTAAACATTTCGTCTTTTCTGTGTGTAGATTCTATTTTTATTTCTATGTTCTCTAATTTACCCTTATGTTCTATTTTAGCATTTTGGTGGAGTACAGATGATTCTTTACTAGCTTGAAGCTCTCGCCAGTGTTCATTTATCCGTTCTCCTATACTACGAGCTGTCTCACGTATGTACACTATATTCTTATCTCTACATTGTCCTTCAGTACATCTTATGCTATATACTACATTTCTAGTTTTACAGTTAATATGGGGGCTTAGTTTACATATTATACATTTCTTATCTATACAGGTAAGTCTTTGAAAAGGGTATGTATTGCTAATAAGTGTTTTTATGGAGGTACCTGGTCTTTCTACTATCTTAATATTGAGTTTATGTTTATCTAGGCCCCTTCTAAATTTGTAAGCTAATTTACCTCTAGGGGTTGTATTGATGAACATTACACACAGGTATTTATTGCTATCATACCATGAGTTTATTCTATTAACCTTATTCCTAGTTCTTTCTATTCTATTCCAAAATTTGTTCCTATACAAGGGGCAGGTCCCATTTGTATCATTATTTACCATTTTTCCCATTTGATTCTGGCTCCTCTATATACTCTGATTTTATCTCTCTGATTGTAACCAGAGAACTGCATAAGGTGGATGAAGTGTTGTATGTGTCTCTCTAGTTCTTCGGGGTTGCACATGCGGGACACGTTTCTCATCACCCGTACCAAATCCGCAATCAGTATGTTGATTTTGGTGTGTGGTCCGAAACAGCTGAGTTTCGGTGGATCAGATGTTTGGAAGTCATGGGTTTGGCATAATGGCAATGAAGGATTTGCTTTTTGTTATTAATGGTATCTAACCAGAGCTCTGTGTCTAGTACAGGTAATCAATGGTTAGGGTGTTTGCTTGGGTAGTCTATAGTAACTCTAATACTCTGGTGGATGGAGTTAGCTATTTGCTGGATGCTTTCCATTGTGTTTTTCTCTAATTCCTGACTGTTCTCTAGTGGGGGTGTTTTTACTACAATGTTTATATCATCTAGGTAGCGGGAGTACATTATCAGGGTTAAGATGTTGCTGTTTTCTAATTGTTCTTTAAGTTTAAGTTTAAGTCTATTGTCCCATCATACCATGAATAGGTTAGCTATGTCACCTGCAATGCTAACACCAATGGCTGCCCCCTCCTCATTAAATTTGAACATATGTTCCTTAAGGGTTAATTTTATACTGGCCCCCACCGCATGTGCAATCATTTTCTTTAGTTCATCGTGGTTTTCGGGGATCCGTATGGCTCTGGTCCACCCGGTCCATCTATCTGTGTGGGTTTTCTTGGCCATTGAGGTAATGGTAGGTGGTCTGCCTCTTGCTGGTCTTGTAGGGCACAGGTTGCTAAGGGCATATGTATCTAGATAATCATTATCCTAGGTAAGTTTAAGTAGGAGTCCTAGCTCATTGGTATCAATCCCACAGAATTCAACATTGCTCTCACTGATCAGTGCTAAGGTCATATGTATCTAGATAATCATTATCCTAGGTAAGTTTAAGTAGGAGTCCCAGCTCACTGGTATCAATCCCACGGGATTCAACATTGCTCTCACTATTTGATTGTTTATGTTATGGCGTATAATTTTATATATTCTGGTACATATGGTTTGGCTATGTGTATACGGGAGTTTTGCGTCTGTGCGAGTATGCAGGTTCGTACGTATGTTGGGTGTGTGTATATGTGTACTTCATGTTTTGGTTGACTTACGTCTCCGAACATTCGTGTATTTATATGTGGGTATGTGTGTGCGCTTGTTATATACGTATTTGTTTATTTATATACGTTTATATAATTATTTATTTATTTGTATACACGTATACACACACATATTTATATGTGCGTGATTTTGTATACCGATGGTAAGTGTTCTGCGTATGCTTGCGTATGTACGTATTTGTTTGCGTGTATGTATTTATTTATTTCTATTACTTCTGTATTGTATTTATTTACTTTGCTCTTAACTCTGAAGCGGAGATTCATTCGGTCTCCTAGTTAGAATTTTAGTCTACGACTTCTGCTATACCATTTACGTGGTTTTGTCTTTGCGTGCTATTGTTCCCACACTCCACATATGACGTATTATCTTCGTTTTTTCGTTCATTGCCAGAGAACGTCTCTATGAACCACCCAAGAGAACATTAGTCTACGACCTCTTTTATACCATAAACGTGGTTCTGTCTTTGCGCGTAATTGTTTTTCACCGCTCCTATTAATGACGTATTATTCGTTTTTTCCCGTTCTTTGCCAGCGAACGTTTCCACGAACCAAAGTATCGTCTTCCTGTCTTCCTCGGGTTGCAACGTTTTTTGAAATATCCAGTTCTGCGTTTACAGATTGACTTTGTTAGTTTCAGAAGATCCCGTTAAGGGTGAAAGCAGCGATTCTTTGCTTAAACTTTAATCTGTTATTTTAATAAATATATGTAATATATATATATATTGGCGAACGAGTTGCACATATATATATATAAATGAATGAATACACATATGCATATATGTATGTATGCATGTATATATATATATATACATAGTTAAAAGGAAGCAAAAGGTGTAGTCCCGAGGGAAAGCTCGTCCATTCCAACTTGAAATTGAACTCAATTTTGAAAAGAATAAGTTCTCCGTTGAGACTACACATTTTAACTGCATCCCAACATGCAGCGACTTCTACCATCTAGTTCTATATACTATAGAGTGAAAAGTGGGAAAAGTGAGTTAAAGTGAGTATAAATCTAGTAAAAAAAATACATACAAGTAAATCGTGTTAATCAGTTGAAGGGTAACTAAAATACAGTGAGAGATTGCCGTGCTTGTCGTGATTATTAAAAAATGCAAGTATTCGTATTAAAAGTTTACTCACGGGAGAGAAGAAAATATCATGCTGCCGATACCATAATATATAAGAGAGAAAATGCGCGGTATAAATAATTGTTTCTACTTTAGGCACAAGGCCAGCAAATACCCAGTGCATTACTGGTACTTTATTTTATCGACCCGGTAAGGATGAAAGGCAAAGTCAACCTGGCGGGATTTGAACTCAGATCGTAAAGGGACGTAACTATGCTGGAAAGCATGGCGTCCGACCCTCTACCGATATAATGGTGCTACATCATTACGTCAATAATCAAATACATGCAAAGAATTATATGTGCGGGTACAGGTGTCGCGCGGGCTTATGTATATGTGCGCGTGTTTATGTGTACGTGCTTGTATATGCATACCATGGCGGATGTTTTCGTGTATGCATGTGTATGTACGTATATGGATGCGTGTATGCATATATTTAATTATTGTTGATTTCAATAACCTCTGTCATTTTCGTTCTACTAATTTATTTACATTCTCGGCTTCAAAGTTAAGTATAATTGTTTCTACTTTAGGCACAAGGCCAGCAATTATTCCACTGTATAAAGTACCAGTAATACACGGGAATAATTGCTGGCCTTGTGCCTCAAGTAGAAACAATTATTCTTAACTTTGAAGCCGAGAATCATTCGGTTTCCTAAATAAAATATTAGTCTACGACTTCATTTATACCATAAACGTGGTAAATATATATATATATAACGGTTAAACTCACATGTAATAATTCTTTACACACTTCTCTCTGTGTAATATATTTGTATTTGAGCTCAGTTGAAAATTCTCTGTTCTTTGAGCTAATATTATTATTACTGTGAACTGCGGAATACTCTAATTCCGATCCTTGTATAATTAACGAGCTCCAAATTGTTGAGCTAATAAATTCGAATGGTTGGGCTGCTCTCTCTAGCATCTCCCCAATTCATGAGAGCCGTTATTTGATGCAAATAACACGTGTTTTCGCCCTGCTCTGGGCAGCGTGTATATTTGCGTTCGCTCTTTCCATTAGGCTAGATGTGTAGCTAACAATTCCACACTTGCTGACTGAGGACCCTGTGGACTTTTACACTACACATTTCAGTGGCGAAACGAAATAGATTCGTATCAGCAAGCTTATAGTTATAAGGTTGGTAATTTAAAACTCTACTTCGGCGATTTGATTCTGACTTAGGGTTCTTTCTATTTAATTGCCAACCCGTAGTTGTAGTTTTCCATACAGTAACGGTTAAACTCACAGGGTAATAATTCTTTACACACATCTCACTGTGTAACACACTTCTCTCTGTGTAATATATTTATATATATATATATATATATATATATATATATATATATATATATATATATATATATATATATATATATATTACACGTATCTCATGAACCAGGATTGAACCTAATTGTATTAAATATTTTACTCTTGATTGGCCAGAGGTATTTATTTCCAGGTACCTTATAAATATGACTCTCCGTATTTATTACTGTTGTGCGATATGATGGTTTTTGGTTGTCACTTCTCTGTTTTTAGCCTAAGAAAATATATATATGCCTGTGTAAATAATTACATGCATACTTTTATTTTTTTAAATTAATTGAGTTCTTAACACGTGGAATTGATATTAGTTTTGAAATAACTAATTAACCCATGTATATTTAATATTTTACTCTTAATTCGGCCAGAGATTTACATTCCCGATTGCCCTTTAAAGCGTAACTTTCCGTATTTACTACGGTTATGAAATGCGGTTTGTTATTCGGGTACGACTTCTGTTTTTAGCTTAAGAAAATATCTATATGCTTGTGTAATTAATACACGCATGCATTTATTTTTATTAATTTCAATTGAGTTCTTAACACGTTGGATTGATAATGTTTTTTGAAAAAACTAATTAACCCGCGTGAATATTATTTTTTCTTTTCTCGTGTATTGGTTGTCTCCCCTTCCCGCTTCGTGATGCTATAATATTTCCTCAATCAAAAACTGCTGGAATTTCAAATTTGGCGGTCATTCGATGCGTGAGGGAGCAGCTTAGCAGACACGATTTTTAACTGCGGTAAGAATTTTTTCTTATATCAAAGTTTAATGGGCTTCCACTGATGATTTATAAACGCCCACCTAAATATATTCTTACATGAATATATGTTAGGCTTCTACATAAACTGGAAACATTTCCCTAATTTGTAGAAAACTTATAATGAAACAATTGTTTGGAAAGAGAGATATATTTTAACTTTAATTATATCTCATAAAATAATACAACTGGCTTTCCACATAATACATATAGTTAGTACCCCAAACACTTAAATTGGGTTTATACTAACATATAACCTAATATTTGTTGAGTGAGATGGTTGCCAGTCAGAGTTTAGCTTTAAGCTATCTATGTTATTGTATTAAATATTTTACTCTTGATTGGCCTGAGGTATTTATTTCCAGGTACCTTATAAATATGACTCTCCGTATTTATTACTGTTGTGCGATATGATGGTTTTTGGTTGTCACTTCTCTGTTTTTAGCCTAAGAAAATATATATATGCCTGTGTAAATAATTACATGCATACTTTTATTTTTTTAAATTAATTGAGTTCTTAACACGTGGAATTGATATTAGTTTTGAAATAACTAATTAACCCATGTATATTTAATATTTTACTCTTAATTCGGCCAGAGATTTACATTCCCGATTGCCCTTTAAAGCGTAACTTTCCGTATTTACTACGGTTATGAAATGCGGTTTGTTATTCGGGTACGACTTCTGTTTTTAGCCTAAGAAAATATCTATATGCTTGTGTAATTAATACACGCATGCATTTATTTTTTTAATTTCAATTGAGTTCTTAACACGTTGGATTGATAATGTTTTTTGAAAAAACTAATTAACCCGCGTGAATATTATTTTTTCTTTTCTCGTGTATTGGTTGTCTCCCCTTCCCGCTTCGTGATGCTATAATATTTCCTCAGTCAAAAACTGCTGGAATTTCAAATTTGGCGGTCATTCGATACGCGAGGGAGCAGCTTAGCAGACACGATTTTTAACTGCGGTAAGAATTTTTTCTTATATCAAAGTTTAATGGGCTTCCACTGATGATTTATAAGCACCCACCTAAATATATTCTTACATGAATATATGTTAGGCTTCTACATAAACTGGAAACATTTCCCTAATTTGTAGAAAACTTATAATGAAACAATTGTTTGGAAAGAGAGATATATTTTAACTTTAATTATATCTCATAAAATAATACAACTGGCTTTCCACATAATACATATAGTTAGTACTCCAAACACTTAAATTGGGTTTATACTAACATATAACCTAATGTTTGTTGTGTGAGATGGTTGCCAGTCAGAGTTTAGCTTTAAGCTATCTCTGTTATTGTATTAAATTATATATATATATATATATATATATATATATATATATATATATATATATATATATATAATATATATATATATATATATATATATATATATATATATATATATATATATATATATATATATATATATATATATATATATATATATGTATGTATATATGTATAAGCATGTATGTATATATATATCTATATATATATACACATATATATATATATATATATATACATAGATATAAGTATATATATTTACATAAATATACATATATATATTTATACACACACACACACACTTACACAAACACACACACACACATATATATATACTCACAATCTACAACCAGCAAATTGCTCAAGTTACGGAGTTTGTATATCTCGGTCACAAGCTATCATCAAACAACAATGGAATGGTTGCTGCGCAGTATCGCACCGCTCTAGGTTGGGCAGCTTTCAACAAGAACAAGGAAGTACTAACATCAAAATGAGTTTCCTGTCATTTGAAGGCTAGGATCTTTGATAGTTACATTCTACCAGTTGTGTTATATGGTCTTGACTGTGTTAATTGGACGACAAGGTCACTTCAGGAGCTCTCTACATTCCAGAACCACATCGTGAGACTTATGACTGGCAAGCGGCTCAGCGACCGTATCTGTGTCAGTGAGCTGCTCAACATTACCAGACTTAGACTAATTACATCAATTGTCAAGTCAAGAGTACTCAAACTATACGGTCATATGTGGTGTGAGTAGGTTATGCTTGGAAGGAAGGTTGGCTAGTGAGAGAAGCAGAGGCCAGCAGCCAAAATGATGGCTTGACAATGTCAACTTATGGACTGGACTTGATCTTTGCTCTTTGAACTCTGCTGCTGGTGATTGAACTTTCTGGAGAGATATCACATGTTAATGGGCAGTCTGCAACTGGCGGAGTCTAGCGTCACAAGAGAAGATATATATATATATATATATATATATATATATACACATGCAGATAAAAAGACCAAAGAGCAATGAACTCTTCTAAAAGCTTACAAGGAGCTACCGACATACACGCCAATTTCTACAAAAGGAAACTGCAATGTTACTTGTAAGTAAATCAAACCCAAAGACCGAATCTTCAAATCCATTGTCAATGAAGTCTAAGGTTAGTGGCCGACCTCAATCAATATGTGGGACCAGGGAAATCCTGTTATAGACGACACATAGCAACTAATTAATACTTTGCTTATGAGGAATTTTTTACTTAGATTGTTGCCTACTTTACTTTCCCCAATTATATCCCATGGTAATTATTTATCAATAAATAACATTGACAAAACTACACGAATAATTACTATCATATATAAATAAATGAACAATTTAGTAATAAATGTTCAGGGCTGCTAATATACTCACGAGACACAATTGAATATACAGCATAAACACATACACACACACACACACACACACACACACATATATATATATATATATATATGCAGAGGTTATATTTAATTTGTTGGGATTCAACAAGCTTAAACAGCGAATTTCAACCGTTGAGGTTGTCTTTTTTCCGGGTATGCCAATATTTATTTATAAAACAAATCTGTATTTTATCTGATGAAAGCGCACCATAATTTACCTTGGTCGCCCTTGAAATATATATAATCAAATAAATATGGTTTTATAAATATAGTTTCCATTTATTAATATATTGTATATATATATATATATATATATATATATATATATATATATATATATATATATATATATATATATATATATATATATATATATATATATATATATATATATATATATATATATGAAAAAAGTTTGTCCTTCATCAGTGATCTTCCAACTATCATAGGCATTTCATCACTTTAAAGACCATATACCTCCGGTTGGTGCGAGCAACGGCTAAAAAAAGTCGTTGGGACACGTAAATAAAGGGGACGCGAGGGTAAACAAACAAAATGGTGAGGCAACAGAAAGTGAGGAAGAAGGAGACAAGTCCCAGATTTCTATGAATTTAAGTTCGGTGAAATCGTGAACGAGAGAATAAAGACCATCAAACCTGGTTGAAATGTGAGCAAGGAAGGAATTTCGCACAGGTCTAACAGGAGGAAGAAGGGGTCTGGTCTGCGAATTCGGTAAACATAAGTTCTGTGAAATTGTAGACGAGAGAGAAAAAATTCCGACCAGCTTGGCCGAGAATGTGAGAGAAAAGAGTTACTCACAGGTGAAACGGGAAGAAAGAGGAGGAAGAGGAGAGGTAGTGACAGAGAATGAGTGAGTGAAGAGTGAGGTGAGGAAGAGGCTAACAGAGAGAGAGACGGCTACAAAGGGTAAAGTTACATAGAACGAAAAAGACGGTGTAGCAGCAGAGAAAAAATATGTGTAAATATGATAATAAGGGCGCTGCGGAGTTGCAAATGGGTTACATATGAAAAAAGTTTGTCCTTCATCAGTGATCTTCCAACTATCATAAGCATTTCATCGCTTTAAAGACCATATATATATATTCAAAGAAAAAGAAAATATATAGATAGGTAGACACATCTTAAGTAATAAATATAGGCATTTATCATAAACGTGCACAATAAATAATTTGAACATATTAAATCGATTAGTACTATGCTGACTTTACGGAAAGCCAAGTAAAAATTGAAAGGTGTCGAATGTAGAATATAATATAGATGTGTGTGTTGCGCGTATAAACTAGAAAGACTCTACATGTAAGTGGGAAATCGGTAAAACAAACTGCCATCACTCTCTCTCTATATATATATATATATACACATACATACACAGTGAAGATACATGGCTTAGTGGTTAGAGAGTTGGGTTTGCAATTGAGAGGTTGTGAGTTCGAGACCGGGTGATGCGTTATATCCTTGAATTTATTTGAGATGTCAGTGGTGCTAAGCTCTATCGACCCTTGGACAACATCGGTGGCGTGGAGAAGGGAGGATGTATGCATGGGCAACTTCTCGTCTTCCACAAAAACTTCTTGCCCGTAGTTTGTCAAACCTTCTAGCTTCAAAATCTTGGTCAACAGTGACCAATGAGGGCCTCTTTATCTCTCTCTCTCTCTCTAGAGAGAGAGAGAGAGAGAGAGAGATATATGTATATATGAATAAAGCGGTCCTTCATCAGTTTTCTTCCCACCATCATCGGTATTTCTTCGCTTTAAAGACCATATACCTCCGGTTGGTGCGAGCAACGGCTAAAGAAAGTCGTTGGGACATGTAAATAAAGGGAAC
>OZ024741.1:227786657-227796657 GCA_964016885.1 Eledone cirrhosa
TGTGTATGTGTGACTGTGAGTATGTGACTGTGTGTGTATGTGACTGTGTGTCTGACTGTGTTTATGTGACTGTGTGTGTGACTGTTTGTATGCGACTGTGTGTATATGACTGTGTGTGTGTGACTGTGTGTATGTGTGACTCTGTGTATGTCACTGAGTTTGTGTGTGACTGTGTGGGTATGTGACTGTGTGTGTGTGACTGTTTGTGATTGTGTGTATTTATGTGTGTGTGTGTAACTGTGTGTATATGACTGTGAGTGTCTGACTGTGTGTATGTGTGTGATTGTGTGTATGTGACTGTGTGTATGTGACTCTGCGTGTGTGAATATGTGTGTATGTGACTGTGTGTGTGTGACTGTGTGCGACTTTGTGTGTATTTCACTCTGTGTGTGTGACTGTATGTGTGTGACAGAGTGTATGTAACTGTGTGCATGTGATTGTGTGTGACTGTGTGTATGGGACTGTGTGTGTGACTGTGTGTATGTGACTGTGTGTCTGTCTGTTTGTGTGTGACTTTGTGTATGTGGCTGTGTGTGTATGTGACTATCTGTATGTGGCTGTGTCTGTGACTGGCTGTGTGTGTGTGTGATTGTGTTTTATGTGACTGTATGTTTGTGACCGTGAGTGTATATGACTGTGTGTGTGACTGTGTGTGTGTGTGACTGTGTGTGTGTGACTGTGTGTGTGTGTGACTGTATGTATGTGACTGTGTGTGGATGACAGTGTGTGTGTGTCTGTGTGTCTGTGACTGTGTGTGTGTAACTGTGTGTATGTGACTGTGTATCTGGCTGTATGTGTGACTGTGTGTATGTTGGTGTGTATGTGTCATTGTGTGCGTGACTGTGTGCGGGACTGTGTTTATATTACTGCGTATGTGACTGTGTGTATGTGAGTGTGTGTACATGACTCTGTGTGTGACCGTGTGTATGTGACTGTGTGTATGTGACTGTGTGTGTAACTTATGTATGTGACTGTGTGTATTTGACTGTGTGTGTGACTGTATGTATGTGACTGTGTGTGTGTGACTGTGTGTGTGACTGAGTGTGTTACTGTGTATGTATGACTATGTGTGTAACTGTGCGTGTGACTCTGCCTGTGTGACTGTATGTGTGTGTGACTGTGTGTGTGTGTGACTGTGCGTGTATGTGACTGTGTGTATGTGGCTATGTGTATGTGACTGTGTGTGTGTGACTGTGTGTATGTGACTGTGTGTATGTGGCTGTGTGTGTGTGACTGTGTGTGGCTGTGTGTGTATGTGACTGTGTGTGACTGTGCGTGTATGTGATTGTGTGTGTGTGACTGTGTGTCTGTGACTGTGTGTGACTGTGTGTATGTGCCTGTGTGTGTGTGACTGTGTGTGTGTGGCTGTGTGTATATGACTGTGTGTGTATGTGCCTGTGTATATGTGTGACTGTGTGTATGTGTGACTGTGTGTATGTGACTCTGGTGTATGTGACTGTGTGTCTGACTGTGTGTATGTGATTGTGTCTGTGTGACTGTGTGTATGTGTCTGTGTGTATATGACTGTGTGTGTGTGACTGTGTGTATATGACTGTGTGTGTGTGACTGTGTGTGTATGTGACTGTTTGTGTGTGTGACTGTGTGTGACTGTGTTACTGTGTGTCTGTGTCTCTTTCTGTGACTGTGTGTGTGTGACTGTGTTCAGTGACTTATGTGCATGTGACTGTGTGTATGTGACTGTGTGTGTGACTGTGTGTATGTGACTGTGTGTATGTGACTGTGTGTGAGTGACTGTGTGTATGTGACTGTGTGTGTATGTGACTGTGTGTCTGTGTATGTGACTGTGTGAATGTGACTGTGTGTATGTGACTGTCTGTGTGACTGTGTGTATGTGACTGTGTGTATGTGACTGTGTGTGTGTGGCTGTGTGTGTGTGTGACTGTATGTATGTGACTGTGTGTGGATGACAGTGTGTGTGTGTCTGTGTGTCTGTGACTGTGTGTGTAACTGTGTGTATGTGACTGTGTATCTGGCTGTATGTGTGACTGTGTGTATGTTGGTGTGTATGTGACATTGTGTGCGTGACTGTGTGCGGGACTGTGTTTATATTACTGCGTATGTGACTGTGTGTATGTGAGTGTGTGTACATGACTCTGTATGTGACCGTGTGTATGTGACTGTGTGTATGTGACTGTCTGTGTGACTGTGTGTATGTGACTGTGTGTATGTGACTGTGTGTATGTGACTGTGTGCATGTGACTGTGTGCATGTGACTGTGTGCATCTGACTGTATGTGTGACTCTGTGTATGTGACTGTGTGTATGTGAATGTGTGCATGTGACTGTGTGTATGTGACTGTGTGCATCTGACTGTATGTGTGACTGTGTGTGTGTGTGACTGTGTGTGTGTGTGACTGTATGTATGTGACTGTGTGTGGATGACTGTGTGTGTGTGTGACTGTGTGTCTGTGACAGTATGTGTGTAACAGTGTGTATGTGACTGTGTGTATCTGACTGTGTGTGTGACTGTGTGAATGGCGGTGTGTGTATGTGACATTGTCTGTGTGACTGTGTACGGGACTGTGTTTATATTACTGCGTGTGTGACTGTGTGTATGTGAGCGTGTGGATGTCACTGTGTGTGTATGTAACTGCGTGTGTATGACTGTGTGTATATGACTCTGTGTATGACTGTGTGTATGCGAATGTTTGTATCTGACTGTGTGTGTGACTGTATGTATGTGACTGAGTGTATACGACTGTGTGTGTGACTGTGTGTGTGACTGTGTCTGTGTGACTGTGTGTGTGTAACTGTGTGTGTGACTGTGTCTGTGTGACTGTGTGTGTGTGTGACTGTGTGTGTGTGACTTTGTGTGTATGTGACTGTGTGCATGTGACTGTGTGTATGTGACTATGTGTGTGTGACTGTGTGAGTGACTGTGTGTATATGACAGTGTGTATGTGGCTGTGTGAGTGTGACTGTGTGTGACTGTGTGTATATGTGACCGTGTGTGACTGTGTGTGTATGTGACTGTGTGTGTGTGATTGTGTGTGTGTGACTTTGTGTGACTGTGTATATATGACTGTGTGTATGTGACTGTGTGCGACTGTGTGTGTATTTGACTCTGTGTGTGTGACTGTGTGTGTGTGACAGTGTGTATGTAACTGTGTGTATGTGATTGTGTGTGACTGTGTGTATGTGACTGTGTGTATGACTGTGTGTATGTGACTGTGTGTGTGGTGTGTGTGACTGTGTGTGTGTGACTGTGTGTGTGTGTGACTGTATGTATGTGACTGTGTGTGGATGACAGTGTGTGTGTGTCTGTGTGTCTGTGACTGTGTGTGTGTAACTGTGTGTATGTGACTGTGTATCTGGCTGTATGTGTAACTGTGTGTATGTTGGTGTGTATGTGACATTGTGTGCGTGACTGTGTGCGGGACTGTGTTTATATTACTGCGTATGTGACTGTGTGTATGTGAGTGTGTGTACATGACTCTGTGTGTGACCGCGTGTATGTGACTGTGTGTATGTGA
The DNA here is from genome assembly GCA_964016885.1 of Eledone cirrhosa. Lineage (NCBI taxonomy): Eukaryota > Metazoa > Mollusca > Cephalopoda > Octopoda > Eledonidae > Eledone > Eledone cirrhosa. Next base: position 227,790,151 of record OZ024741.1, read on the forward strand.
CTGTGTGTGTGACTGTATGCATGTGACTGTGTGTATTTGACTGTGTGTGTGTGACTGTGTGTGTATGTGACTGTGTGTGTGTGATTGTGTGTGTGTGAATGTGTGTGACTGTGTGTATGTGACTGCGTGTGTGACTGTGTGTGTGTGACTGTGTGTGAATGTGTGTGTATGTGACTGTGTGTATGTGACTGTGTCTATGTGTGACTGTGTGTGTGTATATGTCTGTGTGTATGTGTGACTGTGTGTATGTGTGACTGTGAGTATGTGACTCTGTGTGTATGTGACTGTGTGTGTCTGACACTGTGTGTGACTGTGTGTACGTGACTGTTTGTATGTGACTGTGTGTGTATGTGACTGTGTGTATGTGACTGTGTGTGTATCTGACTGCGTGTATGTGACAGTGTGACAGTGTGTAAGTGATTGAATTTTATGAAGCTGTGTGCGTATGACAGTATGTGTGTGTGATTGGGTGTGTCTGTGACTGTGTGTGTGTGAATGTGTGTGTGCGTGACTGTATGTATGTGACTGTGTGTGGATGACTGTGTGTGTGTGTGACTGTGTGTTTGTGACTGTGTGTGTGTAACTGTGTGTATGTGACTGCGTGTATTTGACTGTGTGTGTGACTGTGTGTATGGCGGTGTGTGTATGTGACATTGTGTGCGTGACTGTGTGCGGGACTGTTTTTATATTACTGCGTGTGTGACTGTATGTATGTGAGTGTGTGTACGTCACTGCGTGTGTATGTGACTGTGTGTCTGTGACTGTGTGTATATCACACTGTGTGTGACTGTGTGTATGTGACTGTGTGTATGTGACTGTGTGTGTGACTGTATGTATGTGACTGTGTGTCTGTGACTGTGTGTGTGACTGAGTGTGTGACTGTGTCTGTGTAACTGTGTGTGTGACTGTGTCGGTGTGACTGTGTGTGCGTGTGACTGTGTGTGTATGTGACTGTATGTTTGTGACCGTGTGTGTATATGACTGTGTGTGTGACTGTATGTGTGTGTGTGTGACTGTATGTGTGTGACTGTGTGTGTGTGTGACTGTATGTATGTGACTGTGTATGGATGACTGTGTGTGTGTGTGACTGTGTGTCTCTGAATCGTGTGTGTAAATGTGTGTATGAGACTGTGTGTGTCTGACTGTGTGTGTGACTGTGTGTATGACGTGTGTGTATGTGACATTGTGTGCGTGACTGTGTGCGGGACTGTTTTTATATTACTGTGTGTGTGACTGTATGTATGTGAGTGTGTGTACGTCACTGCGTGTGTATGTGACTGTGTGTCTGTGACTGTGTGTATATGACACTGTGTGTGACTGTGTGTATGTGACTGTGTGTATGTGACTGTGTGTGTGACTGTATGTATGTGACTGTGTGTCTGTGACTGTGTGTGTGACTGAGTGTGTGACTGTGTCTGTGTAACTGTGTGTGTGACTGTGTCGGTGTGACTGTGTGTGCGTGTGACTGTGTGTGTATGTGACTGTATGTTTGTGACCGTGTGTGTATATGACTGTGTGTGTGACTGTATGTGTGTGTGTGTGACTGTATGTGTGTGACTGTGTGTGTGTGTGACTGTATGTATGTGACTGTGTATGGATGACTGTGTGTGTGTTTGACTGTGTGTCTGTGAATCGTGTGTGTAAATGTGTGTATGAGACTGTGTGTGTCTGACTGTGTGTGTGACTGTGTGTATGACGTGTGTGTATGTGACATTGTGTGCGTGACTGTGTGCGGGACTGTGTTTATATTACTGCGTGTGTGACTCTGTGTATGTGAGTGTGTGTATGTCATTGTGTGTGTATGTGACTGTGTGTGTGTGACCGTGTGTGTGACTGAGTGTGTGACTGTGTCTGTGTGACTGTGTGTGTGTAACTGTGTGTGTGACTGTGTCTATGTGACTGTGTGTGACTGTGTGTATGTGACTGTATGTAACTGTGTTTGTGACTGTATGTATGTGACTGTGTGTGTGTGACTGTGTGTGTGACTGTGTGGGTGACTGAGTGTGTGACTGTGTTTGTGTGACTGTGTATGTGTAACTGTGTGTATGTGACTGTGTGTATGTGACTGTCTGTATGTGACTGTATGTGTATGTAACTGTGCGTGTGTGACTGTGTGTATGTGACTGTGTGTGTGACTGTTTGTGACTGTGTGTGTGACTGTATGTATGTGACTGTGTGTGTGACTGTGTGTGTGACTGAGTGTGTGATTGTGTCTGTGTGAATGTGTGTGTGTGACTTTGTGTGTGAGTATGTATAAGTAACTTGTGTGTGTGTGACTGTGTGTATGTGACTGTGTGTATGTGACAGTGTGTGTGACTGTGTGACTGTGATTGTGTGTGTGTGACTGTGTGTGTGTGTGACTGTATGTATGTGACTGTGTGTGTATGTGACTGTGTGTCTGTGACTGTGTGTATGTGACTGTGTGTATGTGACTGTGTGTATCTGCCTGTGTTTGTGTGACTGTGTGTGTATGACGGTGTGTGTATGTGACTGTGTCTGTGTGACTGTGCGGGACTGTGTGTATATTACTTCGTGTGTGTGTGACTGTGTGTATGTGAATGTGTGTCTGTCACTGTGTGAGTATGTGACTGTGTGTATATGACTCTGTGTGTGACTGTGTGTATGTGACTGTGTGTATGTGAGTGTGTGTATGTCACTGTGTGAGTATGTGACTCTGTGTGTGTGACTGTGTGTATATGACTCTGTGTGTGACTGTGTATGTGACTGTGTGTATGTAACTGTGTGTATGTGACTGAGTGTGTGACTGTATGTATGTGACTGTGTGTGTGACTGAGTGTGTGACTGTGTCTGTGTGAGCGTGTGTGCGTGACTGTGTGTGTGACTAAGTCTGAGTAACTGTGTGTGTGTGACTGTGTGTATATGACTGTGTGTATGTGACAGTGTGTGTGACTGTGTGACTGTGATTGTGTGTATGTGACTGTGTGACTGTGATTGTGTGTATGTGACTGTCTGTGAGTGACTGTATGTTTGTGACACTGTGTGACTGTGTTTCAGTGACTCTATGTGTGTGTGACGGTGTGTATGTGACTGTGTGTATGTGACTGTGTGCATTTGACTGTGTGTATGTGACTGCGTGTATGTGACTATGTGACAGTGTGTATATGACTGTGTGTATGTGGCTGTGTGTTTGACTGACTGTGTGTGTGTGATTGTGTGTATATGTGACTGTACGTTTGTGACCGTGTGTGTATATGACTGTGTGTGTGACTGTGTGTGTGTGTGTGACTGTATGTGTGTGACTGTGTGTGTGTGTGACTGTATGTATGTGACTGTGTATGGATGACTGTGTGTGTGTGTGACTGTGTCTATGTGACTGTGTGTGTATGTGACTGTGTGTGTATGTGACTGTGTGTATGCGACTGTGTGTATGTGAATATGTGTGTGTGACTGTGTGTGTGTGTGACTGTGTGTATGTGACTATGTGTATGTAACTGTGTGTGTGTGACTGTATGTGACTGTGTGTGTATGTGACTGTGTGTTACTCTGTGTGTCCGTGACTGTGTGTGTGTGACTGTGTGTGACTGTCTGTATGTGACTGTGTGTGTGACTGTGTGTGTGTGACTGTGTGTGTAAGTGACTGTGTGTATTTAACTGTGTGTGTATGTGACTGTGTGACAGTGTGTATGTGACTGTGTGTATGTGGCTGTGTGTGTGTGATTTTGTGTGTATGTGACTGTATGTCTGTGACCGTGTTTGTATATGACTGTGTGTGTGACTCTGTGTGTGTGTGACTGTATGTATGTGACTGTGTGTGGGTGACTGTGTGTGTGTGACTGTGTGTCTGTGACATTGTGTGTGTAACTTTGTGTATGTGACTGTGTGTATCTGACTGTGTGTGTGACTCTGTGTATGGCGGTGTGTGTATGTGACATTGTGTGCGTGACTGTGTGCGGGGCTGTGTTTATATTACTGCGTGTGTGACTGTGTGTATGTGAGTGTGTGTATGTCACTGTGTGTGTATGTGACTGTGTGTGTATGACTGTGTGTATATGACTCTGTGTGTGACTGTGTGTATGTGACTGTGTGTATGTGACTGTGTGTTTGACTGTATGTATGTGCCTGTATGTGTGTGACTGTGTGTTTGACTGAGTGTGTGACTGTGTGACTGTGTGTCTGTATCTGTGTGTATGACTGTGTCTGTGTGACTGTGTGTGTGTGTGTGACTGTGTGTGTGTGTGACTGTGTGTGTATGTAACTGTGTGTATGTGACTGTGTGTAACTGCCTGTGTGTGTGACTGTGTGTGTATGACGGTGTGTGTATGTAACTGTCAGTGTGTGACTGTGTGCGGGACTGTGTGTATATACTGCGTGTGTGTGTGACTGTGTGTATCTGACTGTGTGTGTGTGACTGTGTGCATGGCGGTGTGTGTATGTGACATTGTGTGCGTGACTGTGTGCGTGACTGTGTTTATATTACTGCGTGTGTGACTGTGTGTATGTGAGTGTGTGTACGTCAGTGTGTGTATATGTGACTGTGTGTGTGTGACTGTGTGTATATGACGCTGTGTGTGACTGTGTGTATGTGACTGTCTGTATGTAACTGTGTGTGTGACTGTATGTATGTGACTGTGTGTGTGTGACTGTGTGTGTGACTGAGTGTGTGACTGTGTCTGTGTGACTGTGTATGTGTAACTGTGTGTGTGTGACTGTGTGTATGTATTGTGTGTGTGTGACTGTGTGTATGTGTGACTCTGTGTATGTCACTGTGTTTGTGTGTGACTGTGTGTGTGTATGTGACTGTGTGTATGTGACTGTGTGTATCTGACTGTGTGTATGTGACTGTCTGTATGTGACTGTATGTGTATGTAACTGTGCGTGTGTGACTGTGTGTATGTGACTCTATGTATGTGACTGTGTGTGTGTGTGACTATGTCTAAGTAACTTGTGTGTGTGTGACTGTGTGTATATGACTCTGTGTGTGACTGTGTGTATGTGACTGTGTGTATGTGAATGTGTGTATGTGACTGTGTGTATCTGCTTGTGTGTGTGTGACTGTGTGTGTATGACGGTGTGTGTATGTGACTGTGTCTGTGTGACTGTGCGGGACTGTGTGTATATTACTTCGTGTGTGTTTGACTGTGTGTATGTTAGTGTGTGTATGTCACTGTGTGAGTATGTGACTGTGTGTGTGTGACTGTGTGTATGTGACTGTGTGTATGTGACTATTTGTATGTGACTGAGTGTGTGACTGTATGTATGTGACTGTGTGGGTGACTGAGTGTGTGACTGTGTCCGTGTGACTGTGTGTGTGACTATGTCTGAGTAACTGTGTGTGTGTGACTGTGTGTATATGACTGTGTGTATGTGACAGTGTGTGTGACTGTATGACTGTGATTGTGTGTATGTGACTGTCTGTGAGTGACTGTATGTATGTGACTGTGTGTATGTGAGTGTCAGTGAGTGACCGTGTGTGTATGTGACTGTGTGTTGGTTTGAGTGTGTTTGTGACACTGTGTGACTATGTTTCAGTGACTCTATGTGTATGTGACGGTGTGTATGTGACTGTGTGTATGTGACTGTGTGTATTTGACTGTGTGTGTATGTGGCTGTGTGTGTGACTGACTGTGTGTGTGTGATTGTGTGTGTATGTGACTGTATGTTTGTGACCGTGTGTGTATATGACTGTGTGTGTGACTGTGTGTGTGTGTGTGTGTGACTGTATGTGTGTGACTGTGTGTGTGTGTTTGACTGTATGTATGTGACTGTATATGGATGACTGTGTGTGTGTGTGACTGTGTGTCTGTGAATTGTGTGTGTAACTGTGTGTATGAGATTGTGTGTGTCTGACTGTGTATGTGAGTGTGTGTATGTCACTGTGTGTGTATGTGACTGTGTGTGTGTGACTGTGTGTATATGACTCTGTGTGTGACTGTGTGTATGTGACTGTGTGTATGTGACTGTGTGTGTGACTGTATGTATGTGACTGTGTGTGTGTGCCTGTGTGTGTTACTGAGTGTGTGACTGTGTCTGTGTGACTGTGTGTGTGTAACTGTGTGTGTGACTGTGTCTATGTGACTGTGTGTGCGTGTGACTGTGTGTGTATGTGACTGTGTGTGTATGTGACTGTGTGTGTGTGACTGTGTGTGTGACTGAGTGTGTGACTGTGTCTGTGTGACTGTGTGTGTGTAACTGTGTGTGTGACTGTGTCTATGTGACTGTGTGTGCCTGTAGCTGTGTGTGTATGTGACTGTGTGTGTATGTGACTGTGTGTATGCGACTGTGTATGTGAACATGTGTGTGTGACTGTGTGTGTGTGTGACTGTGTGTATGTGACTATGTGTATGTAGCTGTGTGTGTGTGACTGTATGTGACTGTGTGTGTATATGACTGTGTGTTACTCTGTGTGTCCGTGACTGTGTGTGTGTGACTGTGTGTGACTGTGTCTGTGTGACTGTGTGTGTGTTTGATCGTGTCTGTGTATGACTGTGTGTGTATGTAACTGTGTGTATGTGACTCTATGTAACTGCCTGTGTGTGTATGTGACTG
>OZ024741.1:227801657-227816657 GCA_964016885.1 Eledone cirrhosa
AATATACTGTGTGTGTGTGTTTCTACGTATATATATATATATATATATATATGTAAATATGATGATAATAATGGAGCTGCGGCGTTGCAAATGAGATACATATGAAAAAGTGAGTCCTTCATCAGTGACCCTCCAACCGTCCTCGGCATTTCATCGCTTTAAGGGTATATATATATATATATATATATATATATATATTTGAATTTCTCATATTATAAAATAAATGTGAAAGAGGGATGAGCCGATAATACAGAAATGTATCCAGCAACCACTTACAACCTGTGGGTATGTTTGCGCAAGTATGCCTTATAGTATATGTGCATGAATGTAATGTATATATATATATATAGGTGTCTGTTGAAACGGCAACAGCTCAGCTGTCGGGGTCCCGAATCCTTCACACACACACACACACACACACACACACATATATATATATATATATATATATATATAGGAACCGGTAAGACCCCGACGGCTGGGCTCAAGCCGTTTCGACGGCTAATTCTGGACGCGTCCAGAATTAGCCGTCGAAACGGCTTGAGCTCAGCCGTCGGGGTATTACCGGTTCCTATTACCCACTCTACTACCCCAAGTATTGAGTACTTTGGTCCACCTGGTTCCTTACCACATTTCCTTCGTTATATATATATATATATATATATATAACGAAGGAAATGTGTGTGTGTATAAATATATATATATATATATATATATATATATATATATATATATTTATACACACACACACACATATACACATACATATATATAAACGTATACCAACCAAAACCGAACAGTGAGTGTGTTTTATTATTATTTCTTCTGGCAATATCATAACAATATGACCCTCCCCAAATATAACAATATATACATTCATACATGGTCTTTCTAATAGCTAATACTCTCTATCGGTCGCAATTCTAGGTAGAAGGAGCAACGTGAAATAAAGAGTCTTGCCCAAGGACTTAACACATCGCCTGGTCCAGGAATCGAACTCACAACCTCGGGATTGCGAATCCAATTCTTTAACAACTCAGCTACGCTGATATATATATATGTATATGTATATGTATATATATATATATATATGTATATATGTACATATACATATATACATATACATGGGTGTGTTGGTGTGGGTGTGCATGTATGCGTGTCTGTGTATATTCGTGTGTGTATAGTGAGAGCCGGGTGGCGTTGAGGTAGGTTTGTGGACCTTTCACCATAAGGTAGTGGGTTCAATTATTGGACCGCGGAACGCGTTGTTCTCTTGAACATGTCATCTTCATATCACTCACACACACACGCATATATATACATATATATATATATATATATATATATATATATATATATATATCCAGAATTAGCCGTTGAAACGGCTTGAGCTCTGCCGTCTGGGTCATACTTTTTGCTATTACCCACTCTACTACCCTAAGTATTGAGTACTCTGGTACGTTATGGACCATCTGGTACGTTATGGACCATCTGGTTCCTTACCACAACTCCTTCGTTATATATATCTATATATATATATATATATACATATATTTATGTATGTGTGTGTGCGCGTATGTATAAATATATGAATGAAAGAACGTGTATGTATGTAGATAGGTAGCTAGATACGTATGTATAATTCTGTAAACAGCTGTTTTCTTTAACTACACATGGAATTGCCAACATCCGAAATGACTGCATTTAATACGCAATACTCTTACACATACTCTCACAAATACATATAATAATACACACACACACGCCATAATACAGACATTGCAAAGCACATACATGCCCTTTCAAATACACCATCATACACATCATTAGAGTTGCCGGTAAAAAATACGATCTGCCCTACTCGAATACTCTATCCTTTTTCTCTGTGTGCCTGTTTCTCTTTCTCTCTCTCTCTCTCCCTCTCTTTCTTTCCTCTCTCTCTCGCCCTCTCTCTCTCTATGTATATATAGGCGTGTGTGTGTGTGTGAGTATGTGTGTATCCCGGGCTCAATCGAGGGTAACCACAGTAAGTAAGGTACTCAATACATAGCAGAGTATAAATATTTAATATAGAATTGGTTTCTACAGGACTAGAACTGTCACATCCGAAGAAAATCATCAGGAAAGCTTTCCTGTTGATTTCCTTCGAATGAAACAATTCTAGTCCTATAGAAACCATTTCTATATTATTTATATATATATATGTATATATATATATATGTGTGTATGTGTGTGTGTGTTCACATATTTATGAACTATGTACGCATCTACCTATTTATCTGTATCTCTCTACACCTCTCCCCTTCCTCTTTATCTTTCTCTTCTCTCTCTCTCTCTCTCTCTCTCTCTCTCTCTCTCTCTCTCTCCCTCTTTCTCTTTCTAGCTCTCTCTTCCACTCCCACTGTCTCTCTCTCTGACGCGTGGATAATGCGGCCCTGTGTGGTTGGACATCGGAAAAATATGTGTTGGTCACGGCTAAAATGTGTTTCCTAATAGGTCATCATGATCACGATTCACCTGGGACTAAGCAACAACAATTCTTCCGTTATTCTGTCTTTCAATTCTCCAATTCTTTTATTCTCTTATCTCATTCAATGCTACCATAAACATGTATACGTTTATATATACTGTGATGCATGTAAAGAGATGTACTGATACAATCGTCACATAGAACGTCGGATATATTACTTTGCGGTATTCGTGCCGGTTTTCTCTGCTCTGAGTTCAACTCTTTTCGAGGTCAACTTTACCTTTTATATTTTACAGATCGATAAAAAAAAAGTATCAGTCCTGTATTTGCGTCAATTCTTCCTCTATAACTCATTTTCACTACCTCTCTGTTACTCTCTCTCTCTCTCTCTCTCTCTCTGTCTGTCTGTCTCTCTCTCTCTCTCTTTCCCTCTCACTCTTTCTTTCCCCCTTCTCTCTTTCTTCCACTCCCCCTATCTCTCTCTCTTTCCTTTCCAGAAGGAATCGAATGTGTTCAGACCTGGAGAGTGCTGGCATCCATCAGGTTTCAAATACCGAACACATGCCATATATATATCACTACGGCGTCCCTACGCCATCATAAACACGAATACATACTTATATGAGTGCATTATGTCACGGTGGATTGGCAGTATTGGTAGAGGGTCGGACGCCATGCTTTGCAAGCAAAGAGTCACAGCCCTTCAATTCTGAGTTCAAATTCCGCCGAGGTTCACTTTGCCTTTCATCCTTACGGGGTCGATAAAATAAAGTACCAGTAATGCACTGGGTTTTTGCTGGCCTTATGCCAATAGTAGAAACAATTATGTAAGGCGGTGAGTTAACGCCGTTGTTAGAATGTCGGGTAGAACACTTGGCGTTATTCGTAGACGGCTTTTGCGCTCTGATTTCAAATCTTGTCTTGGTCGGCTGAACTTTTCATTTTATCCTTTCGAGATCAATAAATAAAGTACCACTCCTGTACTGGCATCGATATCCCCCCACCCCTCTCTCTCTCTCTCTCTCTCTCTCTCTATATATATATATATATATATATATATATATATATCCCTCTCCCTATTTCTCTCTCTTTCCCTCTGGGAGAAATCAGTTGTGTTCAGACCTGAAGAGGGTTAAATGCGATTTAATTAACAGTTAAAGGACCAGGATATATTTGTATGTATACATATATATGTGGGAGACTTCATGTCTTTATGAGAGGGTGTGTATATGAATACATATCTGTGTGGGTGTGCGTGTATATATCGGAGTGTGTATAAGTATATGTACGTATATGTACATACGTGCTTCTATGTGCGTAGAGGCGTTTGTGTATGTTCATACGCAAGTTCATTTTTATGTGTATGTGTGTGGTTATGTGTCGGCATTTCTTTGTTTTTGTAAATGTGTCTATGTCTATGCGTTACCAATATATATATATATATATATATATATATATATATATATAAATGAAAATAAAGAAATTAATGTAAGCAAAATGCCAACAATAATTCAGACATATAAGTGACTATACCATCAAGATGAAACATTTTTTAATGTAAGATGAGGGAAAAGTAATACAATCTTAATTTAAAAGAAGAAAAACTTAACCCTCAATTTGGGGAAAACTACAAATGCACTATATAGTCTTAAAAGATTATTTCACGAAACTTTTCAGTGGGGTTAGTCATGTTTTGAGTCGCTCTTCAGTAGTGCTCAACCTATTAACTGGATACCCATTGCTAAAATGCATATATATATATATATATATATATATATATATATATATATATATATATATATATATATATATATATATATATATATATATATATATATATATATATATATCCAGGGAGTGTATATATCCATTCTGTCATTACTACAATAGAGGTCCGACGAGCTTTTGCTTCCAGAGCCGGGCCAGATCGATACAGATCGAACCTTGAGCTGATCAATAGCGAAACACGCGTCACAAATCAGTAAGCGTAATGAAGGCTTAACAAATCATCCTTGTGTTATTATATATATATATTCTATTGTTATATATATTCTATTGTTATATTTATATATTGTGTATATATATATATGCGAAAAGTAAACCGAAAACAGCAAAGCAAACAATACAGTACAATGAAGATATATAGGGGTCTAACATAGTAGCAAGTAGGCTTGACATAGCAAAAGAGTCTTAATGTTTGGGACACTAGTCCTATCAGAAGAAGATAGAGGATGAAAAGGAAGAAACGGAAAATATGTTTTTGGAGACAAAGCACGTGTACACACACACACACAATCTCTCTCTCTCTCTCTCACAGACATAAACACACACACACACACACATATATATATATGTGTGTGTGTGTGTGTAAGTGTGTGTTTAATATAGAAATGGCTTCTGCAGGACTGGAACTGTTTCATTCAAAAGAAAGCCCTCGCCTTTCCTGGTGATTTCTTTTGAATTAAACAGTTCTAGTTATGTAGGAGCAATTTCTATATCAAACATGATATATATATATATATTCACCCACATCTATATAGCACTTTATATATAGTCACCTGTGCACACACGTATCACTATATATATATATATATATATATATATACACAGTATGGCAGAATGTTTAGGGGCTCCGCTTGGTCGTCATCAGGTCACAGATTCGACCCACCGCAAGGCATCTTTCACAAGTGTCGTTTAACATACACTTGTCGTTTAACATAGCCTCGGGTCAACCGATGTCTTGTGAGTTAAATTGGGTACACAGAAACTATTTGGAAGCCCGTCTGATTGAACCAGCCTTGTCGCAAACTGTTTCACAATTAATCTCCGTGAGAATTACGTTAAGGATACTCGTGTCCTAGGGATACTCAGCCACTTAATATTAGGCTGTTCCGTTGATCAAACGTATCGTCGAAACTGTATATACAGTCATCTGAATGTATATACAAGCACACATATATATATACCGTTTTATTTAGATATGTACACACTCGAGTGTGTACATATGCCACCATGAAAATACACCCATTCACAAATGCACACATTAATCTAAACAATAGAGTATGTCAGCAAAGCACTGTGTGCTGATGTGTGCGAGTGTGTGCTGGTGTCTGTGTGTGTGTGTGTATTACGGTGTCCAGACTGTATACAAAGTTACCTCAAATGACATACATCAATTTAATTTGTGGTGCATCAAGTGTATAAGTGTGTTTTGCAATCACCTCTACCTAATCTTCCCCATCACTTTCTTACCCCATTTCCACTTTGTTCGTTTTGAGTGTCTATATTAGTCTACCTGCCTGACTCTCTCTCTCTCTATCTCCCTCACTCTCTCTCTTTCTATATATGTACATGTATATATATATATATATGAGAGAAATCTATATCGTCCTAATTCGTTTACTCCCAGCTGCTCAGCAGGTGTACAGGCGAAGCTCATTAATTAAAACACGTGGAGGAAGTTTCTCACTATATACTATCCTCACTTTTAGGTTTCTACTCATAAAACGTCAATGCGTTTCCTAGATCTGCTAGAAAGAACAGCCATTATCCCTCACGTGACACCCAGCCATCTAAGAAAAAAAGGAAGGACATTTGGTCAAAATATTCATAGATATACAACAAAGTTTGTTGGTCATGGCTGAAATACCTGCAAGGATAAATCTTCTCGACCAGGACTGACCTAGAAACTAATCAATACTAAAACGTCACCTGTTAGCGCAGATGTCTCTATGATCAAATGCGTTCTACCTGTGACCATCCCCTCTTTTTTTTATTATATCTAAGCATACATTATCCAATGTTTCCATCAGTCATTGAGATAGTACGGTGTGGGTTGTTTCATATTTGGTTGTTTCCAATAGGCAGACCTACAACGTAGAAGGATATCTTGTTAGCCTTTTCTCAATTACGGGGATAAATGCGCCATATTTTTTACTTGTTACAATTTCATCTACACTCTACAAAACTATTTTCCACCTGTTTGACCCAAATCTGGATAAGATCGCCATCTGTGAAACGCCGGGTTATTGAGACAACGAACGATCCCATTACCAGGTCTGATAGAGAAAGCTGTCAAATCTCCCTTGAATTACACTCTAGCATCTTAGAAAGAACGACACATTAAATAATACGATGTTGGCTGCATTGTATCTATGGAAAAGGTGGGATGGTGAAACTTGGAATTCCTTTGATTATAGGCATGTTATTGTATACATACATATATATAATTCATTATACACACAATAGTGTATGAATTATATATTTATTAACAGAATGTATTGAGAGATGTATATACACACAATAGATCACATGTATGCTCGTATACACACAATAGATTACATTAAATGCTGTCTGTGAAAGTACATATTTATGGACACTGTGTATATAAATGTATAAACAAAGCAGATCACATGTATGTTTACATATACACACACAATAGGTTACATAATATGTTGTGTGTAAAACTATAAGCAGATTATATATAAAAATATATTTGCAAAAGATCAAATGTGTCTATATATACACAAATGTGCATGCGGTGTGCAACATATTATATACTTATTAATTGAATATAAATAATGGTATATATATACATATAAGTAGAAGTGGTATTTAATTTGTTGGAAGTCCGACAAATATAAATGTTTATAACTGATTTAGAGCACTCAACAAATTATTGGAGTAAATATTCAATGATATTAAATAAATGGAAACTATATTTATAAAACCATATTTATTTTATTATATATATTTCAAGGACAACCAGTGAATTTCAAACCGATAAAGTATGATTTTCATGGGTATCTCTCTATTTATAAAACAAACTTTGTATTTTATCTGATGAAAGCGTACTAATATTGTCTTGGTTGCCCTTGAAATATATATAATAAAATAAATATGGTTTTATAAATATAGTTTCCATTTATTTAATATCATTGTATATATATATATATATATATATATATATATATATATGTGTGTGTGTGTGTATGTATATATATATATACATATATATATATATAAATATACATATATTTACATATATATACATATATACATATGTATATATAAATATATACATGTGCGTGTATACGCACAAAATAATCACGTGTGTAGTATATATACATGTAATCAATAACATCATATTCTGCGTGGTATACTGTACAGTTAACGCTAATCATATGTTGTCAAAGTAATACTAAATGATCTATGTACCCGAATCTACATAAATGTATGTACACATACAACATCTACATTGACAGTGGGTATTCTAAGAAGAATTGAATTAAAACTGTTTGCACACACAGACGTGATTAAGTAGTTCCCATACAATCCTTCTTCACAATTCTATCCCTTATTTCAACGTTCCCCGTTCATGTTTGAGTTCATCAGCTGTTCATCATATATTATTGGATTGGCAGTATCGGTAGAGCGTCAGACAACATGCTTTACAGCATAGAGTTATTGCCCTTTACGTTATGAGTTCAAATACCGCCGAGGTTAACTTTGCCTTTCATCCTTACAGGGTCGATAAAATAAAGTACCAGTAATACACTGGGTTAATTGCTGGCCTTGTGCCAAAAGTAGAAACAATTGTATATTATTCCATCTGCTATATCAAGCGTTAACGTTTCGGATGCTAGTCCTTCTCCAGAAGAAAGAATGAGAAATAAGATAGATTGAAGGGAAGAGCGGGTTTGAATTGGAAAAGATGTCTTTAGATAAAAATAACTGGTCCATTCATGCTGACATCTCTTGGAAAGCTGTTGGTGCTGAAGGACGATTTGTTAAGCCTTCATTACGTTTATTGATTGGTGATACGCGTTTCGCTATTGATCAGCTCAAGGTTCGATCTGTATCGATCTCTGCTGTTGTAATGACAGAATGAACATATATATATAATATGTATAACAAATGTATGTATATATATATATATATATATATATATATATATATATATATCAAGTAAGAATATTTTCGAAAAGAGCGAGCGGGTTTGAAATTATTAGAAATGTAAGCTATCGCCGTATTTTGACTAAAGAAATTAAAGAAATTATTTAGCCTGATAGTGGGGTTAAGAACCCTCGGAGAAATGGAAAAAGATAAGTATTGACCACTGTGCTACCATTTACACCAACACATCACATGTGTTGGTGTAAATGGTAGCACAGTGGTCCGGATAACCAAAGATGTGGGTTCGACTCCCATGTACGTCAATACTCATCTTTTTCCATTTCTCCGAGGGTTCTTAACCCCACTATCAGGCTAAATAATTTTTTTAATTTCTTTAGTCAAAATACGGCGATAGCTTACATTTCTAATAATATATATATACAAATCATATGCAGGCCTGTGAATAGTGTGACTGCGTAAGTCATATATATATATATATATATATATATATATATATATATATAATAATAATAATACTATTTATAGTTATGTATATAGTATAAACAACTATAAACAGGAAGGTCAGTAATTTCTTAATTACCTTATTACCAGTAAGAGGAATAGCTCAATGTATGAACATCAGTTGTTTTACAGAGCAGTTAAATAAATAAGTTATACAATTATCAAAGTTGTGTTCAAATCATTTAATAGCTGACAATCGTTTCTTCCAAACTCTCGTTTGGAATCATCGGAGCATTATCAATGTTTGCACATATAATTAACCCTCCTATAATATCGACACATATAAATTGATGTTATGAGCAACAGTTTCGTATTTACAGGGTGGAATGGATGTGACATATATTTTACGAGAATTGTACAGTAATTGTACAAACATTCAAGTTCAAATTCAAATCAAAATTAAAATTAAAATCAAAATCAAAATCAAAAGCACGGAGTGGAATACATGCAACAGTTAAAACAAGGGATTAGACCAAATATTAAAGAGGCATTGAGGAAGCAGTTTTGAGAAAGGAAGAGTGCGATAACAAATCATATGCAGGCCTGTGAATAGTGTGACTGCGTAAGTCATATACATGAGAAGGAGACAAGCAAAGCTATTATGCATATATAGATGAATAAATACTGCAGTTGAAGCAAATATGTTAATGTATTAGAGTCTATGGTGGGTGTTGAATGTTGATGGTGTTTGAATTAATGTGTGTTGAGAAACATACAGTTTTTGCATACTTTCCCATGACATATGTTGAATTAAATTTCAGTTAATGTTTATATTGAGTGTTTTAAGTTAGTTAGAGCAATGGATTGTAAATTAGTCTTAATGAATTCATATTCATAGACTATATTTGATCAACCGTTAAATTTTCAATCGTTAATTTCCGGAAGTGAATAAGGGGAGCTCATTGTTTTAACTGTTGCATGTATTCCACTCCGTGCTTTTGATTTTGATTTTGATTTTGATTTTTATTTTAATTTTAATATTGACTTGAATTTGAACTTGAATGTTTGTACAATTATTGTACAATTCTCGTAAAATATATGTCACATCCATTCCACCCTGTAAATACGAAACTGTTGCTCACAACATCAATTTATATGTGTCTATATTATTGTTCTGTTGAATAGGAGGGTAATTATATGTGCAAAAATTGATAATGCTCCGATGACACCAAACGAGAGTTTGGAAGAAACGATTGTCAGCTATTAAATTTGATAATTGTATAATTTATTTATATATATATACATGGAAAAGAATGAAACGAAATTTCATTTCTCACTCTTAGTGCGATGCTGACGATAGCTAATAAGCTTGAAACTAGTACATCGTTCCTGTATCAGTGTTGAACAAAAGGGCGACGATGGTTACCGAGCACAGTACGGCGTAATTCGGGCTGTTTGTTTACAAACAAACCGAACATTATAATAAATGTTCGGTAAACCGATACGTACATATATGTATGTGTGTGTGTATGTATGTATATACGTACTACTGTGCGTCTGTACACATATATGTATGTACGTATACATACTTATATATATATATACAGTTATATATATATATACAGTTATATATATATATACAGTTATATATATATATATACAGTTATATATATATATTTATATAAATATAAACATATATTTATATATACATATACACATACATACATACATACATATACACACACACAAAATATATATATATATACAGCGAGAGAGAGAGAGAGAGAGAGAGAGAGAGAGAGAGAGAGAGAGAGAGAGAGAGAGAGAGAGAGAGAGAGAGAATAAAGTTTAAAGTCTGTCCCAAGCTAGGAGGCTCATCAGGCTGGTGTTTTTCACGGTTCCCGAGGCGTTAATTGACTGGGAGTACCTGTCCTCTGGACGTCTTTCTATCGCACAGTTAAACCCCCAGCTATTGCTGGGACTCTTTTTAAGCTGAGTATACTGGAGCAACTTAAAATGAAAAGTTTTGCCCAAGAACACAACACACAACCCAGTCCAGGCGTTGAACCCACGACATTATGATCGTATGTCTAACACCCTTACTACTAATAGATGGATTTATGTAAAGGGTGAAATCCCCACCACTATTACACATACTCCTACTGTTACTCTTCAAAATGATACCTAAACTCATGATGAAAATGTATGTGTACATTTAAGCGCGTGTATGTATGATCAATTGTGCACTGATTAGATGTATACAGTGTGTGTGTGTGTGTGTGTGTGTGTGCGTCCGTGTGTGAGTAAATGTGTAAGACAGAAAGTGAGAGAGAGAATTAAAAAAAAAGAGAGAGAGAGAGAGAGAGAGAGAGAGAGAGAGAGAGAGAGAGAGAAAGTGAGAGAGAGAATAAAAAAAAAGAGAGAGAGAGAGAGAAAGAGAGAAGTTAGCAGAATTGTGCTTGTTCTTAATTAACGCATATTCGATTTAATAGAACACAGTTGGACTTCTCTTGAAACGTAGCACAGATATAAAAAAAATTTTTTAAAAACATTTATAGTATAGCAATGTTTAAAGCCCTGTCCTAGAGATACATGCTCAATATGAATAGCATATTTCATAATTCAATAGTGTAATAGCTATTTCATGAACATAAATAGGAACACAGGATTAAGTAGAAGTGAAAACAGTTTTAATTAAGCTGGAACTATTACTAATACTAATAGTTTATATATTTTCCTATAAAATGTTTTAATTCTTAAAAGAAATGACATTAAGAAATGACATTGCGATAAATCTTAACGTCGTGACATTAGATGTCTAAGCATCATAGCTTCAGAAATTCTGAATACTGTCCTGACTGCTTCCAAGGAACCACAATATTTTTTTGGTTTTATTAACTAAATAGATTGGTGGGTTAGTAGGGAGGGGCTTTTAATGCTTCAGCAGCCTGAATAAAATTGGTCATAAGGACTGAAGGATTTCTTCCCATATCCGTGCTGCTCTTAAAACTCGCTTCTGATGGACAGCAGAGAAGATTTTAAGTGTGGAATATCTTTTCCATGTTGTTATTGCCCGAATCATCATTAATACAAGGACAATTTTATACTAGACCACTCGTAACTCGTTGGTTCACATTCACTTTTTCAAAATATTTAAAAAAATCATGTTCATTTAAAAATAATTTTTTAAATAATTAAAATATACACAGACATGTATATAATGTGAAACGAAACTGGAAGGCCCATATATATATACGTGTGTGTATGTATATATATAAATGTGTGTGTGTGTATACATATATATACAAGTGTGTGTGTGTGTGTGTATATATATATGTGGGTGTCTGATCTATAGACACACACACGCACATATATACACTCACACACACACACATATATATATATATATATATATACACCACCAGCAGCTCTCTTCCATTCTCCTTATCTCTCTCCTCTCCCTCTCGCTATGTCTCTCTTTCAATCCACTCTGTCACAACCACTATCTTTTTCTCTCTATCTTTCTCTCTCGGGAACACGTTCTCTGATTTAAGTGAAACTTGTTTTATTCCATTTGTATTCCCATTTCAGAGTCAACTTCCTTTCACAGTATTTTCCCATTATGTGCCCTTTCTGACTGTATTACTTTGCAAAGAAGCAAGCAAGTAAGCAATCACAGAGTTTTAGTAGTATATAGATAGAAACAGAAAAACTGTAAGCTTGAAATATGATTGCAACTGAAAGGCAAAAGAAAGACACAAATATAAACACCGAAGGAGTTAAAAATCTGAACAGTGAGTGTTTAATTCGAGTTGCACAAGATAATCAATATATATCAACAAACCGTATAGATCGGGAGTTAAAATTAACTGAAAGAATAGGTGATGGATAGAGTTAGAGAGATAGAAAGGATGAGAGACAAATAAAACTAAAAATAAAAGAGAGAAGGAAAACCAGCAGAGTAGAAGTATAATATTGTAATACTAGGAGATAAGATAAAGAAGGTGATGGCTACATCGAAAACAAAGAAAGGAAGTTGAAAATATGATAATTATTAGAAAGACTGACCTAAAGAATTATGGGAGAGTTGAGATATATACACAAAGATTTGAAATACATAATAGATTGTGGCTGTTTTGAGCTCTTCATATTCTTGAAACAAGAATCCAGTTAACTAGAGATTTTATAAAATAAAGTGTAAAGCGTAATTTATGTTCGCATAAAAACACAAATTCGTCCTAAATGAGCCTCTACCTCATAATGTAAAGTAGTTGCTGCCATGAAAACCAAACAATTAACGAGTTTATTGACGAAAATGCACATACCGTTCGAACCTAAGATCAATCAAACGCTCTACGTACTGTGTGTGTATGTATCAAGAACATTCCAGTATATATATATATATATATCCAGCGAACCTCCAACCGTCAAGGTTGTTCTTCTGCGGGTATGTTAACATTTATAAAACAAATTTTGTATTTTATCTGATGAAAGCGCACCAAAATTTGCCTTGGTTGCCCTTGAAATATATATAATAAAATAATTATGGTTTTATAAATATAGTTTCCATTTATTAATATAATGAATAATTACTCCACTAAATTGTTGAGTGCTTTATATCAGTTATAAAACTTTTAAGTTTGTTGAATTCCAGCAAATTAAATATAACCTTTGCATATATATATATGTATGTATGTTTGTATATATATATATATGCGTGTTACTGAGGAAACCGACCATTCATTGTTTCGACTTTAGAACATAACGAGTGGATGGGACGCATACAGAAAGACAAACATTGACAAATAAATATATAAGATACACACACATACTATATATATATATATATATTTAGGTTAGTTGGTTCAGCACTGGATAGAACTGGTCATTCCGTATGGTCAATCTCGATGTAATATTATGGAGAGTACTGAACGTAATACAACTCATCCGTCTTGGTTTGCGTTGTTGGTGGTACGAGTACGGAGTTAATTATTATAAAATAACAGGAGGCTGGACTGGTGTAAATCCTTGAAAGGTTTATTATACTATGATCATTTCAATGACCGGGTTCAGTATGAATCCGGTGATATCATCAGGTATTCGAAATATAACAAAGGAATATAACAGATAAAATTCATGGGGCTGAAAAGCAGAGACAAGAGGACGACCGACCATTTAGCAGCTTCTACCTCAGTATATATAGGAGGAAATTGTAGTTTACTAGAATCATTGCGTAGTTAGGTATAGACGTGTGGAGTTGGAAGGCCAATACAATGCAGGTATGGATATAGAATATAAATACAAATGCAAAAGATATTGCTGACAATTAGTCTTTTACCTTAAATTTATTTGAATATCCATAATTTTCGAGATAATATCTCTTCTTCGAAAAGAAGTAAAGGGGTTAATCCAGTGTTCTAATTAGCTTGCCAAGTCATGCTGACAGGAAATAGTAAAGATATTCCATTCTATTTCTAATGTCAGTGAAGGTTAGGTGGATAAAGGGTTGTCTCCCTTTAAAAGGGTTTGGACATGTATGTCTAAGTGTGTGTGGGAGAATACGTGAAGGTGTAAGCATGCGTGTGTGTATGGGTGTGTGTGTGTGTGTGTGTGAATGTGAGAGGATATGTTTATATGTAAATGTGGGACCTAGATGCTCTATCATGTTAAAACTGGTCTATGTGTGTGTATGTGTGTGTTACAGAGAGAATAAATGAAGGTGTAGGCGTGCGTGTGTGTGTGAGAGATGGTACGTATACGTGGAGGTGTAAGTGTGGGGCTAGGTGCTCTATCATGTTAAAAATTGGGTGTTGAGTTCTAGTCTGTTCTTGATTGGTGATTGTGTTTTGTCTATAATTAGTTCTTCTTTAATTCTAAAATTGCCTAGGTTTCTTTCCTTAGCTTCTATCCTAACTATTATGTTTTTGTCGGTGTTTTTGCATTTCACTAGGTGTTTCTTAAATGAAGAAGCGTTAGTGTTGAGGTGTCCTTTTATACTAATGTGAAGTGGTCTGGTGGTGTTACCTATGTAGAAATTGCTGCATTTGTCGCACTCTAATCTGTATACGACGTAAGCCTGGTGGCGTAGGTCTGTGTCGTCGATGGGGCAGTTGACTAGCCTGCAGCGGTTGTCATGTCTGGTGGAGTGTCTTTTGGTTAGCTGTCCCGCGTAG
>OZ024741.1:227821657-227826657 GCA_964016885.1 Eledone cirrhosa
TAAATTCTGTCAAACCTCTAAAAACCTAAACGAGGAGTACCATGAAAAAAAAGTACCCCCAAACGGGGAGAATTGAGGCAAAATGGGGAGAGTTTATAGAATGAAAGCTATACGCCTTTTCACAAGAGAAAAAGACATCTGTCACCCACCCCAAAGTGAGTGGGAGATCTCCTCGTCCGACGGGGAGAGTTGACAGGTCTGATGTGTGTTTGTGTACGTGTACCTACATGTACGTATATAGAGTTGAACAGGCTTGCATTAATGTGTGTACATATACGCACCCACATGCATGTACACCCCAATTCCCTACACTGAGCAATTCGTGCTCGCGCACATGTACAGAAATACATTCTCAATAAAACATACATAATAACTCATCATATGAAGACACGCCCCGACCTTCTTACCCTGACATATTAGTAAAAACAGACACACAAACACACATACGCCCATACCTACACACACGTGTATACATTTTTTCTTTTGATTATTATCACCCCTTCGATAACTCTTCAATACATTAGTTTCGTTCTGAATTTTCATTTTTCAAGATTGCTGATGAACAACAGCATATGATTTCTCGCCTATCTACAGTTTTTTCTTATATTTCTTTTCTATCTCTCTCGCCCTCATTCTATCTTCCGATGAAGTACTATCATCCGAAACATTAAGACAATTTTTCAAAATATTTTAAGCGTATATTTACCTTTTTTTTTCATTTCTATTACTATTTACCAGATTTTCTCAATTATTATTTAGAGAGTTAGATAATTATTGTAGTCATTCTTGCATTCGGGATGCTTACACGCGTATATATCTGTATGTATGTATGTACGCTTGTATGCATATATATATTTAAAAGGTTGGTGAATGTAAGCCTGCTTGAGAAATATCTGAACGTGGGACCCAATGAAATATGTATACCTGAAATGACAACATAATTAGTGTAATAAATATCTCCCCCCCCCTCTCTCTCTCTCTCTCTATCTCTCTTTATATATATATATATATGCATATATATATACATTCTCTATATATACATACACATATACTTATGTGTGTGTGTGTGTGTGTGTGTGTGCATTTAATACTAGAACCATCTCAAATACGATAGCTGGCTTCCAAATAAATTTGTGATGCGACTCTCCAATTTATATACAGGTTCAGTATTTGATCAGAGTTGAAGTGATTTTTTTTCTTTGAATATGTTACTTAGTTTGTTTTGTTTTGTGACATGCTTAGTGTTATCTAGGATAGTAACATGTAATGTGTAGTAACATGTAATGTGAATTTATTTTTATACATTGGGATTATATTTTGAAGGAAGATGTGACTGCTGCCTCTAGCAGCTTAGATGAGCACGTCGAAGCGCACAATGGTGTCATATATTATTTGAACACAGACCATAAAGGGTCGTAATTTGTAGTCCGAACAAATCCCGCCGAGGTTAACTTTGCCTTACATCCTTACGGGGTCGATAAAATAAAGTAGCAGTAATACACTGGGATAATTGGTGGCCTTGTGCCAAAAGTAGAAACAATTATTAGATGGATTTGCAGTATCTGTAGAGGGTCGGACGTCATGCTTTGCAGCAAAGAGTGACACGGCCCTTTATGGTCTGAGTTCAAATCCCGCCGAGGTTAACTTTGCCTTTCATCCTTACGGGGTCAATAAAATAAAGTACCAGTAATACACTGTGATAATTGCTGGTCTTGTGTCAAAAGTAGAAACAATTATATCTATGGACCCATAACAACTAATGGAAACGTAGCGGCACCATCATGACATACAGCGTTTCTTGGGCTTGTTTTAAAACTTGGTAAAACCCATCTGTTTCTTTTCCAAGTTTGAACACAGCCGATCTCCTCAACAGACGGAGGGAGAGAAGAGAGAGAGAGAGAGAGAGAGAGAGAGAGAGAGAGAGAGAGAGAGAGAGAGAGAGAGAGAGAGAGAGAGTAAATGAGAAAGAGATATAGGGGAAGAATTGCCTCCAATACTGGATTTGTACTTCTTTTATCGACCACGAAATGATGAAAAACAAAGTCGATCTCAGCGGGGTTTGAATTCAGAGAGCTGGAACGAATACTGCAAAGTACTCTATCCGACGTTCTACCAATTCTTCCAATTTACTGTCTTACATGATATTAGTTATTCATACCCGTTTAAAAGAATATCAGGAATTCTCGACAGGCTCTGGCCACCAAAGTACTATTGACTTCGATAATATTATTGTTGAATTGCTAGAATCCGAAACCGTCCCTTGATGTATTCATACATGCTCTTTACATTCTATGTTGAAATCCTACTGAGGTCAACTTTCCAACTCATCCTCCCAGGCTAGATAAAATAATGTAC
Organism: Eledone cirrhosa; assembly: GCA_964016885.1. NCBI lineage: Eukaryota > Metazoa > Mollusca > Cephalopoda > Octopoda > Eledonidae > Eledone > Eledone cirrhosa. The sequence goes on from OZ024741.1 coordinate 227,824,013, forward strand.
CAGTTGAATACTTGGGTCAATTTACTTGACAGACAACTTCCCCTACAATTCTTTGTTTGTATTCAATATAAAAAAAAAATCATTATCATGATTTGTTAAGGCGGTGGATTGGCAGTATCGGCAGAGAGTCGGACGCCATGCTTTGCAGCATAGAGTTATGGCCCTTTACGCTCTGAGTTCAAATCCAGCTGAGGTTAACTTTGCCTTTCATCCTTATAGGGTCGATAAAATAAAATACCAGTCACGCACTGGGGTCGATTTAATCGACTTTCCCCTTCCCACCAAATTACTGGCCTTGTGCCTATACTAGAAATTATTATGATTTTTTAAAATTTCGGTGTCATTTTCAGGTTGTTATTCTTGTTATAATGTCATTGTTTATATATTCCAATGTTCAGTTGTTGGTGCACACTCCATTTCAGAGTGTTGCGTGTCTCATAAATATGCCAGCTTTTCCTATATAAAAGCATGTTTACTTAACGCTGTCTAAACTTTTAAGGAAGATGCCACATATATTACGAGTACACACAGGCACACACATACACACACACACACACACACATACACACACATATATATAGTTTAGGGATTGTAAAGTCAAATTACTGTAGGTTCACCAAAGCGAACACTCGATTATTATTATTATTATTATTATTATTATTGGTCTAAGCAGACGTATTTTGCTCGCTCACAGTAAGTCGCTTTATTTGTTGCCTGTTTAAATTATTTGTTGTTAAATATTTCTTGTTGTGTAAGGGATATAAGCCCTTAGACTTTGCCCCGTGAAGGGGAAAGTATAATATTTGAGCCTTTTGGCCCAAATATTTGAACTTTTTTTTTACATGTTAAAAAAATTTACGAAGAAAAAAAAACATGGCTGAGCCACGCCCTCCAGCGATATGTCGGCTGTCGTGCGACAACGACGTAGAAGTTGAGAGGAGCGCTACAGCGAAATTAACACACGTTGATAAAACAAACACCACCACAAGCTGTCCACGGTTTGAAACGGTCGCCTATTCAGATCACAAGTTTGTGATCTGTATGGTCGACCTAGATAAGACGCGTAGGTTAGGACCTGGTTACTGGAAGCTAAACATGTCATTTCCGGCACGTAAGACCTTACAGGGACCAGGTCAACAATTTAGTTAAGAAAAAGTTGACAGGGGAGTCGTCAACAATAGATGGCGGGGGGCTCTCAAAAGAGAGATTAGAGTAATGTCGATAGAGTTTAGCAAAGAAGTAGCATTAGAGAAAAATAGAAAGGAGGGAGAGTTGGTAGATAAGTTAGACGAGGCTATTGGTAGTGGTATTGCAACTGATGTGCTAGCGGCGAGAATGGCATTAGACCATTTCTTCAATGCGAAACACGAAGGTTGCATTGTCAGAGCTAAGGCGCGTGCTCTGAGAAACGGGGGAACCAAAGCTGTTCGATGGGCCCGGGTTGCGGAGGCGCAGCGTGGTAATAAAACCACAATTCGGTCTTTGGCGGACCGAGACGGGCTCGAGCTGAGCGATTCCAAGAGGATGTGTGAGGCCTTTCGCCAACATTTTGCTCGGTTTTTCGGGGGAAGTGGCGGGTCAGAGATGGTGGCGGACTTCAGTCCCTACCTCGATGGCTTGCTGCAACTCTCGACGGCTGACGCTGGGCGCTGCGAAAGGCCAATTACTTCAGCCGAGATTCAGGATGCCCTTGTAGGCTGCATGAGGCGCAAGTCACCCGGTTTGGATGGTCTGCCCTACGAGCTTTACGTAAATATGCCAGACTTGTTCTCCAATCTCCTCGAAGCGCTCTACTGCAACTGGCAGCAAAACGGGAGTATTCCCAGTTCTGTGAGCCGGGGCGTAGTGACGCTGATAAGGAAAGACGAGAACAAGAGGGACACATTAGACAATTTCAGGCCCATACCTCTGCTCAACACAGAGTTTAAGATTTTGGCCAGGGTGTTAGCGAAGAGGTTGGCGCTTGTCGTCGGGGATTTGGTTGGGGAGGCGCAAACTTGCGCAATCCCAACCAGGTCCATACACGACAACCTCCACCTAATGCGATACATCATAGAGAGGGTAGGGTGTAAACCTGGCTTCGGTGGGGCTCTGGTCAATTTAGATCAATCGAAAGCATTCGATAGGGTCGACCATCGGTACCTGGAGGCTGTCCTCAAGGCGGTTGGCTTCGGCCTCGTCTTCAGAAGCTGGATCGCTGCAATGCACAGCGGCACCTGCTCGATAGTCAAAATTAATGGCCACCTCTCGGAACCGTTTCAGGTCTCCCGATCGGACCGTGAAGGGTGCCCTCTCTCCTCCCTTCTATACGTATTGACTCTTGAGCCTTTACTGCGGAAGCTGGAGCTGTTGCAGGGCATCCCGCTCGAACCGGGATGCGGAAAGGCTGTGTCGGCTTATGCGGACGACATCACTGTGATGGTGTCGGACACCTCAGTAATCGAGATGGTCGGCAACTTATTGAAGGAATATGAAAGGTTGACGGGAGCAAAACTTAACCCGGAAAAGTCAGTGGGCTTGCAACTCGGCACCTGGAGAGGCAAGTCCATGCCGTCCAACAGCGTCATTAGGCGCTGGACGGACGGACCGGTAAAGTTGCTAGGGGTTTGGTTCGGGCCAGACCTCCAGGTGGATAAGAATTGGGA
>OZ024741.1:227834157-227849157 GCA_964016885.1 Eledone cirrhosa
GTTTCAACACACGTTTTCAGATAAAGAATCTTGCTAAACAAATTCAGAAACGAAATATATATATATATATATATGTGTGTGTACATATATGATTGCGTACGAATTATTGCGTATGAATTCATGTATAAATACGGACGTGTGCGTGTGTGTGTATGTGTATGTGTACGTGCATACTTGTCATTTCATGAGATAGACTGTACAATTTTACTTATATATGTGTGTACAGATACATGTGTTTGCATGTTTATACTTATGCATATGTCTGTATTACATGCAAAACTTTTGCTATATTTTATATGTTTTCACAGTTCCATTAATGGCTTGTAATTGTAATTTTCTACTTGATCGTACATAGGGGGCGAATTGGCAGAGTCGTTAGAACGTCGAATATGCAGTATTCGTTTCCGCTTTCTGCTCTCTGCGGTCAAAGGTCAACTTTGCCTTTCATCCTTTCGAGGTCGATATAAAAAAGTACCAGTCTAGTACTGGCGTTAATTCTTCCTCTCTCTGAAAGAAATCTGCTGTACTCAAGCCTGGAGAGGATGGGGTCCGCCAGGCTTAAAATACCCAAGGGGCACCGTATTTCAATATACGACTCTATGAGGAGTTACAGGACTTGCATTACTTCATGGTATCCGTTTTTCTTTTGTAAGCTCTAACGTGTCAAGAGTTGTGCTGAGTAGTACAGAATCAATTACCCCTATAACACAGGTATCAATCAAAATTAGATGTGCGGTTATGTGTGAGAGTATAACTAGGGCGGTGGAAGTATTTCTTGATTTGGGTCGGGGGCAAATTTGGTCAATTTAGTTGTAGTGATTAGTTTAGCTTAGAACGTCAGACACCATGCTTTGCAGCCTAGAGTTATGTCCCTTTATGTTCAGAGTTCAAATCTCGCCGAGGTTAACTTTGCCTTTCATCTTTACGGGGTCTATAAATAAAGCACCAGTAATAAAGCACCAGTAATACACTGGGGTAATTGCTGGCCTTGTGCCAAAAGTAGAAACAATTATCAAATAACAACCAAGATAGAAAAAAACTTCGATATGCGATAAACATAACATATACATAAACTGTAGCATTTCTAAAAATAGATGTGTGTTTTGATCATTTGGGGAGAAAAATATTATTATTGTGTGAAGGGGCGGACAGGAGCCATGCCCCCACTCCAATTCCACCGCCCCTGTATAATTGTTCCTGTACTCATATCTAGCATGTATACCTTTGTTATTTCTTTGGCAGTATCGATAGAGGGTCGGACGCCATGCTTTCCAGCATAGAGTTATGTCCCTTTAGAGTCTGAGTACAAATCCCGCTGAGGTGAACTTTGCGTTTCATCCTTACGGGTCGATAAAATAAAGTACCAGTAATGCACTGGAATAATTGCTGACCTTGTGCCCAAAAGTAGAGACAGTTATTTCTTTTATATCGTATTTTGTGAAAAAATAGCGTCGTTGGTTACAGTTTGCTCAAGAGCCAATTCACTGCACCTACGACACAATTATTATATGTCATTCAAAAGTACTGATTTATCGAGAACCTTGCAACTCAAGCAATAAATCTGCCACACATTCGTGTTCTCTTTAGTATATATATGTGAATGAATATTGGTGTACAGCAATCCTTCGTGCATATCTCTCTCTCTCTCTCTCTCTCTCTCTCTCTCTCTCTCTCTCTCTCTCTCTCTCTCTCTCTCTTTCTCTCTCACACACGCTCACTCTCTCATAAACTTCCTAAAAGGGTGTGAGATATGATCCCTAAATCCTGCAGATCCTTACTGTGGTAAAAACTAATATGTCGTATACGCTGACATACATGATATATATATATATATATACATACATGGTGTCCCCAAAAATGTATACAAACTTTGATTACCTGTACAGGCAATGTTTATTAGAATGGTGTATACATTTTCTGGGACACCCTGGATATATATATATATATATATATATATATATATATATATATATATATATATATATATATATATATGTGTGCGTGCGTGTGTGTTTATGTGTTTGTGTATGTGTGTTAATGTGTCTATGCCTGTGGTTATATTTGCACAGGTCTAAAATCCGGTGTTATTTGTATTATGTTGTTTTTATACAGTATTTTAATAGTTCACCAAATAAAAATGTAAAAGTATTCACCCTGGGGTCGATTTGATGGGCTTTCTCCTCCCCTAAAATTGCTAGCCTCGTGCCTATAGTAGAAATCAGTAATTACCACAAGATCGAATAAGTACAGTGGTCGATATGATTGACTAAACCTTTGAAGGTGATAGATTAATATGGCCGCAGACCAATGATTGAAATTAGTAACAACGTAAATAAATATATGAATAGATAAATAAATAAATAAATAAATAAATGAATAAATAACAAAATTATCCCAGATCTTCAAAGTGTTTTGGAATTCAGGAATTACTTAGTGTTGATACAGACGTTGTTAGCATTGAAAGATAAAGACCTGTTTACCAATGACCCATCGCATATAACGACCCTTATAATCTACATTACAGTTAGTCTTTAGCGTTGATTTCCGTTTTATCTTGCTGCTCTATGTATGTCTTGGAATGTATGCGGGCGTGAATGTATGTATGTGTGAATGCATGCATGCATGCATGTATGTATGTATGTATGTATGTATGTATGTATGTATGTATGTATGTATGTATGTATGTTGGAATGTATGTATGTAAATATATATGTGTGCACGTACATATATATGTATATATATATACACACACATATATATATATATATATATATATATAAAATGGAATAGAATTAAACGACAGTTCCTTATACATACATGCATACATGCATACTTATATATGCATACTTATATATATATATATATATATATATATATATATATATATATATATATATATATATATATATATATAAATGCAAATCCAAAGAATCATTAGATAAAATATATACAGTATTTCCTCTCCCAATCAGTATAAATCAACCACACAAAAAAATCATTTAAACGAGGCTATAAGTTTAAAATGTACTTATGAAAAAATAATAGACAAATGATATAGCTTCTTTTCTGCAACGTACAGCCACATGATATTTACCTAATATTCCTTCTAGCCTGTAGAAATTGACAAGACATATAGTTAAATTACACGTAATTAGGTACAAAATCGAAGTTAGAAGAAAACATGTACATTAACTTTACCAGAATCTTCATAATCTCTACCACCCAGCGGTTTCGTTCCACTTTTTGGATATATCCGGTCTTGGATAAATCCACGAGGCTCAGAACTCATCAGGAGATACTTCAGACTGGACTAAGATTTTTCTACCATGATCCCCGCCAGAAATGAATTCAAAATGGCTAAGAACCATCACTTGGCCAGTGGTCAAGGCAGAAAGTTTGTAATGCCTGTCAGCGAGTAGGCTAGTTGCTCCACACCGTGAATGGTTGCCAAAAACATATATATGTATCTATGACTTTGCCTAATTTATATATATATACACTTTAAATTATATATATATATATATATATATATATATATATATATATATATATATATATATATATATATATATAAATGTATATTTATATATATACACATATACTTATATATGTATATCAATATATATACATATATATACATATATATATATATATATATATATATATATATATATATATATATATATATATATATATATATATATATAAATGTATATTTATATATATACACATATACTTATATATGTATATCTATATATATACATATATATACATATATATATATATATATATATATATATATATATATAAATGTATATTTATATATATATATATATATATATATATATATATATATATATATATATATATATATATATAAATGTATATTTATATATATACACATATACTTATATATGTATATCTATATATATACATATATATACATATATATATATATATATATATATATATATATATATATATAAATGTATATTTATATATATACATATATATATATATATATATATATATATATATATAAATGTATATTTATATATATACACATATACTTATATATGTATATACATATATATACATATGCATATATATATATATATATATATATATATATATATATATATATATATATTTATATATGTATATACATACATATATATATGCATACATATATACAAATATATTTTCTAAGCTAACACTTCATTCTCTCACTACAGTATGTATCCGGTTCTATGTATCGGCTTTTATGCATGTCTCATCGATTTTCTTTTTACAACATAAAACTATAACATCCGCCTGACGAGCGTTCCACCGGACGGAAACCCGGGTTAGCGTCGCAGCACATCTTTCTGAAATAAATAATACACACGCACGCGCACAAACGTACTTCCCACATACAAACACTTATATACGAATGCACAAAGTTATACACACGTACATGTGTGTGTGTATATATGTCTGTGTCTGTATACATGTCTGTGTGTGGAAATGAATATGTGTGTATCTGAGTATATTTGTGTGTATGCACGCGTGTGCTTATGCGCGAGCGCGCGTGTGTGTGTGTGTGTGCGTGTGTATGTAGTAAGCAGCTTTTCCTTCAGGCATGGTGTATTGAAATCATGACTATGCTCTAGTTTTATCGTTTTTAATACGGATTTTTCGTATTTCTTTAGATTTGTATATTAGAACAATAACCTACTTAAATGGATATGTGTATTAACGTTTTGAGGCCTTCACTGATCCATCTTCAGAATCAGAATGACCATTTTAATGAAGTATTAGCCTTGTGCTTAACATTGGCCGGAAAGTATTGTGGGAGTGATAGGAAATCCTGGATGTCTGATTTAAAATTCATGTTTGAAGCATGACTGTCTTTATAATTGGTTTCACATATGCTATATCTGTGTGTTAGTTTTAGGTAAATACATTGGTATTAATAACGCCTTCATATTTATTTGCCTTTTTTGTACAATCCTATATAGAATAATAGTGTCATCAACTACTGTAGTTCTAATTCTTTTGCTTCTACTGTTAAAAGGTATTGTAATGTAATTTTGTTGAGTGCATGGTTAACCGGCGGGAAGGTGTCGTGCTTGTGTGACCGATGTAACAATTATGGCCATGATGTTCACTACTTTCATATATCGTCTACAATACATTGTGTGGTTTCATGTTGATGCGAAGGTTTCTTATTTTGGTATTTTTGTAGTTTATTCTAACCATGAGAGAACATTTAAGATCTATGTATGTTCTGTTTTGTTTTATGAGATTTTAATGACGTGTTCCCCTATAGTGTATTTGGTTCTTATAATATACTAAATGTGTGGCTTGAGTATGTTTTCTGAATTCTGCTTCCATTGTATCAGTGTGACTATATTTTTTTTTATTATATTGTTCTGTGGCATGGTCTGGTAAAGTGTTGGGATACCCATTGTTAACTAATATCTGTTTACACACGATGAGACATCTTTCTGGGTGTGAATTTAAAAGCTCGTCAAATGAAGGGTTTTATTACAGGTATTTTGCGTCTGTGAGGGGTACACACTCGTGTAAATACCATTGTGCGTGTAATTTGGGTAAACAGAATACTAGAATGCTATATTTGTTATTCTTAAACCTTACGTTTATGCCTCAGAACAGGGTGATACTCTAGACTGAGCTTATGCTGGATTACAAATGTCACGATGGAATTATTCTCGAGATCATGTTTTAGACGATAGACTTGTTCAACAACAGTGACAATCACAACAAATACATCGTTGGTGTACCGGGCATAGATGGTGTGGTTGTATTTAGGGACACCTATGTTTTCCACTTTAAAATGGAGAATGATGTGAATGTGGGCCTGAGAGTGGAACCCATAGTCACACCGTCCTTCTGTATTTAGAGATTATCTTGTACACAGTAAAAGTAGACTCCAATTGTACATGCCAACATACTAACTTTTTCATGGGCCTTCTGAGTATACCCAGGGATTTTAATGATTGGTGTGCATATATGTGGACGAGGATTATATTTATTGTTTCAATTACTGGGACGCTGGTTGAAACGCGTTCGACAAACATGGTGGAGAAATGGCCAAATTTATTTGTTTCATATAGTATCTCAAGGAATTATGATGATCTTAAACTGTAACAACCTGGTCTGTATGACATGATAATGTTATCCAATCGTTTAACAATTCTGTGTATGGGCATGTTCATTTGGGAAATTATTGGCCAGAGAATTTGTTAGTGTTGTGTGTCTTAAATGTGCCATAAATGTATACAGAGCTGAACTCTCCTTCAATATGCTAGAAAGGAATGCATGGTATTTGTGTCTCAACTGAAGTAATTATATTATTAAGTTTAGTTTTTAGTTGAGCAGCGGTGTTTTTCGAAATTCTCTTAAATTTGCTATTATCTTGAAGTATGTTGGTTATATTTTGGTGTGTATATTATATATATATATAGGAAGTTAATTATATGTCCAACAATTGCTAGTGCTCCGATGAAATTCAAACGAAGGTTTGGAAGAAACGATTGTCAGCAATAAAATGTTTTGAACATAGTTTTGATTATTGTGTAATTTATAATTTATAATTTATATATATATATATATATATATATATATATATATATATATATATATATATATATATATATATAAAACGAAGGAAATGTGGTAAGGAACCAGGTGGACCATAACGCACCAAAGTACTCAGTACTTAGGGTAGTAGAGTGGGTAATAGGAACGAGTAGGACCCCGACGGCTGAGCTCAGCCGTCGAAACGGCTTGAGCTCAGCCGTCGGGGTCCTACTCGTTCCTATATATATATATATATATATGTATATATTATGTAATCTGAGTTTTTCGAAATATTAATAATAATATTCGATTCGTTTGCAATTATGCAAACAAGCCTCATTTTTAAAGCCATGTCAGTAGAATGAGCCCCTCAATTTTGCTCTTGTGTTGGCATGTAAACAGAACTGCAGATACTAATGTTTCTGGGTAGAGTTTCATTAGTTCAGTTCACTGTTATTATTAATATTCGAAAAACTCAGGTTACATGTATTGTATTCAGCCATGTAGAGAGAAAATTATATATATATATATATATATATATATATATATATATATATATAAATATATGCGCTCGCGTGCGCGTGTGTGCATGTATGTACCCTATAATTTGGTTCAATGTTTCGACTGCAGTCATGATGGGGTTAATCCTAAAGGGATTTAACTAATTGCATTGAGCCGAATAATTTACTTTCAAATCTGGTACTTATTTTATTGGTCTACTTTATGAAATGCCGAAGTTATGGCACATAAACGAACAGTAAACACAGACACATGCACAAACACGCATATATATATACATATGTGTTTGTGTGTGTGTGTGTGTGTGTGTGTGTTTCTGTGTGTCGTGTCCCTCACAGTTTCTGTCTACCAAAATTTGCTCATAAGCTATTGATCAACACAACTCCTTAACAACACACGCATACTTTCGTATGTACGAATGTATGGATGGACCCGTAACTCATGATACAGTCGTAGGGGACGACGTAGTTGCATACAGCCTCTCTTGAGCATAATTTCAACCTGGCGCAGCCTCTCCTCTTCTGTAAGAGGAGAGAGTGTGATAGAGAGGACATGAGAAAGAAATGTAATGGGGGAACCGACCCCAGCACTTGACTGCTACTTTTTAAATCGACATCAAAAGGATGAAAGACAAAATTGAGATCAGAGGTTTTGAGCTGAATTGAATATAGCAAAGCATTCTATCCGACTTTCTAACGACCCTTCCACTTTGCCGCCAATAGAGGAATGAATACCCCAGAAAGTTATATATTTTCGGTCCTATAAAGTAAACAATGTAATCTTCAGAAGTGTTTATCTAACAATTCTTATGAGTAGAATTCGTGTGATATGATATGTGAACCATAACCCAATGGTCACGGGCCATTCATCAAGAGGTCTAAGCTCACCAACCATAAAATTATTAGGGTTAGGTTCATCAGGAACACTTGAAATTTGTCATTCTATATAACAGTTTTGAAATTAGTCGTTTGTGGTTAGTCGTTTATTTTATTTTATTTTTTTATTTATTTATTTTTTGTGATAGTAGTCAATCATACAATATGATCAACTGCTATCACGAAAAGAAAAAAAAAAGATTTTAACCGATATTCAATTTTATCGACCCTAGACGGATAAAAGCTAAAGATAGCCTTGGCGAGATTTGATCACAGAACGTTTAGAGACCGTACAAATACCGCAACACATTTCTAACGAGCCAGGACATCCGCCCTTATGTGTTGGTAATGTATTAGATAAAATATTTGGCACAATATATCTGCTGAATAGTAGTAAATCGGTTTGATTCAATGAAAAGAGATCAGTTGAACAAACGGGAGGACATATGGTTAGTTTCACAGCTATCTTGCTTTAATTTAAACGGATAGATCGAAAATAAATAGATACATACAGCGCGAATTAAATATAAACTGCTACTATGAACAACAATAACAAATATTGTTTGATTATCAGATTTAGGAAGATTTCCAGAATAAGAAATAGATAGATATTTGGATAGATAGATAGATATGTTTCTTTATTAGCCTCAGGGGCACAAAAGAAGGGACAAATACAAAGAGGGAAGTTTACATACAATAAAAACGTGTAAAATATTATCACAAATGCAATTTAAAAATTAATCGATTTTCCCCAATAGGGGTGACATTACATATGGGTAACACCTACCCCCGAAAAAATGTGCAACCCTCATCTCCAGGAGTACGAAGAGTTTGTACTCCTTTCCTCTCCTCCTCTTTTCCCGCAACCTACAGCACTTTCACCCACCTTTCATAAAACTTGCTGGGGTACAGCACCTCTCTCTCCATCCTGATTCTTCTTCCAAAGTGGTATTTGAAAATAAGAATCAGTTGTTGGCCGGAGAGAAAGGTGTCTGAACTCAGCCCTTTCAACCTTGTCCACCATACAACCTCTTTCGCCATAGCTATCACACAAAGGAAAACCGCCTCTCCTTCGTTTTTGAAGGAGGGTGGCGGTTTCATCATGGCAATAGACTCGGTGGTCAACTGGATTGGTCCCACCCGCGACAATAGTCGTTCTACATAGCCCCACAGGTCGGTGACGCCGGGGCAGTGTATGAATGCGTGCGCGACGGTTTCTTCGTCTCGTACGCACCTCGGACAGATCTTTTTTGCAGGGTCCCTGCCCGGGCGCCCATGTCTGTAGAGCTTGTCTCGGACTGGTAGAGCTCCTCGGTAGCACTGACAGGCCAGGGACTTTTGGAAGTTGTCCATCGGTCCCGGGCGGAAGGTCCTACCGAACAGACTGGCCAGTTCGTCTTCCTCTACGCCCAGCGTATCACCGAGCACGTCGTCGCACTTGCTGCGGATCAACCCTCTATAGAATGACGAACTGGAGTCTCCACTGATCGCCGGGTCTGCCTGCCAGAGGGCTGTGAGCGCCTGAGCACATTCGATGTGCCAGTCGCCCATTTTCCTCGGTCTTTGCTTGACCCAGGACTGCAGCTCGGTCAGCGAGACGAGTCGTGGGAAGGCTCGCCTCACGAGCGGGGCCCACACCGGTTGTCCGGTGAGGAATACGTAGAGATGCCGCAGCCTGAGCGCATGTTTGCGCATCGTCAGCCACGGCATCCCCAGCCGCCGTTGGAAGGGTGTTGGCAGCAGATGGATCTTCTCACCAAAGGAGCCCGCCTCTTCCAAAGGAATTGGAAGAGCGCGCGCTCCATTTTGGCGAGCGTTTTGGCTGGACAAGGCAAGACGGTCAAGCGGTAGTAGATGGCGGACGCTATAAAAGTGTTCGTCAACTCCGCTCGACCTTTCAAGGATAGTTTGCACTCAGCCCACTTCTGGGTGAGTGCAAACACCTTAGCTGACACCTCGTTCCAGTTCTTCTCCACCTGGAGGTCCGGACCAAACCAGACCCCGAGCAGCTTTACTGGTCCTTCCGTCCAGCGTCCGACGACGCCATCGGAAGGCATCGGTTTGCCTCTCCACGATCTGAGTTGCAAACCGATGGACTTGTCCCGGTTCAGCTTCGCTCCTGAGAACCTTTCGTATTCCTTCAGTAAGGTGCCGACTTCCTCGATTTGCGAGGCGCACGACACCATTACTGACACGTCGTCGGCGTAGGCCGACGCCGCTTTCCGCAGTCCCGGTTCCAGAGGGATGCCCTGCAATAGCTCCAACTTCCGCAGTAGTGGCTCGAGAGTCAATACGTACAGAATGGAGGAGAGAGGGCATCCCTGTCGAATGGATCGCGTGATATGGAACGGATCCGAGAGGTAGCTGTTCACCTTAACCCTTGAGCAGATGTTGCTGTTATGCATTGCAGCAATCCAACCCCTGAATACGGCTCCGAAGCCTGCCGCCTCGAGCACCGCATCCAGGTAAGGATGGTCAACCCTATCGAAAGCCTTAGACTGATCCAAGTTGATCAGGGCCCCACCTAAGCCAGGTTTACACCCTACCCTCTCTATGATGTATCGCATGAGGTGGAGGTGTCGTGTATGGACCTGGTCGGGATTGCACATGTCTGCGCGTCTCCCACCAGTTTCTCGACGACAAGCGCCAGCCTCTTTGCCAACACCTTGGCCAAAATCTGTAACTCTGTGTTTAGAAGAGTTATGGGCCGGAAGTTGCCTATGCCATACCTCTTATTCTCGTCCTTCCTGACTAGTGTGACTACGCACCCGGTCACAGAACTGGAAATTCTCCCGTTCTGTTGCCAGTTACAGTAGACCGCTTCCAGGAGACCGGAGAATAAGTCCGGCATTGCTACGTAAAATTCGTAGGGTAGACCGTCGAGACTTGGAGATTTGCGTTTGCCGCATTGGCTCAACGCGTCCCCTATCTCAGCGGCTGAAATCGGCTTTTCGCATAACTTTGCCTCGCTGTCCGAGACTCGCGGTAGGCCGTCAAGGTATAGACCTAATTTAATAGCCCCTCCCGGCGCGCCGCCCTGCTCGAACAGCTGAGCAAAGTGCCGCTGAAAGGCCGCACACATCTGCTTCGGCTCACGTATCACGCGTCCGTTTTGGTCCTTCAAAGACCGAATCCTGGACTTGTTGCCACTTTTTGCCTCCGTCACTCGGGCCCAGCTAACAGCTTTGGCTCCCTCGTTTCCCAGAGCACGTATTTTGCTTCTGACAACGCAGCCCTCATGCTTTGCGTCGAAGAACTGGTCCAAGGCCGTTCTCGTTGCTAGCACGCTGGATACGTTGCCACTTCTAATTGCCTCTTCTACTTTATCTACCAGTTCTTCCTCAGTTCTATTTCTATCTAACGCTAATTCTTTACTAAAATCTAACGAGTCTAATCTAACTGCCCTCTTGAGAGAGTACCACCATCTGTTGTTGACAATGGCCCCTGTCAAGTGCTGTTTAACTAAAGTGCTAATCCGTCTACTGTAGGCTTTGCATGTCGGTAACGACAAATTCAGCTTCCAGTAGCCAGGTCCTTGTCTATGGGTTCTATCAAAGTTGACCATGCAGGTCACTAGTTTGTGATCTGAATAGGCAGCCATGAACATTTGTGGACAGCTTAACATGTCCCTATCCTTATTTCTAACTAGAACCCTATCAAGGTACGATCTAGATGTTCCGCTACGATTAGTTCACGTCCCCAGTGGCACAGTCGGAAAATCTAGTCGATATCTATCGGCCAGGTCAAATCGGCCGATTAACTGTTTCAGGATGTTACATCCCCCTTTATCGGGACATGCTCCCAAATAGTCCTAACGTGCATCTAGGATTCCATTCCAGTCCCCCACTAAAAGCAAGGAGCGGGACGTTTCCAGAAAAGTCTCTAGACGTTTGAAGAAGTCTGGCCGCGGTGTCCCGGATGGGGCATATGCGGCCACCAGCCTGAAGGCTCCACCTTCACTACCGTCAACGTCTAGGACCACCAGTCGATCCTCCGGGTCCAGATGTACCGTCTGTGTTACGAAACCCAGGTGTTTCCGCAGCAAAACGGCAACCCCGCCCCCGCCCCCGCCTCCCGGGGATCAGGCCGCACGTTTTCCATGGGGGTGTTAGAGGAGTTGTCTGGGTGGGTGGTGGTTTCCGGCGTCGTGGGGACGGAGATGTTTGGTGGGGTGTATGGGGTGGATGTGTCTGGGGTGAGGGTGGGGAAACTTTTTAAAAGGACGCGGTTAATGGGTTTAACACAAGGATTACTCACGTCCTTAGGAAAGTTTTCCTTTAAAGACTTATAGGTGTCCGTAGGGACCCTAATCATCTTTAAATTAGGTTTGTCTACACAGTTCGAAAAAGTTTTCCATTCGGTGAAAACCGAAGGGTCGTTGGAGATGACTCCCATTAAAGTTTTGTTTTTACTGTTTATGTATGTGTAATGTTCTCGTTGTGTTGCGGTGGTTTTTGTCTGTTGTTCTTGTGGGAGCTTTCGTTTTGTTGTAGGTGTTTGTGTTTGGAGTGATGTCGTGGTTTTGTTTTCGGGACGGTTGTATGTCTGTAGTGATGTTTGTTGTTTATTTTTCTTGTGGTGTCTTTTCTTCTTTCTTTTCGAACGGAGAGGCTCTCCCTCATCATCACTTGGTGATGATTTGGGGGCCTCGTCCGTTGTGGTGTCTGTGTTATTTGGAAGGGGTATGTTTTGGGGAGCTGTTGTGTTTGTGGGTGTTTTTGCAGTGGTTTTAGGTGGAGTGGGGTTGGGTGGGACTGTGCTTGCAGGTTGGTTTGTTGTTCTTGTTTTGGTTGTGTTTGCGTGTTGTTGTTGTTGTTGTGGTGGTGGTGGTTGTGTTGTTGTTTTGGGAGTTGGCAGCAGTGCCTCTTTTTTTTTTATTTAACTGAGGACAGTAAACCTTCAGGTGACCACTGCTTAAACAGTGGTAACATGAAAGCCGCCTACCCTCAACAGAAATGTTTATGTGTGAAATTCCATCCAGAGGCACACGTTGGGGTATTTTAGCTATCCATTCTGGCCTCATTTGGACCAGAACTTCCATGCTTGTACCATTGAATGTGCCTCTGGAGGACTTTCCCACCGAAATGATGGTGTCTTCGTTGAAATCGATGAAGCCAGTTAGAATCCACCAGACGTTTACATTTGGTGCAATGTTCAAAACTTTTATTTTTTGAGTTCTTTTTCCCATATATGTGTGGAAAAAGGTGTAAAGGTGGGACACAATTGGCGATACAGAATATTTTTGTGCTGTCAATTGGTCTTTCAACAACACTAAAATGCTTCCAAAAAGTTTCCCTTTTTGGATGAAGGCAATATCCTTCATGGAATTCTTCAGAACCAGTTCATAACTGAACTGGTTTTTTTGACACAGTTGAGACCGTCCTAAAAATTACTGTTTTTAGAACAGTTTCTCTGCGTAACTGTTGAGGAGAAGTGATGCTGAAAGCACCACTCTCACCAAAAGTTACGTACTGTTTTGCATCGCTTAACATTTCCCTAGCATTGGAAATGTCAAGGTATGTGAAGAGTTCCGTCTTTTGGACGGTTTGAGCAAAAGAAATCTTTTCCTTGTTCGTGGAGTTGTTCGTGTTGCTGCTGTTGTTGGTGTTGTTGTTGTTATCATTGTTGTTGTTGGTGGTGGTGTTGTTGTTATCATTGTTGTTGTTCTTGTTGTCATTATTGTTGTTGTTGTTCTGGTTGGTGTTGTTTATATTTTGCATGTTATTGGTGTTTGTGTTAGTGTTGATGTTACAATCAAGGTCCGACATCGTGTTTTCAAAACTGACGACATTTTCGATGTCTTTTAATGTGGTGGTGAGAGGAGGTGACTGCGAGCTTAACACTCTTACCGCCTCTCCACCACTTCTAGTTATGAACGCAGCGTTCATGACTGAATGCAAGGTTTGTTTACACTTATTTTTTCACCGGCGAAATTTTTTTCAAAACGAAAATTTCACCCCAGTGAGGGATGAAGATGACTTGACCCACCGTCTGAAAGTCCAGACGTGGGGTCAAGCTATAAAATAGTAATAAATTTAACAATAAATTTTTGATTTCTTACTTAGAAAATCAACAAAAACTTACCACCGAACTGGCACACGTCTCAAGTAAAACCAGATAGGTAGTTAGTTAGATAGATAGATAGATAGATAGATATCTAGATAGATAGATAGATAGATAGATATGTAGTAGAGAAATGATGTATTTGTGCGTGCGTAGAGAGAGAGAGAGAGAGAGAGAGAGAGAGAGAGAGAGAGAGATTAGCATGCATTTTAAATATGACAGATATAAATAGTTAAATAGACATGTGAAATACTAAATCATAAAGTACAGTAAGGTTTATTAGTGAGAATAGACAAAGGAATTATTACAGTTTTTCAAGGTGATTATAGAAGACATGCCAAGTAAAGAAAAAAGACACGATGAAGTATGTATATATATATATATATATGTGTGTGTGTGTGTGTGTGTGTGTGTGTGTGTGTGTGTGTGTCTGTGAATGTGTGGACATGTAAACACACACACACACACACACACACACACACACACACACACACACACACACACACACACACACACACATATATATAACAAAGAGGGTGTGGTAAGGAACCAGATGGATCATAACGCACCAGAGTACTCAATACTTAGGGTAGTAGAGTGGGTAATAGGAAAATGTTTAACCCCGACGGCAGATTTCAAGCCGTTTCGACGGCTATTTCTGGACTAAATTAGAATTTAGTCCAGAAATAGCCGTCGAAACGGCTTGAGCTCTGCCGTCGGGGCTAAACATTTTCGTATATGTATGTATGTATATATATATATATATATATAAAGTATTTCCGTGGAAAGAAGAGTGCTCTATGTATAGTACAAAGATATTTAATTATGTAATAAACAACACAATATAATTATTCCATTACCCAAGGTTTCACGAAGTTAGACGATTCCGATGAGCGATATCAGACGTTTCTGTTAGAAACGTATTGGTGTGGGATCATTGTGTAGAGATTCACTACAT
>OZ024741.1:227859157-227864157 GCA_964016885.1 Eledone cirrhosa
TCCAATGTTGTTACAACTCTGGAAATTCGCTACCTACATATATTTGTCCACTGAGTACGTGAGCCTTTGTCTATGTAACTGTTATTCTGTTTACGGTTCTGAGGGCGATGAATTAAGAGAATTGGTTAAATCGGTAGAGTTTCGGATTAAAGAACTTGACATTTAGATACATCCCTTTACGTTCTGTGATCGAGTGCCGCGCATGTCGACTTTGCAGTTGATATATCATTTATTATCGATAGTTCGATTAACTGATAAAAAGTAAAATATGAATATAAAGTATTTACCAGAAGGGAAATAAAGAAAATGATAGGGAAAATGTTTCCATGATTAGTCACGGGTCTGATAGAGATAACATTCCAGCCAACCCCCATCTCCGTTAATCTGGTACCAATTACCAGTAGCTAGTTGAATAAAGTGTATTTGTCCAAAATCAGAACAAATAGAATAAGAGAGAAATATTTCCCTAGATAGAACACGCACCGGTCTATCATATGTAACATACCCTTTCTCTAGATGATCAAATGCTGATTAAAAATCGATAGTTTTGAGCAGTGGTCTCCAATCTTTTTTCCCGATACGAACCTCATATATCACTGAGAAACTTTACTTGATAATAGAAAAAAATATATTTGTACACATTTTATTCATTCATCAAACAACACGATACCAATTTATAGTTTTAGAATATCATGAAGAACTGACTAACGTTATTTACGGTGGATTGACAGTATCGGTAGAGCGTCAGACACCATGCATTGCAGCATAGAGTTATGGTCATTTACGTTCTGAGTTCAAATCCCGCCGAGGTTAACTTTGCCTTTCATCCTTACGGGGTCGATGAAGTAATGTACTGGAATAATTGCTGGCCTTGTGCCAAAACTAGAAACAATTATTTAGAAACCTTGTAGGAACCTATTTTTCTTCACAAACCCACAACATATTTTTAGTGATCCATTTTGGTTCGTATAAAACCTGAGTGGAGACCATTGGTTTAGAGAAGTGATTCCCTTAATCGATTTATCAAAAACTGCGTAACCCATATATCTTAAAGACAATGCTCAGCATCCTAATGTTAATAAGGCATTAAAATGAAACAAAATTTATTTCTGAGAGAAAGCGTATAACGTATTTTTATTCTATAGACATCTTAAATCGAGAGACCTCAGAATACTTTCGCGGAATTCTACCGTTCCGAGGAACCCATTTGATAAGCCCAGGTTGATGGATCGAATACCTGAGCTATCAGCTTGTAAGCCATTACTTTTCCCACTTTGATACAATCCTTCCAGGTTTTCTTATAAAGTCATTCAGTTGTTTGTTTGCTTTCCATAACATACGTCTTATTTTCGTATGATATGTAATATTTATCAGTGCATTTCTTATTCTGTAAGACATATCTTATTTATAGAGGAATTATCATTAAAAAGTGTTTCATTCAATGCAAAGATAATTGCAGCATTGACGTATATCTGATTATCTTTTATCATCATCAATGCTGATAGTACCAATTCATTTGATTGTAGTAAATACGGTATTAAATATGGATCCATGTGTGATGTGCGTGTGCGGAATCATAATGGGGTTATGATATATGGTGGATTTTGATCATTTAAACCTGATGGAGCCCATTACATACCAAGTGTGAATAAAGCTGGATTCTTCCAGAGAAAGAGGGAGCGAGAGAGAAAATGGAGAAGAGAGAAAGAGCGATAGAAAAAGAGAAAGAGATAAAGAATCAACATCAGTACTGGGCTTGTACTTTACCGATATCGAAAGACAACAGAATGATGAAAGAGGCCAAAGATGAAAGCGGGACTTGAATTCAGTGCGTAGAGAGGCGGAACGGATACTGTTAAGCATTCTATTTGGTGTTCTAATAACTGCCGATTCACCTTATATATATATATATATATATATATATATATATATATATATATATATATATATATATATATATATTTATATATATATGTGTGTGTGTGTGTGTGTGTGTGTGTGTGTGTGTGTGTGTGTGTGTGTGTGTGTATTTATCCCGGTTTCAATCGGGGGGGGTAACCACAGTAAGGTACTCAATACAAAGCAGAGTATAAATATAATATTTAATATAGAAATGGCTTCTACAGTACTAGAACTGTTTAATTCGGGAGAAATCATGTTTAATTAAAGTTCATACATTTAGCATGTATGCGCGACCTTAGGTTTATGGGTCTAGTTATGGCTACTATTGTATAGTGGAGTAGCCCTTATAAAATTGACCTCGCCCGTCAAGCGCTTCTCCTTGCGCCTGACGAGTGTATGTATGTATGTATGTATGTATGTATATCCGGGAGAGATGACCCCTTAGCCTTTGTCAAGGCAGAATTCTAGGAGAAGGAAAACTCTGATATAACACCTGCAACTCTGATGGTATCCAATGATGTTGACTTGTTCTTCTTTTTGGTAAATATCATCTTGGTTAAGAGAGTGGGACTGGCTTTGTGCAGTGCCTTTGCTCACTATAAAAGCTTCACGGCACAGGCATTGCTTTGTATCTGGAGATCTCTCTGCACTTGTCGTCACATGGTACCATGGGCCCAGCACTATGTGTCAATAATTGTCACAAGTGTAGTGTTTGTACCAGAGTTTTCAAGTCGCTGGCTGGACTGAAAAGTCACACTCGTTTAGCGCATCAGTATGGGTTCTCCTACATGGATATAAAGTAGTGGCCGTACTCGAAAACGAGTTCGCAGCCACCATGTATGCATGTAAAGTAGTTGACCTAAAAACACGACAAATGCTGTAGTGCTGGTGTTACGATAAAATGCATCCAGTGTACTCTATTAAGAGGTTTGTATTAGGAAGGACATTCAGCCGTGGGTACCAAGGGAAAATGAAAACAAAAAGAGCGAGAATCAAGATTTATGACTTCAAACAAATAAATTAAGACTTAATATTTGCATCGAGTATATTTTGCCCCATTCTTCGCTAACAACATATACAGTATTTTAATGAGTGCTATGAGTTATAAGGATCGTTGGTCAAATAAACTTATAGATATTTAGGTAAGTTTGTATATCTCTCAGTTTGTGTGTGTGTATATATATATATATATATATATATATATATATATGTAGAGAGACAGAGAGGGGGGGGGAGTGGAGGAAAGAGCATTTACACACGAGTTTATATGTTTAACGAAGCTGGAAAAAATTTAAACTGAACGTTTGCCAAGATATTGCGAATTCACTCATTATAGGAGCAAAAGTACTTTGTGTGTGTGTGTGTGTGTGTGTGTGTGTGTGTGTGTGTGTGTGTGTGTGTGTGTGTGTGTGTGTGTGTGTGTGTGTGTGTGTGTGTGTGTGTGTGTGTGTGTGTGTGTGTGTGTGTCTGTGTGTGTGTGTGTGGAGATATAGGATGAACCAAGTAAAGACGAGAAAGATATAAAGAGAAGTAATGGAATAGACAGAGTCGGGAAGGAGGAAGAAAAGATAGAATATGAGTATGTGTATGTGAGAGACAGACTAATCAAGGTAAGTAGAGCGAGAGGGAAAGAGAAAAGCGGATATGTGTTTGAATTGAGTGAGAGACAGAGAAAAAGAGAGATACCTGAAAATATAGTGAAGGAGAGTGGAATAGAAATGGAGATAACAAGATGAAAAGAGAGGAAAGAAGTGAGAGACCACGAAAATATGTGTACGACACGGACAGAAACGTGTGGGTGTGTGTGTGTGAGAGATAAAGAGTGTGTGTGAGAGAGAGAGAGATAGAGTGTGTGTGTGAGATAGAGATATAGTGATAGAGAGAGAGATAGAGAGGGAGTGTGTCTGTGAGAGAGAGGGAGTGTGGGTGTGAATGTGTGTGAGAGAGATAGAGAGTGTATGTATGAGAGAGAGAGAGAGAGTGTGTGTGTGTGGGAGAGAGAGATTGTGTGTGTGCGAGAGAGAGAGAGAAAGAGTGTGTGTGTGTTTGTTTGTAAGAGTTTTGGTCAGTATGTGTGCGTGAGTGTGTATATATAACATTGGTATACGTGTGTGAAGGTGAGATGGGTAAAGAAGAGAAAGAGAGAGAGAGAGAGAGAGAGAGGGGGTAAGGACGGGAGAGAGAGAAAAAGAAGAATGATTATCTCTGTGTCTGAAGTATTATATTTTATCTCATTTTAAACACTCGTATTTTTTCTCTAAATATACTACTATATTCTCTAAATATATTACGCGCGAGCCTGTGTGTGTGTGAGAGAGAGAGTGTGTGCATATATGAGCGTGTCTGTGAGTGAATCTGTGTCAGTGTTTATATGTGTGTATACATGAATAAATACATATATACTGAGGATAAAATGAAGACGTTGAGAAGAAATTTTCCAAATTTTTAAACTTATCTAGAAGGGAAATGCTTTGTCCAGACGTATTTTCAAGAGCAACGTAAACTCAGTTCTACTATACAGCGAAAACAGTGCAAATATAAACAGAAAGCTCCAAAAGTTCACCAAGAATATCCTCAGATATATCTTAAATATTGGTTATTCAGAAATAGCACGTAACATACCTCTGGACCAACATTAAGCAAATAGTGTGACGCAAGTGGAAATATGTAGGTCATACGTTTAAAAGATTAAAAGGACGTTTGTCAAGATAAGCCTTGAATTTGAACCTAGGTTGTAACAGAAAGGCGAGATGCCTCAATATCTGGCGGAGATCGGCAGAAATAGAAATGAAGATAAAAGAATGATATAGAACCAAGTGTAAAGAAAACCACTGGAAAAACCCTAAGAATAATGATGATGATGATGATGATGATGATGATATATATATATAGACTGAATCTTAACCATCTACTATGTCAGGGTATGTCATGCATCATCTTATTTTATCTGATGAGGACGTACTGTTGAACTTAACTCAGTACCTCTGAAATATGTATAATAAAATATACTTGATCACAAGAATCTCTATTTTGTTAATATTTTGAATTAATATTATATATATATATATATATATATATATATATATATATATATATAT
>OZ024741.1:227869157-227881657 GCA_964016885.1 Eledone cirrhosa
TTATTTTATCGACCCCGTAAGGATGAAAGGAAAAATACTAACCTCGGCGTGATTTGAACTCAGAACATAAAGGGCCGTAACAATATGTGGTAAAGCAGCCATGTCAAATATGTATATAATTATTTCTAACGTAAGCACAAAACTAAAAGTTGAAAGAGGTTTTAGTCGATTAAATCGACCCTAATGCTTTGCTGCGACAATATTTTATCGACTACTGATAAAACGAAAGGCAAGACTGACCTCGGTAGAATTTGAATTCAGTAGGTAAAATTCTATAACTAAATGCCAAAAGGGTTTTCGTTCGAAGGTTCTAATGATTCTGTCATTCCACCGCCATATCTCTCTATATAAAACGGTAGTTGTTTGTGTGTGTGTGTCCTCATTTTTGCAAAGTCTACTCCGATTGACTTCAAACTTGCATTCATATATTCCTTGCGGTCTAAAGATATTAAGTGCAGCTTTTATTTTTCAATTTTTCTGTTGTTAAAGGGGTTTTAGGCGCCGGTTATCGATCTCCGTCGAGCCCTTATAATATGTCTGTATGTCTGCTGTCTGCATTACGACATTCTGACGAACACGTAATTGCTAACGCTACATTCACACACACACACACACACACACACACACACACACACACACACACACACACACACACACACACACACACACACATATATATATATATATACATATATAGTTATATATACATATATATATATATATATATATATACATTTATACATAGACACACATATATACACACCTATATATATATACATATATAGTTATATATACATATATATATATATATATATATACATTTATACATAGACACACACATATATACACACCTATATATATATATTTTTTTTTTTTTTAGTATATGTTGGTTGTTTACCTACCGACACCTCAGTTTGCAGATGGAGCACTCGACGAAGTACGCAGGTTGGTTTGGTTACTCCGGAGTAATGTAAAATAAAATAATTAAGTCAAATATTTAAAATTTGGCTTCGTTTATTAAAGATGTAGTGCTATATATATTTCGGTGACAGCCATCATTGGCTGTGACCTCTTCAGGCAGTCCGAATTGGTGTGGTAGAGACAGGTACACATGTTGTTAAAGTGTTTTGGAGGTGCTATTACCAATGTTCTTACCCGTGCAACGACGGGATACATTGCTAGTTATTGCATATAATGATTTCTACTATAGGCACAAGGTCAGCAATTTTGGGGGAGGTGAAAGTCGATTAAATCGACTTCAGTGTATTACTGGTATATTATTTCATCAACTTCGTAAGGATGAAAGGCAAAGCTAACCTCGGCGGGATTTGAACTCAGACCATAAAGGGCCGTAACTCAATGCTTCAAAGCATGGTGTCCGATGCTCTACCGATTCTATAGTAATATTATCCGAACGTAGTTAACAAAATGTTTTGTTTTATATATATTGTTCTGTAACTGATAAGTTATATATAAGATGATAAATTTGGTTGAAATATTGGAGGCTCAGTCATTGGTAGGTTGTTTTCTCTCATCAGCATATTTACTTCAAATGCATACTGTCCAGACAGAGGCTTTTGTCCATATTGGTCTTCTAACTGCTTATTTTCGTTAGTTGCTTGATACTGTTATCTTGCATGGCGACAGTTTTTCCTAGCTGCTTACTTACTACAAGGATTATATTGAGCTCATTGGCGTATTATTTAAATTCAATCTAAAATTAAGTGTATTTTTTTTTTTTTTGTGTGTGTGTGTGTGTGTGTGGATTCAATTTTTACTACTCGTTGCAAAATCCAACCTTCTGTGAACTCTAGTTCTGCCTAAATCTCCCTATTGTTTTGCTGTTTTACATGACAGTAGTTGTGTAATTTCTTGCCTCCCTTACTTCTCTGAAGATAGAGCCTTGGTGAGGTGCATTTTGTCGCATGTCAGTATCGTTCGGATCTTTGTATCTATCGGTTTAATTTCACTTATGTTCCATTTGACGACGTAAGAGCTGTCAGCCTACCGGGAGGGCACTGCCGGTTCGAGATAAACTCTACAGGCGCGAAAGTGCTGTCAGACGGACCTCCCCGAGATGCGCGCAGAGCGACGAAACCATTGTGCACGCATTTGTCCAGTATCCGTGTAATACTGGCTTGTGGAGTTATGTCGAACAGCTGTTGTTACGTGTAGGACGGATCTGGCTTTCGACAGCGTCCACAGTGTAGATTGCCCCGCCACCTTTTGGCTGAAGCGAAAGAGGTCGTGTGGTGGACCAGGTTGAAAGGACTCAAGACAGATACTTTTCTCTTCGGCCAATCTCTCATCAACGTTTTCAAGTTTCACTTGGAAAAGAAGGGTAGGATGGAGGGAGAAGCCCCCCCCCCCCCCCAGTACATTTGCTAAAAGGTGGATGAATGTGGACAGAATAGCGCGTGTAAATGGGATTGCTCTGAACATGCGCCTGTAGGGCGGTTAATTTGAGGAGGAGATGAGTGCTCTTCCCGGGTGCTCTCACAGGGTCGGATGGTTCAGGATTGGTGAGGTACCTGAGCCGCCCGGGGTTGCTATTCCCACCCCCTATTGGGGAATTTTCATTGTATTTTTCTTGTTTATTGCTATTGTTTTCATATTGTTTCTCGATGTTTGTGTAAAACCCCACTGTCCCTGTCTATTGTATTACCCCCTATATGTAAGCCCTTGTGGCCAATAAATGAAGCAATTATTATTATTATTATTGATTGCCTTTCCTCCTTACAGAGTCATAAAATAAAGCACCAGTAATGCACTGTGGGTCGATTTAATCGACTTTCCCCACCCTTCAAATTGCTGCCCAATTATTTCGGTATCTTCTATAACTCGAACAAAATATTCAGTTTTCACATTTGCAAATCATTTGTTTTCAGTTTACCTTGCAGCTTCATTCCATTTAAAATCACATTTCTCCAATATTTCTTTAATTAAAATTTGTATTTTCATTAATGAAGTTCCTATGGATAAGGATTTCTTACATAGGCACAAAGTGGGGAATTTTGAAGGAGGGAACAGTTGATTATATCGACCAGTACTTAGTTGGTACATTTTTTTTATCGACCCCGGAAGAATGAGAACTATCAATCATACCTAGTGAAAGACATGTCACAACTACATCTACACGATTGTCACTTCCGCTTAACTTCAGTGTCTGTTGTCAATCATTTTAGTTCTTTTATCTCCACTCTCTATCTCATAATATTAACATCTGTTACATCACTCACCTCCTTCTCCCTATCTAATCCTTTGTTTTCCCTTTCTCTATTATTTTCCAGTTCTCCTATTCTTCCTATCACTTTTATTTTTTCAAATTCTACTTTTTAGTGCTCCTCCCACTTTGATATTTTCTGCAAATAAAATTAGACAACCAGTGCTCACGTTTGCAAATCACTTGCTTCCTTCTTTTACTTTGGGATTGTATTTCTATTTAACTTCACAATATTTGTAAATTAAAAATTGTTTTTAATCAATATTTCCTTTACTAATACCACAACCTCTCCTGCTGCCAAATACAAGCGTATTCTGATTCTACGTGCAGCGACATATTCTTCAGCGGCAACCTGGTGCAGTCTACGACTAATCCAGGCTCTGCTGCACTTCGGGCTGAGGAAGGTAAACTCTCCAAGTATTGGTCACTCCCCGACAGGTTTACAGTCGAGCCCCTAGTAGTGGAGACTTTTGGTGTCCTTAGCCCTACGGCTACCTAAGCGCAAACTAAGTACATGACACACAAAAACAAGATGGTGTAGGACAGAACAAAGGAGAGACACAAAATATAAACCTAATCATTGAGGGGGTCACAGAATGTGTGAGGAAAGATCTTAGACAATATATTAACAATCCGGTTATCGAACCAATCAAGCAACCAACCAGAAATTTATAATAGATTGAAGTGAAAACCAATAGGTGCATGTGTTTTTATTGGCAGCATGACCCTCCCAAAGTATAACAATATATGTTTCAACACACGTTTTCAGATACGAAATCTTGCAAAACAAATTCACAAAACGAAGTATATATATATATATATATATATATATATATATATATATATATATGGGGGGGGGATATGTGTGTGTGTGTGTGTGTGTGTGTGTGTGTGTGTGTGTGTACATATACATATTATACATATTAAGCTTTTTGTTCTATTAGGATTTGGGGAAAATAAAATGGCAATTTTTCTACATGGCAGACATGTTGGAATGCTTTTTTTCTGTGCACTGATCTTTCCTGCTGGTATCTAATTGTATCAAGCTGGACATATCTACTTCCGTTTATATATGACTTTCTCAGCATTTAGTGACCAAAAATAAATGTTCTTACCATCTTCAGACCATTTATTGTTATATTTGAAGTTGCACTTGATATTTTACAAAACGGAAATCAGACTAACACTCATTAACACCACGTTTTCTTGCAGATAGAACGTGATATCTAGATTGTTACTTACTTAAATAACTTTCGTAGATTAAAAAATGGACTTTACCTATACATATGTATTAGTGACTACACACACAAACATATATATATATGTGTGCGCGCGTGTGTAGTGTGTAATAGGAATTAGCAGTTCGATACAATACTGTAATGCATTGAGGCTTCGGATATTATCTCTATCTTTCCGCACACAAAAATTGCTAAATAATGACAGGTATGAAAACTGATATTAGAGCTAATTCACATTGATATAGCTATGAGCGATCGTGCCCAAATAATATATGCATATATATGGTCCCGTAACTCATGATGGAGTCATAGGGGCGCCGTATTCACATACGGCGTTTCTTGGGCAGTTTTAAGCCTGGCGGAGCCCATTCCTCCCCAGTCCTGAGTACAGCAGGAAATGAGAATGAGATATAGAGGAAGAATCAACCCTAGTACTAGACTGGTACTTTTTTTTATCGACCCCGAAAGGATGAAAGGCAAAGTTAATCTCGGCGGGATTTGAACTCAGAGAGCAGAGGGCCGGTAGGAATACCATAAAGCATTCTAACCGACGTTCTAACCACTCTGCCAATTCGCCGCCTATAAATAGTACATAACAGGGCTAATAAGAAATTCAAAAGATTAAATAGACTCAACAGAAAACGTTAAAAACTTACATTTCAAGCACCTGGACCCGCTTTTTCGATCCTGCTAGAATGTTTAATTACAAATACTAAAATGTTCTAATTAACGTTTATTATAGAATAGAACATTAGGCATAGCCACAATAATTTTACAGTAGCATGGCGTGCCATGCTGCCAGCGAAAATTGGCGGAAAGGTACTAAATCAAATTATCGGCAATAAAATGGAGGGTTTACAAAGATAAGAGGCCTCAATACGTCACATAGAATGTAGAGTATGCATTTGTAAGTTAGTAGTTAATAAATGCCATGGTATTTATATAATTAAATACGTGTCGGAGTGTTTATGAAACTGAATAATCACTGTGACAGTCACTAAAAGCCATCCACCATCATGCGTATCTGCGTGCACTTGTGTATTTGTGTGTTTTGGTTGTGAAAGTGTGCGTTTGTATGCGTTTGTATATATATATATATATATATATATATATATATATATATATATATATATAAAATTGAAAAAGTGAAGAATAACATGGTCAACAGTACAAAAAAGGGATTTATTTACAGTCTGACAATTGTTTCACTGATTAAGTTGTCTAAAAATTGCTGAACACTAGAAGCAGTGCCACACAATTTTAAATACGATGTTGACCATGTTATTCTTCACTTTTTCAATTTTATTACTCCAAGATAAACTTACATAGGAATACAAGTGAAATCATAAACTCGCCACCTACGTAAACCTCTTGTTGAGTCAAACAACGCCGTACGCTAAAACTATCCATAATAAGAAGTATTCACAACCTCTAACTGGATTACCTATAACGATATTTTGTTATACCTTATATATATATATATATATATATATATATATATATATATATATATATAGGTATATGTGTGTCTGTGTGTCTGTATGTTTCTCCGTAATCGACAAAATATCTACGTTGCATGTAAGAGTTATTTTTCTATGATTAACTACATCTTTAGAGATGGACATTTTTTTAGTGTGTTTATATTTACGCCACGTTTCGATTAGTTTCATCTCCGGTCGTCATCAGGCGTATTGTTTCTGGCGGCTTAATTGGTAGGGGTCTCCAGCTCATGATCGTAAGGTCGGGAGTTCGATTTCCAGCAGTGCATTGTGTCTTGGACAAACAACTTTATTTTACCTTGACTCAGTTCGAAATCCAAAGGATATATTTTTTTCTCGATTAATCTTCCAAAGTATTACGTTAAGACTACACGAATATTCAGTGTGCTCAGTCACATGCATGTTAACTTCACGGGAAAACTGTTCCGTCGATCAAAGTGGCACACTCGTCATCGATAACAACGGAGGCCCAATACACATGAAACTAAATGGGATTCTAACTGCAAACATTTCTTCCTAGCCTATGGGTACTTGATCATTGTTTGTGTGTTCAAATCCTACTAACCACTAAAGAAAACTTGCCGTAGTGTTTTTGAGACAATATTTAATCCCACAGTTTCCTAATTCGAATAGATATCAAAATGGAATAGACGCTATACCATTTAACATTGATACTTGGAATATATGAGGGTTTATGACAATATTTTTGTCTGGACCCAGCTTTAAACGTAGCACTCTACATTATTTTGGCACACAATGAATATTCTCGGTGATAGATTGGCATTTTATTTGGTGAAAGATTTGTCTCTCATTATACTGTTTCTTGAGTAGTAAAATGTACTATAATACTATAATACTATAATATAGTTCAGTGTATCTTGCAAACAAGAGGAAATAAGGATTGGTTGATATAGGAATGCTACATATCATAGACTGGTGTTTAACCAGCTTGAGGTATATCTCTCCTCACAGAAACTCTCAGCTAGAACTCTTAATTTTAGAATTCCTCAGTTCATATAGGTAAATTGTTTTCTGTTTTCAATAAATTATTTTCAATAAACAGGCGTTCTAGCAAATGGAAAAGAATGATGGGGGAAGAGATTTATCCCCCATCTGCATCTCAACATAAAATCGGAGCTAAGCAGCAAGTTCTTAAAAGCTTCTCTGAGGCTTTTTTTTATATATATATTAGACTTACAATTCCTACAGATTTATGGCCTGGTGCCAATGCCAGAAAATCAATAATACCTCCATAATTCTATAAGCATAGAATGTATAACCACATATCCTTTAACATATCAACTTACCGCACAAACTCAATGAATATGTACAAATATATGAAATGAAAACTATGGCAACGGAGGCAAAGTGGGACAATAATCGAAGCGATGTGAAGGGGATGGAGTGGATGATTGAACCCGTACTATTTACTTTATTGGCTTCTTCTTATTTATTGGTTATTGGTTAATTCATTTCATTTCCTGTTCTAACACATTTCCTAGTTACCGATAGGTTTATAAGTGATTGAATTTCAACCAGTGTGTACATTACATACATATGTACATCGGACTTATATGCATGCATAGATGCATACACACATGCATACATACATAAACACTAGGTATAAGCGTAGAGGTTATTATCATATATATATTTATATCAATATATACATATATATATGTATATATATGCATACATACATATGTATATATATATATATATACATACATACAAATATATACATATATATATATATATATATATATATTATTATTATTATTATTATTACTACTATATATATATATATATACATACATACAAATATATATATATATATATATATATATATATATATATATATATATATATATATATATATCGTTTCTGAATTTGTTTAGCAAGATTCTTTATCTGAAAACGTGTGTTGAAACCGATATTGTTATACTTTGGGAAAGTGATGTTGCCAATAAGAAACACACGCACCAGTTGCTTTCACTTCAATTTATTATAAATTAAATTTATAAATTTAGGAATTTATAAATTTCCGGTTGGTTGGTTGGTTCCACAAGCAGACGATTGTTCATATATTGTCAAAGTTCTTTCGTCACACATTCTGTGACCTCTTCAGTGACTGGGGATTCTTTTCTTTGTGTTTGTGCCTCTCCTTTGTTCTGTCCTACGCCATCTTGTTTTTGTGTGTGTTGTGTGAAGCACAAAGGAGAGGCACAAAAACAAAGAAAAGAATCCCCAGTCACTGAAGAGGTCACAGAATGTGTGACGAAAGAACTTTGACAATATATGAACAATCGTCTGCTTGTGGAACCAACCAACCAACCGGAAATTTATAAATTCCTAAATTTATAAATTTAATTTATAATAAATTGAAGTGAAAGCAACTGGTGCGTGTGTTTCTTATTGGCAACATGACCCTCCCAAAGTATAACAATATATATATATATATATATATATATATATATAAACATACATACATTCATACATGCATTGATACATACACACGTACGTACATACTTACATATACGCTATGTTAGTAATGCCGAGTTGAAGAAGAGTACTCAATACTGAATGAGAGCGTAAATTTATTTACTGCCAAGCGTGTATTTGTGTGTGTGTGTGTACTTTTGAGTATGTTTTTGTTGGACCACCGACGTTTCTGACAAGGGGTCCAATTCATTCAATCAACGGCGTTCCCTACTTATGAAATTAACGTGTACCTGGCTGAGCTTTCAACAGACACGTATACCCTTAACGTAATTCCCAGGAAAATTCAGCGTGACAGTGTGGGTGCGTAAAGGCTGCGCCCATGACATATGAGAGAACTGAGGCAAGGTGAAATAAACTCAGGACTTTACAATCGCGAAGAGAACACTTCAACCACACCTTTCCGCTACACATGTATGTATATATATATATATATATATATATATATATATATATATATATATATATATATATATATATATATATATATATATATATATATATATATGTATATATATATATATATATATATATGTAAAAGTTATTTAAATTGTTGGGATACAACAAGCAAATATTTTTATAACTGATATAAAGCACTTCCAAAAGTAACGGTTGCATTTTGAAAGGGTATGTTAAAATTTATTTATAAAACTGGTATATATTGTATTTTGTCTGATGAAAGCATACCATAATTTAACATGGTATCCTTGAAATATGTATAATAAAATAGATATGGTTTTATAAATATAGTTTCCATTTGTTAATATCGTATATATATATATATATTTAAAAGAATAGAGGCGTAACACACGAGTTGTGATATATTGGCAAATGGAAAAGAAAATGCTGACAAATTGTTCCCAGTGAAAAATAGTTTAATTAGGAATAAGTAAAAATTAGTAATAAGTATTGGTTAGTATTCAGTTTTAGTTTTAAGTTTTTACCGCTGCACATTTCTAATGCTTTCAAAAATAATTTTGAGATAGAGCGCCCGTGATGTTTGCTCTAATCTGATTAGTTTTGGAAATTCTACCTGTTTTATGTGAAAAAAGTGGCTGATTGAGAAGTCACTGAAAAATAAGTCTTTTAAGACAAATACGTGTGTGTAGTAAAGAGGTTCATTGTTGTGATAATGGTCAGTAGGGATGTGTGTGTGAATTGCAGTCATGTTGAAAGGTCAACAGTTCAGGTGCCTATTAAGACAAATATGTGTGTGTGTACGTGTGTGTGTGTGTATGTGTGTGTGTGTGTGTGTGTGTGTGTGTGTGTAGCAGAGTAATTCGTGGTAGAGGGATCGGTCAGTAGGAATGTGTCTGTACGTGTGTGGGGGATATTTTAACATGTTGAAAGATATATTTCAGCTCCTGTCTTATAAGGAGAAGTGTGTGTGTGTGTGTCTTTGTATGTTAGTGTACGCGCGTGTGTGTGTGTGTATATGTGTGTATGTGTGTGGGTGGGTGGGTGGACCAGTATGTTTGTGATACTGTTAAAAATGGTGTACAATATTCGATATTTTCAGCAAAAACGATTCTCTCAATAGAACATCAAAAACATTAATAATAAAAGGTGTGAAATGATATATAATATTGTCATAACACCAAGGTGTGTGTGAGTGTCCAGATTGTACGTACTGCAAGGGGAATCCAACCAATACAAAGAAGGACTCACTAACAAGGAATTCAGCTTCATCACAGACTTCACAAGTAAATCCAGCCTTTTCTACGGTATCTCTAAAGTACATAAAAGCGAAGTAAGGCATATAAAAGCGAAGTAAGGCATGCAAGGAAGCCACAGACATAGTCATTAATATTCCCTCACCCAATGATCTCAAATTAAGACCTATAATAGCAGGCCCCGCTTGCGAAACCCACCGCCTTAGCAACTTCATTGATACTCTTCTCAAACACATCAAAAGCTATATAAGGGACGACCTAGATATGCTCAATCACCTCCCTAATATGCCTCTTTCTGAACAAACCCTACAAGTGATGTTCGATGTAGTCAACCTATACTCCAACATCCCCCACAACCTAGAAATAGAAGCTATCCAATTCTGGCTGGATAATTACCACAATGAACTCCCACAATGCATCAAAAAAGAATTCGTGATAGAGGGACTCAAATTTATCTTGGAGAACAATTTCTTCGTTTTCAATAACAAATCCTACAGGCAGAAATCTGGGACCGCTATGGGAACGAAAACAAACCCCACTTATGCCAACCTAGTCATGGGATACCTGGAAATCACCCTCTACGCTAAAGTACTAAACAAATTTGGAAACACTCTCCACTTACACATAGAAAAGAACTGGAAGCGATATCTAGATGACTGCTTCATCCTTTGGCCCGAAAACATCGAGAAACTTAAAGAATTCCACACCCTTATAAATGGGCTCAATACGAATATTATCTTTACGATGGAATACAGCCATCAACAACTCCCCTTCCTCGACATCCTCATTAAGATTCATAACAAAAAAAATAGAAACAGGCATATACTACAAGCCCACAGACTACAAGCAATATCTTCCTTTCAACTCTTGCCACTCTAGACACGTTAAAATTAATATTCCCTACAACTTAGTCAAGAGAATCTGTACTATAGTCTCCAATAAAAACACATGTTACTTACGGCTACAAGAACTAAAGGACACACTCATAGGCAAGGACTACCCTGCATCACTAATTGACAATGGAATCCAACGTGCCCTTAAACTCAGTACCCAGGACCTTAGACACCCTAAAGTAAATCAACCGAAACTAAAAGCTCTTCCATACATCTCCACACACAACCCCCTCAACAATGAGGCCTTTGACACCATCCTCCAGAACATCCCTGTGTTAAAAAAGGATCATAGAATGAACCAAATCCTTCGAACACACGATATCATAAAGAGCAAAAGACAATCTAAGTCAATGAAAAACATCCTAACACATGCCAAAATACTGCCAACCACAACAACGAAACACACAGTAAAAAAATGCGATAGACCCAACTGTGGCATATGCATCAACCTAATAGAGCGTTCGGAATTCTATTTCAAAGAAGGATAACGTTTTATAGTAAAACACAATTTCACATGCGCATCAGAAAATCTAATATATGTATTAACTTGCTCAGGTTGTCGAGAACAATACATAGGCTAGACCAAAAACAGCCTCCGCCAACGCATGACTGTCCATAGATCCCAAATTAAAATACGGGAATACAGGAAAATACTACTGAGTGAACACATTGATACCTGTGCCGCCCAAAATCATCCCAACTTTAGAATCTTTCCCCTCTACAAATTTAAAGATAATGCCACCCACACCCAGCGCATCAGCAAGGAATCTCACTTTATTAACAAATACGGACCCCGTCTAAACACTTCTCCCTAAGACGAACCCACAACATACACACGTCAACATACATACATACATCAGCATACATCCTACATACATTTCTATCCACATATAAACACAATGACATACGTAAATACACATGTTCTATGGTGCAACACAAATATACACAAATTTGCATACCTTTTGATGTCTATAGATATAAACGTGCCGACACACACACATACATATACGCACACATGCATTGCACACTGATGGGCACATACATATTTGTACACAAGTATTCCAATACGGCAGGGCCTAATGGATTCCCCTTGCAGTACGTACAATCTGGACACTCACACACACCTTGGTGTTATGACAATACTATATATCATTTCACACCTTTTATTATTAATGTTTTTGATGTTCTCTTGAGAGAATCGTTTTTGCTGAAAATATCGAATAATGTACACCATTTTTACCAGTATAACAAAAATACTGGTCCACCCCTACCCCCACCCACCCCACAAACACAAACACATATACACACACACACACACACACACACACACATATATACACACACACACATACACACGCGTACACTAACATACAAAGAGACATACACACACACACACACACACTTCTCCGTATAAGACAAGTGCTGAAACATATCTTTCAACATGTTAAAATATCCCCCGCACACGTACAGACACA
>OZ024741.1:227886657-227899157 GCA_964016885.1 Eledone cirrhosa
TATATAATATATATATATATATATATATATATATATGCATACGGCGAGAGAGGGGAGAGATATGTAGAAATAAAGATATATAGTATATATATACACACACATATATAAAGATATATTAGTATATATACACACATATATATATATATATACACACACACTCATATATATATATATATATACATATATATATGTATATATATATATATATATATATATATATATGCATACATATATGCAGCGAGAGAGGGGAGAGATATGTAGAAATATAGATATATAGTATATATACACACACACATATATATATATGTGTGTGTGTGTTTGTGTATGTGCATGTATGTATATATAAGTAATTTATATATATAATAGCTGGTAATATTACAAGTATTAGTTTCCTCGTTTCCTGTTCTTCAGGTAACGATTCTTATCCCCCTATTCGTATTGATTGTGAGAACAAAATGGAAAAAAATAAATGTTATGAATATTTGAGATGTCTGTTGCATGCCTCGATTATCACTTGCATATCTTGTTATTGCTCTGGTCTTGTTATTGCGAAGCTTACTCTTTTATTTCAATGTAAATCCCCCACTTTTCCTTGTTCATTTACGTATTTCACTTTCGTAGGGCGTGAACCCTTCTGGCAAATAATAGAAATTATTTTCATTATCATTATAAGGTCAATGAAGCGCTGTGTATTGACAGTATCGGTAGAGCGTCAGACAATATACTTTGTGGCATAGAGTTACGGCCCTTTGTGTTCTGAGTTCAAATGATGCCGAGGTAACCTTTCCCTTTAATCCTTACGCGGTCGAATAAATAAATAACAGTAATATACTGAGGTCGATTTAATCGACTATCCTCTCTCCCTAAGTTGCTGGCCCTGTGCCTATAGCAGAAATCATTATTATTATTAGGGCAATGAAAGGGCGGTGGATTGGCAGTATCAGTAGAGGGTCGGACACCATGCTTTGCAGCATAGAGTTACGGCCCTTTATGATCTGAGTTCAAATCCCGCCGAGGTTAACTTTGCCTTTCATCCTTACTGGGTCGATAAAATAAAGTACCAGACACGCACTGGGGTCGATTTAATCGACTTTCTCCTCCCCCAAAATTGCTGGCCTTGTGCCTATATATAAGAAACCATTATTAGGGAAATGAGGGCTTGGATTGGCAGTATCTGTAGAGCGTTAGAAACCATGCTTCGCGGCATATTGTTGTAGCCCTTTACATTCTGAGTTCAAATCCCACCGAGGGATTGCATTAATTATTTGAATCTATTTAGATAAATAAATCGACAACAGTACTTGATTGGTCCTATTTTTTATCGACCCAGAAAAGATGAAATTCACTGTTGACCTCGGAGAGATTTTAAACCATACGATTATGCCAACCCAACTCTCCGTGCAATAATAATGGTTTCTGATTTAGACACAAGGCAAGGACAACAATTTGTGGGGGGGGGGGTCGATTAAATCGACTCCAGTGCGTTACTGGTACTTTATTTTATCGGTCCCCGAAAAGATGAAAGGCAGGGTTTGAACTCAAAAAGTAAAGAGCCGTAACTCTATGCAGTCAAGCATGATGTCCGACGTTCTACCTATACTGCCAATCCACCGTAGTTTAGATAAATATAGTTACACTAATGAAAGGAAGATGTCTGAGATTTGGACGCAGGAAATTTATCGAGGAAGAAAACAGAAAGTTATTGGTGCTATTTCTTTGATAATAGACTTGATCCCGAAACGTCAAAGTGTTTCTTTTCCTTGTGATAACTACGTTTATTTAATCTAACACAACTCATCTTGACATTGAAAGTTTGACCTGATAGATACGATATAAACAAGAAGCTCAAGGCTCACTCAATCTTAAATGACAACAAGTCCTTGGTTGTTAATTATTTAATAAGCTGCTATAGTTGCATTATGTAAACTAAGTGCAAAAGTCAAACGTAGCTGATTGCATAAACGACATGTTGATATGAATGTGAGAGACACATACAGACATATATCGAGATAGAGAGATAGATAGATAGATAGAGAGAGAGAGAGAGAGAGAGAGAGAGAGAGAGAGAGAGAGAGAGAGAGAGAGAGAGAGAGAGAGAGAGAATATATATATATATATTTTCTAGGGCGGGTAAAATTCCCGAGATCCATGGACGAGTTCTCTCCAGCGGTCTCTATCCCTCATTATCGCTGCCATGTCCTGCGTCTCCAACAGACCAGTGTCTGTCCTTGGGGCATCAACATACGTTAACCTTGGTCTTCCTCTTCCAGTGTGTCCATGTAGGGGCTCCCACAAGAGCACTGAGTGCAATGTCAACTATATATATAGAAAGAGAGGCAGTAAATGGGAAGAAGAAGAAGAAGAAGGTGGAGTGGGGGGGGGGGGGGGCAACGACAGGGAAAGAAAGAAAAAGATAGCGAGAATTATAGGGAGAAAGCGATAGAGATAATTTGATAGAGAAATAGAGAGAAGAAAGTAATATCATGAGGAGAGAAAGACAGATAGGAAAAGGGGAAGACGATAAAGAAGAAGAGAGAGAGAGAGTGTGTGCGTTTGTGCGTGTGTGAGTGAGGGGGGGGTAGAGAACCAAACAG
Source organism: Eledone cirrhosa (assembly GCA_964016885.1). Classification (NCBI taxonomy): domain Eukaryota; kingdom Metazoa; phylum Mollusca; class Cephalopoda; order Octopoda; family Eledonidae; genus Eledone; species Eledone cirrhosa. The sequence continues at coordinate 227,889,252 of OZ024741.1, forward strand.
ACAGACGGTTAGACAGAAAGTTAGACAGGGAGACATAGAGAGAAGAAGACATGAAATGAGAGAGAGAGAGAGAGAGAGAGAGAGAGAGATGAGAAGTTTGCAGGAAAAATAAAAGTTAAACAAACAACACAACAAAAATAAACTAAAAAAAAATATTTTTCTTATGTTTATTAAAGATGAAGAGAGATTATAGAGACAATAATAGTGTCTATACACCCTGGGTGGCCACTGGTCAATAATGCTGGATTGGCTTTGATTATTCAACAGCTTATTACCTTATTATACCGTGGCAGTCCAGTGGAGACATGCTTTAACTTCGTTCCAAATATACAAGCTTATATACATTGTATAGACCGCCCATATGTATGTATGCTTGTTTATATGTATATATGCTTGTTTATATGTATGTATGTATGTTTGAATGTATGTATGTATATGTGCGTATGTATGTGTGTATGTATATGTGCGTATGTATGTGTGTATGTATATGTGCGTATGTATCAATGTATATATATATATGTGTGTTTATAAATGTATATATGTATCTATGTATGTACGTATGCAGAAATGCAGAGTGGGTACAGTAATGTGACCGTGGTGCCAAGCGTTTTCAGCTTACTGAACACAAGCCAAAAACGCTTGACGCCGCGGTTGGCATTTTACATTATCTATCTATCTATCTATCCATATCCCCCCCACCCCCTCTCTCTCTCTCTCTCTCTCTCTTTCTCTCTCTCTCTCTATCTCCCTCTCTCTATATATATACATATATATATATAGAGAGAGAGACAAAGAGAGGGGAGAAGATGGAGGGGCATATATATATATATACATATATATACATTCATCGCTCTCTCTCTCTCTCTCTCTATATATATATATATATATATATATATATATTTACATTCATTTGATTTATTGATTTATTGATATTTTATCTGAGTGTCCCGAATCTTCCAGATCGTAATTTTTCGGTCGTATGGTTGATTTTAGACATGTTCTATGTGTGTCGGTATTTTAACGATAGTTATAGCTCTGATTTATCTGAATTATTGAGCCCTCTGCCGCTCATTTCGAATTTTGTTTATGGTGAACTCGTGCGCCGATTTTTCGATACTCGATTATTCTACTATATATATATATATATATATATATATATATATATATATATATATAACGGAGGAGTTGTGGTAACGAACCAGATGGACCATAACGCACCAGAGTACTCAATACTTAGGGTAGTAGAGTGGGTAATAGAAGAAAGTATGACCCCGACGACAGAGCTCAAGCCGTCAAAACAGCTTGAGCTCTGCCGTCGGGGTCATACTTTCTCCTATATATATAAACGGAAAAAATGAAACGAAATTTCATTTCCCACTCTTAGTACGGCTGTTACTTAAATATAAGTATGTACACGTACATACATATATGTATACAGACGTACAGTAGTATGTATATATGTATACATACATGCACACATATATATATATGTACGTATGGATTCACCGAACATTTATTATAATTATAATGCTCGGTGTGTTTGTAAACAAACATCCCGAATTAAGCCGTACAGTGTCTAGCAACCGTCGTTGCTCGTTTGTTCAACACTGACAAAGGAACGCTGTACTAGTTTCAAGCTTATGAGCTATCGTCAGCAACGTATACCTTCCTGGCAGATGATTGAACGTCTGAAAGTATATACTTTCCTTATGTATATTAACGGCTGAGCAGCCTAATTTGCATATCGAGTGAGTTAATCGGCCGGGGTACCGAAAACGATAAACGGAAAAAATGAAAAGAAATTTCATTTCTCACTCTTAGTACGGCTGTTACTGCTAGACACTGTACGGCTTAATTCGGGATGTTTGTTTACAAACACACCGAGCATTATGATAAATGTTCAGTGAATCCATACGTACATATATATATATGTGTATATGTATACATATATACATACTACTGTACGTCTGTATACATATATGTATGTACGTATACATACTTATATATATATATATATATATATATATATATATATATATATATATATATATATATATATATATATATATATATATATATATATATATATATATATATATTAATATATATATATATGTTAATTTTTCATTCGCACCGTTTCCTTTCGCTATATGTCTCTCCACCACTCCCCTACACACCTTTTGAACTCTTACCTGAAGAAGGGCTTATGCCCGAAACGTCGTCCTCCACCTAACCCCCACTCTCCTGAGCGTGAATCTAATAAACATTTGTCGTACTGCCTCTCTGTTCTGTCCCTGTTCAATTTTTTATTATATATATATATATAGAGAGAGAGAGAGCGATGATAGATAAGTAGGCATTACATGTGTAGTTATGTGTATATATGTATATACGTATGCATGCATATATTTTTGTATGTATGTGTGGTATTTAAAATCTTCCTATAAAGAAGGAGCAGGATTCCAAAGAATAAACAAAGCTCTGTCTTTGAAATTTAGATAACGAGAATGATGGTGTTACACGTTACACTTTAGAAAAATATTGCATGTTTCTTTTTACTATTGTAACAAATTGTATTTGCGAAGTGAATGCTAGCTGGTCAATTTCTTCGCCTGAATATTTCCAACAGAGCGAACAGCACTGCAAAGCATCTCGTTCAACATTCTGAAAATCCTCCACTCTGGGCTGGTTGTATATTTTATCGACCCACTGAAAGAATGAAAGGCAAACTAACCTCGGTCGGATTTGAACTCAGAGCGCAGAAAGCCGAATATTTTGTCCAACGCTATGAAAACTACTTCAAACCTGTCAACTCTCCTCGTCCGATGGGGAGATCTCCCACCCATTTTGAGTTCGCCTCTTGTCTTCCTTTGTAAAAGCGAGTATAGCTTTCATTATGTAAATTCTCCACATTTTGCCTCATTTCTCCCCTTTTTTATGAACTTTTTTTCATGGTAGTCCTTGTTTAAGTTTTTAGAGTTTGGCAGGTCAGTCAAGATTCTAGATTCTAGGAAGGAAATTTGGTGGTTATTTCCAACAGATAAAATTATCATATATCGACTCCTCACAAACTAAACTAGGTGTTGCAGTTAATTTTGCGGTATTCAAATTAGTCACAGGTCAATCAGCAAAAGATAGCATTTTCAGTGATGCCCATCGCACTACTGAGAAACTGGTTCGTGTGTGCGTGTCAGTATGTGTGCGCGCGTGCGTGTGTGTGTGTGTGTGTGTGCGCGTGTTTGTGTGGATCATGTAACTCTTTATGAAATGAAGTTAGGAAGACTCATATTGTGAAGCATTTGTTAAGGGATTTGTAAAAACAATCTCTAGCATTATGAAATATCGAGATATGGAAATAAGTGGATGATAGGATGAATGAGAGGAACAGAAAAGATAAATATGAGAGAGAGAGGGGAGGGGGTGAGAGATGGAAGAGTTGGTCAAAAGAAGGGCATATAGATAGATATTGGTGTCACGGTTTCACCCTTTAGTACCCAATCTATATTTATGGACCCGTAACTTCTGGCACAGTTGTAGGAGTGTCTCAGTGACATACCGAGTTTCTTGGGCATTTTGTTTAAACTTGACGGATCGCATCCCATTTTCAGATCTGAACGCAGTCAATTTCTTCCAGATTAATGAAAGAGGGTGATTGAGAATAAGTGAGAAAGAGATATAGAGAAAAATCTCGACCCCAGTACTTGACTGGTGCATATTTTACGATGAAAGATAAAATTGACCTCGGCAGGATTTCAACTAAGGGAACAGGAATGAATGCTGCAAAGCATTTTATCCGAGTAGAGTAAACAGGATTTAAGAGAAAAATTATGTTTATTTTATTTCCAACCACAAAATAAGCCTTTACTGCGCGTGTTTCATTATTTTCGAAAACTACTTTCCAATATGGCTACCTGAAGATTTGTTGTTAAGCTGTTTATATAACATAATTAGCTTAAATAATGAAACACCCGCGTTTTATGATTGCACACACACACACACACACACACACACACACACACACACACACACACACACACACACACACACACACACACACACACGCACGCACACGCGCACACACACACACACACACACACACACACACACACACACACACACACACACACACACACACACACACACACACACACATATATATATATATACAAATATAAATTTAGCGAGAATCGCATTTCGGCGGTTAGAAATTAGCGAAACGCAACTTCTATATTGTGCTGACAAGCGCTCCATGCATATGAAGCGGTTAGCAGAGCTATAAACATAAGTTAGAATGGTCATACACGCTGAGACGATGGTTAAGAAGCCATAGCCACCATACCCCAAAAAAGGGAACAAACAAAATGAGATATGATTGAAATAGTTACCCGGACCCTCGGGGAAGATGTGATATACATATATGCGTGCGTTTAGGTGTGTGAAGGTGTGTGTGTGTCTGTTGATCCTGCGAGTACACTGGTAAAACTCTAGAGTAATAAGACTCATTTCTTAGCCACAAAAAAAGAATATATGAATATATATATATATATATATACATATACACATATATATATACATATACATATTTACATACAAACTTACATACATACATACATACATACATACATACATACATATATAAGGATATGTATAACAATATAAAGAACTTATATCTGAACTCTATATTTTGACACCCTACCACCGCTTGCTTGCTTGTAAATAATTAAATTTACGTTTATATGTAGATTAAACGATTCTCTTAGTTAATATGGTGCCTGCAATATCAACGTCCCCTGACGGAATGAATGCATTACCAGGGTGAAATACTTAGTAGGAAAATGAATATGTGAATATATCATTTTTATATTTGTCGGCCATATTACGTTGAAATCTTTGGTATTTTTTTATAAAATATCTTACTGGTAATAGCGTCGATATGCAAAGCCATATATTTTGATGTGATATCAAATCAGTGAGGCATATTTTAGTTCTTGTCAAATATCAGTCCATACCACGATATCAGTCCAATCTTGTGGTTGTTGCTGCCAGTGAAAGGGGGTTGGTGTAGTGGTGGAGATGGTGGTGGCGGTGGTGGTGGTGGTGAGAGTAGTAATAGCAGTTGTAGTAGTAGTGGTGATGGTGGTAGAGTGATAGTAGTAGTTGTAGTAGTGGTGGTGAAGCTGGTAGATTGCTAGTAGTAGTTATAGCAGTGTTGGTGTTGGTGCTGTGGTATTTTTCTTGGTCTTGTTGGAGGGCGTGATGTTCTTACCATTCGGGATGTTTGTTGTTTTGTTTGTGTTATCTGTTTCTGTCTTCTTCATTATTTATTCTATTATGACTACAAAAGACAAGATACAATCTGCTCCATTGTGATGGTTGTTAGTAATCCTACTGCTGTTGCTCTTACTTCTGTTGTTTTTTTTCTTATTATTATTGTTATTTGTTGAACTCGGTGTTGTTATTATTGTTGTAGACATATTTTCTCAATTACATCTACAATATATTTATATATATTTCGATCTCTTCGATAGGGAAAAGCGTCCATGTTGTTCATGTTGTTGTTGATATTGTTGTTATTAGTGTTGTTCGTGTTGTTACTGCAGTGTTGTTCTTGCTGCTATTTATATTGTTGTTTCCGTAGTGTAGTTGGTGTCCATGTTTCTCTTGTTGTATTGTTGCTATCAGTGATGTTTACTATTCTTATAGTTAACAGACTCAGTAAAGTGTACGACTAAATGTACTGGCAGTATTTATTTAAGTCCCAGTTGAAAAACTACTAAGACCGATTTTGCTTTTTTGGTGATATATGCCAATGTTAGAATCTCCTCCGTAAAAATATTATTATTATTATTACTTTGTTACGCAATGTAGATGGAAAATGCACCAGAGTATTTAGTCATCTGTCAAGTTACAACCAGGTTCTCAGACTGATAATACTTTCCTTAAAATGGACACCAATCTTGCATGGTATTTCCAACCATTGTCTTGGAGTTTCAATGGAATTGACCCTAGTATCCCGATCACAACTGATATCACTTCTACATTACCCTTTCGCTTTCAAACAGTCTTGACATCTTCACTTTTACTTCGGAGTATTTAGAAATTTTTTCAGCCATTTTATTCGCAGTATTCTTGTCATTTGGTATGGTTATGTCTATGATCTAACAGTATTTGACTTTCTTGTTCAATGCGACAATGTCTGGTCAGCGATGCTCAGTTACTCTATCAGCCTGAAAGTCATAATCCCAGAATATCATTGCTTTCCCATCCTCTTGTCTTAGTTTACAAGATACATGCTCATACCAAGTATCTATTACTTCGTATTGGTATTTCCGACATATCAGCAAATGAAGGTACAAACAAACTTTATCATGGTGCAGCTTGTATTATTTTTGAGCAAGACTCTCACATCCACTTACCGAGTGAGTTACATTTTTCACATTCGTTTCACAGCGTCTGCATTTCTGGGTGTCAGAAGTTTTGTAGATGTTATACTTCACGGAATTGGTAACAAGAGCTTGGTTTTGTGCTGCAATTATAAGGCCTTCAGTGGTACGCTTCAAATCGCCTTGCTTAAGCCATGTCCATGATATTGTTTTACTCTTGATATTTTGTGCATTTTCTTCAAACTGACCATGCATTCTCATTTCCAGAATGTATTTTCTCTTCCCTTCTGGTTAAACTCTTCCTTGATAACCATTTAATCTAACTGTATACCCATATCTTCTGCTGTATATTGAAACAACTCTTCGTCACTGTTTGCCAAATATTCTGCAAGCATTCTTCTTTCATTCCTTATATTAATGAGACCTCGCCTACACTAATGAGATCCCTCCCACCATCCTTTCTCTTCATATACTATCTGTTTATATTCGATTTAGGGTGTAATGCTTTGTTTTTCTATCCAACTTTGCTATTTCTTCTTCAGTCCACCTGAGAATAGACGCACTATATCTTACCTCTGCAACTATCTATATCTAAACACTGCCTTGATTAGAAACCATTATTATTGATATTAACTTTGCCTTTCGTCCTTACGGGGTCGATAAAATAATTGCTGGCCTTGTGCCAAAAGTAGAAACAATTATTATTGTTGTTGTTAGGGCGGTGGATTGGCAGATTCGGTAGAGCGTCGAACACCCTTCTTCGTGGCATAGAGTTACGATCCTTTACGTTCTGATTTCAAATCCCGCCGAGATTATCTTTGCCTTTCAACCTTACGGGGTCGATAAAATAATGTTCCAGTCAAGCACTGGAGTCGATTTAATCGACTTTCCCTTCCTCAAATTTGCTGGCCTTGTGCCTAAAGTAGAAATTATTATTATTGTTGTTGTTATTATTGTTTTGTGTTTTCCTCTCCCTTCAGTTTTTTTTTCATTTCTTGCCGAGTGTCTTCCCGACACTGGGCAGAGAAACTCACTGCATACATTGATAAACTACAAAATAAACATCCCATATTGTTCACGTCACGCACTTTACACAGTTACATGTATATTATTTGTGTTATACATGTTCACATTATTTAAAATCATATTTACAACAGAATGATATTCAACCATATAAGAGTGCTCGATTATTTACAACTTACATTATCATGGAATGTAATCAAATACAGTTATGTAAAATATCCTTCTCAAAGCGATAGTGCTTTTTTCAATTCGTGTGTCGTACCAGTTAAAACAATTTTTTGCATTTCTTGCAGTAATGATAAGCTAGGGATCATTCTAAAATGATTTTTCTGTTCCTTTTTTTTCTTTATTATTCCTAGTATAATCACTGGTATTGTGACCACATTGAGATGCCACATATTTTCAATTTCAATGAGCAAATCTTTATATTTTCTGAGCTTATCAAATTCTTTTGCCGCAATATTCTGATCATATGAGATGCTCATATCAATCAATAAACATACTTTGTTATTTTGGTCTTGCACAATAATATCTGCTCTGTTAGCTTTGATGGTTCTGTCTGTATGGATAGGAAATTCCCACAGAATCGTTACATTTTCTTGCTCAGTTACAGCCACAGGGTGAAGCTTATACTACTTGTCATCAGTTTTTGAGTTTAGAACGCCGACATATTAACCAGTGTAGATATTGGCCAATTCTGTTATACCTTGATTTATATACTATTGGTGCTAAAACTTTACATCCAAAAATTAAGTGGTCCACTGTTTCAATCTCAACATTGCGGAAACGGCACTTTAGATCTACTCCATTTCTCTTCACAATGGCTTCATTGTTCCGAGTTAAAAGGCGTTAATCTTAAGCAGCTATGATAAAGCCTTCCCTTTTTGCATTTAGCCCTAAGCTACGTAGCCACTGATGGGTGTGCTTCTGGTCAACATTAGTTTGTTTTCTACGGGCCACATTTTTTCCATGCAGAGGTTTCTGCTCTCACCTCGATGTTAATTGTTCATGCCCTTTTTCATAGTCATAAATTTTACTTGCTTTGCAATAAGAGTTGTCACATTTTCCTCGTTCTGTCCAGTAGCAAATATTTTGCTTTCTTTCAAGATCGAATGAATCTTCTTACTCCCCACATGTTTTTCAAATGTTTCAGCGTCCAGTCGTTTGTTGCTTCAAGATATTTGACCAGCCCAAATACAGGGTTGATAAAATAAAGTACCAGTAACGTACTGAGGTCGATTCAATCGACTTTCCCCTCTCCTCAAATTACTGGCCTTGTGCCTATAATAGAAATCATTATTATGATTATTAGTTTTATTGCGTGTTGAAAGTACATTACCGAGCATATATTTCTGTACCTTGGGTATGTGCAGTGTTGTTTTAGGTGCTTTTATTTGTAAAATGTATGCAGTCTCAAATAGTACTATTTTTTGTATGCTGTATATATTATTATTATTTTGCCTTTCATCCTTACAGAGTCGATAAAATAAAGTACCAGTCACGCACTTGGGTCGATTTAATCGACTTCCCCCTCCCCCAAAATTGCTGGCCTTGTGCCTATATAAGAAACCATTATTATTATTATTATAATCCGCCGAGGTTAACTTTGCTCGGGGTCGATAAAATAAAGTACCAGTAATGCACTGGGTAATTGCTGGCCTTGTGCCAAAAGTAGAAACAATTATTAATCCCATCTTCAGACCTGGATCCCTGGAATGCACAGTGGCATCTGCTCGGTGGTCAAAATAAATGGTCATCTTTCGAAACCGTTTAAGATGGCGGGATCGGTCCGTCAACTGCTCTCTTTACTCCATCCTGTATGTGTTGACTCTCGAGCCTTCACTGCAGAAGCTGGAGCTGTTGCAGGGCATCCCGCTCGAACCGGGACGCAGAAAGGCTGTATCAACATATGCGGGACGATATCAACGTGATGGTGTCGACTTCGTAAATCGAGGTGGCCGGCACCTTCTTGGAGGAATATGAAAGGTTGACGGGAGCAAAACTAAACCCGGAAAAGTCGGTAGGCTTGCCGCTCGGCACCTGGAGAGGCAAGTCCAAACCGTCCAACAGCGTCGTCGGGTGCGAGACGGACGGAACCGAAATGTTGCTCAGGGTTTGGTTCAGACCATCCCTCCAGGTGGATAAGAATTGGGACGAGGTTACGATCAGGGTAGCTACTCTCACCCAGAAATGGGCCGAGAGGAATGCATGTGTGTGTGTGTGCGTGTGTCTGCGCACGCGCTTATCAGTTTTTGTGTGTGCTTGTTTTTATGTATAGTGTATGTATGTATTTAGATATATATAATAAAATATCCCATCATTTATTTACAGTAACACCCATTTATTTCTCTCTCTCTAATCGATCTACTTAGTTCTGTTGCTGAAAGATTGACAGATTACTGTAAGATTATTATGTAGCATAGTGAAAGAGGGCTTTACGTATATTTCAACTCCCAACTTTTTTCTTTTGTTGTAGTTGTTGGTAATATACGTCCATCTC
>OZ024741.1:227904157-227939157 GCA_964016885.1 Eledone cirrhosa
AACATCAAGGAAATTAACCTCTTTGAGGTTATATTCAAACGTAATATTTAATCCTAGTTCCTTAAAAAGTTTTCTAATATTTTTACCCATCCTTTCTAAATTCTGGTTATTCATATGCTTAACTAATAAGAGCGCATCGTCACGGTAGATTCCACCGTGGAGATCTTTGAATTTTCCTTGTAGTCTGTGGGTGATATAAATTCCCACAAGATCAGTTACTTCCGCCGAATCATTGGAACCCATAGTTATATCAAAATTAGAAGGTCTATCTTTGCGAACCCAGTAGCTATCATCACATTTAATAATAGTTTTCCTCGCTTCCATAATAATACTAATTTCATCATCCGCAAGGTCGGAGTTAGCCTTGGCGAACGAAAGGGCTTCATGCAGAGTATCAGGTGAGATTGTGCTTTCGTGAAATAAATAAGGTTGTTTATATTATGTTTTTGTTTATGCAAAAATATCTGAACACGAATATATAATTATATATATATATATATATATATATATATATATATATATATACATTAAAATAACAGATTAAAGTTTAAGTAAAGAATCGCTGCTTTCACCCTTAACGGGATCTTCTGAAACTAAAAAAATCAATCTGTGAACGCAGAAGTAAATATTTCGAAAAACGTTGCAACCGAAGGAAATCAGGAAGATGATACTTTGGTTCATGAAGACGTTCCCTGGCAATGAACGGAAAATAGCGAAGATAATACGTTAGCAATGAGAACAATTTTTATCATAATGTCGTTATGCAGACAGCCAGACATACAGACAGATATTATAAGGGCGCAACGTTATAGCCGTGCATCTATCTAAAAAGACAGACTAAGAAAGCGAGATCGATAACCGGCGCCTAACACCACTTTAACAACAGAAAATTGAAAAATAAAAGCTGCTGTTAATATCTTTAGACCGCAAGGAATATATAAATGCAAGTTTGAAGTCAATCGGAGTAGAAATGTGGATTTGTATAAAGTTTGCAAAAATTAGGACACACACACACACACAGACAATTTTAGTTTATATATATATATATATATATATATATATATATATATATATATATATATATATATATATATATATATATATATATATACACATATATATATATACACACACACACACTATATATATATATGTATATATATATATATATATATATATATATATATATATATATATATATATATATATATATATAAATTAATAAAACAATGAATAAACAAAGAAACAGTTCCTTATATTAAAAAAATTCATCATTTTACGATCGTTTCTAGGATATATATGTGTTAGAGTTGGTATGCATATTCTATAGATCTATGTACAATATTTATACAAACTATCAGAGGGAATATACATACCTACACATATATATGCTGTCTTCAGAAATAATGATATTTGTTTATTGAAAAAAACAAAGATTCAATACAATAGGTCTGTTTGGGAACAGGTTTTGAATTGACCAATAGAGAGATAGTGAGGGTCAGGATAGTAATATAGTAGTAGAAGAACCTTAAATTATGGGTAGAGGAAGGTAGATTTCAGTTTTGGATGGAAAAGAATATTATGAATGAAGGATTATTTTAGGGAAGAAATAGGTCTTATGCTGACCTCAGAAATAATTTTATTTGTTCATTGAATAAAACCGACAAAGATCTAATATATTCTGTCTGTATGGTAAGAGGTTTAGAATTAACCAATAGAAAGTTAATAATTGGCCAAATGGTAAAATAGTAGTAATTGAAGCTTATTTTAGGGGTGAAAATAGGTCAGGTGGTCAGTAAAAGGTATACAAGCAGTTGCTGTTATAAAATAATTATCTTGACTCTGTTTTCCGTTTATTTTTCAGCGAAAGTAGTTTTTGAATGCATCTTCTCTTTTCATGATATCCGGATTACATTGAGTTTTTCATACGGTTTGGACACTACCGTAAACTTTTGGTAGATTTATCTACATATATATATATATATATATATATATATATATATATATATATATATATATATATATATATATATATATATATACACTATATATACATATATACACACACACAGATAGCGAAGTCAATGTACAGAATGGTTTACATAATGCAGACAGCCAGACATACAGATACTCATTATAAGGGCGCGACGTTGTAGCTATGTATCTATCAAAAGAGAAAGAGGAATGTCGTATAACCGGAAGTATTGACATTTGAAAATTTTAAAGAAGTGAATATTTAAATAATATCTTTAATTTTTTAATAAAATTTAGTAGACAAATATACCCTCACTTTCTTACTTGGAAAAAATCTATGTTGCAAATTTGGTACCGTTTGGTTCAGCTGGTTGGCTAAAAGTTTGTTACATACATACGGCCGTCAGCTTTATTAGTATACTAGCTGAGGTATCCAGCTTCGCCAAGGTTAACAAATGATAAGAGAAGACGGGTAGAAGAGAAAACGTCTGTATTGAATGCATTGTCTTGTTTACAGTGTGTGTGTATTGTGTGTGTGTGTGTGTTTGTGTGTGTTTGTGTGTATATATGTGTGTGAGTGTTCGTGTTCGTGTGTATATATGTGTGTGTGTGCCTGTGTGAGTGTTCATGTGTGTGTGTGTAAGCCACCGTTGGAATCGGAGACAGGCCACGAAACAGGATCATCACTGATAACGAACTCGCAGAGAGAATCCCTTCTGCTTGATTCCCAAACTGCTAGAAATAGCTGTCAGGTTGGTTAGCATACGTGGCATGTTTTTCTTCTTTGGTAATTAGTATCAATAAACTTTCCTAGATATACTCTTATCCTAATCCTGTACATACTTTCCGATTGTCACTTTTCGTTTTATTTCGTGTGATACGCGAAGGAACTAACCAACAAACAATTAACCATGGTTTTCCCAGATGAAGGCCAGCCACTTTTAGGGTTTGAACCTGAGCTTTGTTGATGGTAATCGCGAAGCTTAGTCTCTGTTGCTCTAGTAACATTTTTTCTTCTTGAAAATCTGATCTTGCGGCTAGGCTACGACTTTTTGGGTGGCATATCGGCAGTAACAATGACGATGAGCCGTCTGTGCCTTCGTGAAATATATACGTTTGTTTATATTTTGTTTTTGTGTATGCAAAACTATCTGTACACGAATACATAATTATATATATATATACATAAATATATATATATATATATATATATATATAGTAATAATAATAAATTTGAAGACTAAAATCAAAAGAGGGCTCGATAAGGATAAATATATATCGCGGTGGTTTGTACCGTAATGACGGTCTTTTGACCTTGACAAAGTGCGGCCCACATGCTTGCGACAGGTTCACAAAAGAACTCACAGCCTTCTTTAAAGGCTTCAACCTCTCCATACAGGTTGAGGCCAACCTCTCGGTCGTTAATTACCTCGACGTTACCCTCGATTTGTCAAATGGCTTGCACTACCCGTATAGAAAGCCGAATGATACGCTTAATTACATAAGTAAGCATTCTAACCATCCTGCCAGCATAACCAAGAACCTGGTAAGAAACGTTTCTTTGAGGCTTTCCCGTCTACTTACAAACGAGCATATTTTCAACGACCATTCCACATATTACAATGAAGCTCTTGCTCGGAGTGGATTTGTCGATAAGGTAGCTTATAAAGAGTACGAGAATAGACCTAGGAAAAATAGATCCCGACGCATTATATGGTATAACCTACCATATAATATGGAGGTGGCCACACCTTTAGCTAATATCTTTCTCTCCCTTATTATGAAGCATTTCCCCCCAGCACATAAATATAGTAAAGTTTTTAATAGAAATACCATTAAAATGTTTTACTCTATGACTCCTAACCTTGCACATAACATCACAGCTTCAAATTTAGCTAAATTACCTAGCCGTAGGAACACGTGCAACCCTGTAGCTAGTACTAACTGTAATTGTAGGAATCGGGTTGACTGCCCCCTATCCGGGAAATGCCTCTCTAGTAACATTGTCTACAAATGTAAGGTTGAAACACCCACGTCCCGTAGGGCCTACATAGGGTTAACCGCCAATAGATACAAGCAGCGTATTTACATGCATACCCATTATCTTCTTAACCCTTTAAGAAGGAATATGACGTCACTTTCAGCTTATATCTGGAGTCTAAAAGACAACCAAACCCAATATAAGTTAAACTGGGAGATCCTAGCTAAAGCTAGATCGTATAACGGGAATAAAAGACCATGTGACCTCTGCGCCGCTGAGGCCCTGGAAATACTCTACGCCAAAGACCTCATCTTAAACAAAAAATCTGAGGCAATTTCGGCTTGTAAATATAAATTACACAAAACTTTCCTATATTACAGCCCCACATTATACCCTTACGGATAGTACGAACTATACGCGGATATTTTACGTCTTGATGTGGTAGCTAAGTATATGTTATGTTATTACGATTACTTATTCGTATAGGTAAGTATATATTACCTGTATGTTTTGTGAAGGTACGTATATTTTCTCGTACGTATATTTGCTTGTATATGTTATTGGCGTATATACTATATATACTGGTACATGTGCATTTGGTTATGTGTATAGGTGAGTTTTACGTCTGTGTGGGTATGCGGATTCGTACGTATGTAGGGTGTGTGCATATGTGTACTTTGTGTTTTGGTTGACGTAGTCCGCGAACATGTGTCTTTACATGTGGGTGCGCGCGCGTTGTATACGTATTTATGTGTGTATATTTATATACGTTTTTTTAATTATATATACACGCACACACACACACACACACACACACATGTGTATATATATATATATATGTCTTTATTTATTTATTTATTTTTATGTGTATTTGGTGTATACGTTCGTATGTGTGCGGTACAGGCGTTGCGTGGGTTCTGTATATGTGTGTGTGTGTTTTCTTTTTTTTTGTGTACGTGCCTGTATTTGCATACCCATGGGAGTGGTTTCGCGTATGCTTGTGTATGTACGTATATGGATGTGTGTATAAATATATATATTTAATTTCAATTACCTTTGTATTTTATTTACTTTATTCTTAACTCTGAAATCGAGATTCATTCGGTTTCCTGAATAGAATTTTAGTCTACGACTTCAGTTATACCGTTTACGTGGTTTTGTCTTTGCGTATAATTGTTCTCCACGCTACATATAATGACGTATTATCTTCGTTTTTTTTCGTTCATTGTCAGAGAACGTCTCCATGAACCACCTAACAGAATATTAGTCCACGAGTTCATTTATACCATACACGTGGTTTTGTCTTCGCGTGTAATTGTTTTCACTGCACCAAATAATGACGTATTATCTTCGTTTTTTTTCGTTCTTTGCCAGGGAACGTTTCCACGAACCAAAGTATCGTCTTCCTGTCTTCCTTCGGTTGCAACGTTTTTTGAAATATTTACTTCTGCGTTCACAGATTGACTTTTTTAGTTTCAGAAGATCCCGTTAAGGGTGAAAGCAGCGATTCTTTGCTTAAACTTTAATCTGTTATTTTAATAAATATATATATAAGTATGTATACGTACATACATATATGTATACAGACGTACAGTCGTACGTATATATATATACATACATGCACACATATATATATGTACGTATGGATTCACCGAACATTTATTATAATGCTCTGTGTGTTTGTAAACAAATATCCCGAATTAAGCCGTACAGTGTCTAGCAACCATCGTTGCTCATTTGTTCAACACTGACAAAGGAACGCTGTACTAGTTTCGGCTTAATTCGGGATGTTTGTTTACAAACACACCGAGCATTATAATAAATGTTCGGTGAATCCATACGTACATATATATATGTGTGTGCATGTATGTATATATATATATACATACTACTGTACATCTCTATACATATATGTATGTACGTATACAAACTTATATTTAAGTAACAGCCGTACTAAGAGTGAGAAATGAAAGTTCGTTTCATTTTTTCCGTTTATATATATATATATATATATATACATATATATTAAAATAGCAGATTAAAGTTTAAGCAAAGAATCGCTGCTTTCACCCTTAACAGGATCTTCTGAAACTAAAAAAATCAATCTGTGAACGCAGAAGTAAATATTTCGAAAAATTTTGTAACCGAAAGAAAACAGGAAGATGATACTTTGCTTCGTGAAGACGTTAGGAATGTCGTATAACCGGAAGTGTTGACATTTGAAAATTTTAAAGAAGTGAATATTTAAATAATGTCTTTAATCTTTTAACCTAATTCAGTAGACAAAAATACCCTCACTTTTTTCCTTTGAAAAAGTTACATCTATGGTGCAAATTTGGTGCTGTTTGGTCCAGCCGCTTGGCGGAAAGACATACGGCCGTCAGCTATAGATAGATAGACAGATAGATAGATAGATAGATAGATAGATAGATAGATAGATAGATAGATAGATAGATAAAAATACATACCTATTTTTACAGGAATCCTTACTTCTCACACTAAATTAGGCAATTATTGTGCGAAATTGTAAAGTCGAAATATCCTAACTTTCAATGACTAAATTATTTGTCAAAGCTTAGCAGATCTGCGCTTTGGGAAAATATCATAGCCATGTTGTAAGATCATGGATAATTATATTTATGCAATACACTTGTTCATTGTTTTTAGCGTGGCATTATTTTTCAGTACTGGGCTACTACGATTGCACACACGCGCGCGCATATATATATATATATATATATATATAGTAATAATAATAAACGTGAAGACTAAAATACAAAGAGAGCTCCTGTTATTTTAATATATATATATATATATATATAGTAATAATAATAAATTTGAAGACTAAAATCCAAAGAGGGCTCGATAAGGATAAATATATATGAAATATATAAGAACCGTAGGGTAAATATTTATTAAAATAACAGATTAAAGTTTAAGCAAAGAATAGCTGCTTTCACCCTTAACGGTATCTTCAGAAGATCCTGTTAAGAGTGAAAGCAGCGATTCTTTGCTTAAACTTTAATCTGTTATTTTAATATATATGTATACATACATACACACACATACACACACACACACACACACACACACATATATATATATATATATATATATATATATATATATATATATATATATATATATATATATATATATATATATATATATAAATATATATTTATGTATATATATATATATGTATGTATGTACGTATGTATGCATGTACGCATGTATGTATATATGTACGCATGCACGTAGTTTTTTTTGTGGAGCGAGAGACTCCTAGTCTTCTGTATGAAGAAGGTCACTCTGATATAAAACCTGCGACCTCTTTTGTATCCGATTATGTATACCAGTTCTTTTTGGACAAATCCATTCGGTGTTCAGAGAGTGTGATTGACCCCGTCCAAACCCTTTCCTTACCCTAAAAAAAGATTCAAGCACAGGCATCGCTTCATATGTGACATTTTTTGCGATATCTATGCAGAACTAAAGATAAATCTACAGATACTCCATCCTGATTATATCTTTAGATGTATGTCTGTGATTTGGGAGGCACTGGGATATGTTAGTAACTGCTTCAACACACATCTTGAGAAGTTGGGCTTCACAGAAACAGAAAGAACACGACTAGTTAGGAAATTAAAAGTACAACCCATTAATGTAACAGTAAAAATATGTAAAACTCGTAAATTCCAAAAATTCTGCATCTAATAACAGCATATACACTTGTACAGATACAAAGCATATGCACAATCACACATACAACTCAAAACATCCACATCCACACATACAATAACATCCATACGTGCACACATGCATGCAGACATGCCTACATATCTACCTAGTTGATGTGTAAATTTCAATGAAAGAGTTTTGTATCTATGTTAGAAACCGACTCTCTCTATTGGCAAACATTTGTGAAATTATAAAGCGAGAAGAACATACATACATGCATACATATATACATACATAATACTTTCCTACATACATACATACATACATACATACATACATACATACATACATACATACATACGTACATACGTTCATAGGTACGAACATACATAGATGGTGGCTGCCAACTCGTTTTCGGGTACGGCCACTATTTTATATCCATGTAGGAGAAACCCTACCGATGCGCTGAACGAGTGTGACTTTTTAGTCCAGCCAGCGACTTGAAAACTCTGGTACAAACACTACACTTGTGACAATTATTGACACATACTGCTGGGCCCATGGTACCATGCGACGACAAGTGCAGAGAGATCTACAGATATAGCAATGCATGTGCCGTGAAACTTTTATAGTGAGCAAAGGCACTGCACAAAGCCAGCCCCTCTCTCTTAACCAAGATGATATTTACCAAAAAGAAGAACAAGTCAACATCATTGGATACCATCAGGGTTGTAGGTGTTATATCAGAGTATTCCTTCTCCTAGAATTCTGCCTTGACATACATACATACATACATACGTACATACATACATATATACATACCTATTTTCCTACATACATACATACATACATACATACATACGTATATACGTACATACATACATACATACATACATACATACGTACATACATACAACATACATACATTCTATATACATACTTATATGTGTGTAGCGTCATTACGTATGCCCATGCGTTGTATGTTCCTATAATTTTTAGTTGTCAATTATATATTTCATGTATTCCAATCAAAGATTGCTTCTTTATGTAGTAACCTTCACCATGGGCGAAGAATCACTCACCAAATTCTTTGGCAATTTCAGCATATAAAGAGATCAAAGAAAGTGCCATTTCAATACTGAACGTCTTTGATCCATCAATGATCATAATTCTTCTAGATGAAAAGTAACCTTGGGCAGTGTATAAAAAGATAAAAGACAATATAAGTTCTTTTCTTACCAGCTGCTTTTTGATCCTTCGCAGGACTGACAAATTATATAACACTGTGATATATTTAGTATATATATATCTATAACTCTATATCTTTAGTATATATACACCCACAGACATACAGACAGACGATTGCACACAATTAGACACACACACATACGTATATATATATATATATATATATATATATATATATATATATATTTATATATATATATATATATATATATATATATATATATACACATACACATACATACAACACTGTAACGTAATATTTTTATTACTTATATAACTGCGTGAAAACGTTAATATATATATATATTAGGGTAAATATTGATGCAACTCAATTCAAGCACTCAACGTAATTTTTTCCACATAGGAGTGACGGAGTAAATATCGAATAAGGAAAAGCGAAGTAGTTTCAGATGTTCAAGTCCTTTAATAATAATGCTGTGATATATATTTCAATGACGACACTGTTCTGTGTGCGAGTGTCGTGACATCATCAGACAGCTTGTTACATAATAAAGTTATGTTTCCGAGGCAATCCAAATTGAATCGACACGGGAACGGATGAAGTGTGTGCTTTTGAGTTCTTCATCCGTTCCGCTGTGAGTACCAATTCACCCCCACCGGTCTGCGCATGATACCTAGAATTAAGTTTATTTTCTCTTATGAGTTGATGGTCAGTCGTACTGTCCACGCTTAGTGAGAGGTAGTATTGTGACCTGTAAAAACTAACACTCTCCCATCCCCTCTGGCTTTCGGCTGACTGCCACAGTCGGGATGGGTTGCAGTAAACTATGGTACAGGCCTAGGTGGGCCATTGTTTGGCTGAGAGGGTGAACTGACTAAGCGAATTTCGTTGAAATCTGCGGTAGCTAATGGTCAACTTCCTTCGGGCATGCGCCTTCGGGCATACGCTTTTCCTTATTCGATATTTACTCCGTCACTCCTATGTGGAAAAAGTACGTTGAGTGCTTGAATTGAATTGCATCAATATTTACCCTAAGAATTTAGCTCAAATTAGTTGAGCGCTCTATGATGTAACCGATATGGTGGAGAAGAGAGGAACTAACCATGAGCTACCCCTGGAAATTCTCTCTACCATGGGGATGGAAACCCCTGACACTGGACGGACATAATAGTAACTTTCGGCAGGATAAATACGCGGAAACAAAATCTAAGATAAACCCCTATTTTCCTGCACCAAATCGCATTTGAACAGAAGCCCCCTCAATTCAATCTATACATTGATAGATTGACAATCATATGGATCATTTTGCATATATGTACTCTGTGTTTTTGCATTCATTTATTCATTATTGGTTCTTTTCTTTTGTGTACTTTATGTCTGTTTTTCTTTGGTTTTGTTCCATGTGATGGAAATTATGACTGTGTACCAGATTGACTACTACCTTGAATACTGTAGTTTACCCTCTGTTCTAATGTACGGCACTGTCGTTCAATATGTGAATAGAGTAACTGTGACATTAGAACCCCTCTCAGAACTTCTTACTTAAACATCTCTCTCCATATTATTTACTCACTTCAATCTATATTTTTTTACTCACCTCAATCCGGATTCTCACTTGAAAAATTTTTTAATTTCTAATTGTTAATTTTTTTTTTTAATTGTTTAATTTATAATTTCTGATATTTGATTTAGGATTTTAATTTTTATTTCCAACTCTCACTCTTAACTTCCAATGTAAAACCATGATACCTAGAATTAAGTTTATTTTCTCTTATGAGTTGATGGTCAGTCGTAGTGTCCACGCTTGGTGAGAGGTAGTATTGTGACCTGTAAAAACTAACACTCTCCCATCCCCTCTGGCTTTCAGCTGACTGCCACAGTCGGGATGGGTAGCAGTAAACTATGGTACAGGCCTAGGTGGGCCATTGTTTGGCTGAGAGGGTGAACTGACTAAGCGAATTTCGTTGAAATCTGCGGTAGCTAATGGTCAACTTCCTTCGGGCATGCGCCTGCGTAGACCGGTGGGCGTGAATTGTTATTCACAGGGAAACGGATGAAGAACTCAAAAGCACACACTTCATCCGTTCCCATGTCGATTCAATTTGGATTGTCTCGGAAACATAACTTTATTATGTAACAAGCTGTCTGATGATGTCATGACACTCGCACACAGAACAGTGAGGCCCGTGTCGTCATTGAAATATATATCACAGCATTATTATTAAAGGACTTGAACATCTGAAACTACTTCGCTTTTCCTTATTCTATATATATATATATATATATATATATATATATATATATATATATATATATATATATATATATATATAAATTACATAAGTATCAAAGTTATGTTCAAATCATTTAATCGCTGACAATTGTTTCTTCCAAACTTTAGTTTGGAATCATCGGAGCATTATCAATGTTTGTACATATAATTAACCTCCTATTCAACTGAACAATCATATAGATACATATATATTGATGTTGTGAACAGCAGTTTAGTATGTACAAGGTGTAATGGATGCGACATATATTATACGAGAATTGTACAATAATTCAAATTAAAATTAAAATTAAAATTAAAAGCACAGATTGGAATACATGCGACAGATAATACAAGAGAATAGTGTAACAATTAAAGAGGCATTGAGAAAGAAGTACATATTCGAAAGCGTGTAGAGATTGCACATGCGTTAGTCATATATATGAGAAGGAAACAAGCAAAGGCATTAGGCATATATAAATACTGTATGGCAAGGTATTACATAAAATACAAGCACTTTAAGCGAATGTGTTGGTGTCTTATGGAGGATGTAATGCGATGATAGTTTCTGTAGAGTTCAAATTTGTATGTGTGGAGAATATGAAAGTTACTGATTTCCCATCCATTACATATTTTAAGTTATATTTTAGTTAATGTTTGTATTGAATGTTTTTAGTTAGTTATAGTAATGGATTTTAACTTGGTCTTATTGTATTCTTATTCATGGATTGGAGTTGTTCTACAGCGAGATTTTCCAACGGTTTAATATCCTTAAAATATAACTTAACATATGTAATGGATGGGAAATCAGTAACTGATTTGAACATAAATTTGATATTTGTGTATTTTATATTCCTGCTCTGTAAAACACCTGATGTTCTTACATTGAGCTATTTCTCTTACTGGTAATAAGGTAGTAATAAATTACTGACCTTTCCTGTTTATATTTCTTTATAGTATAATATATACATAACTATAAATAGTATCATTATTATTATTATTATTATATATATATATATATATATATATATATATATATATATATATACATACATACTAATTGAGTATGGTTTGGAAGCCGCTACAATGGAGACGAAGTTGTAAATAGTGAGGTAACAAAACCGGATAATGGTGAAGTAGAAAGGTAAGATTGATCGGAGGAAGGAAAAGAAAACGAAAATCAAGAGATTGGTAATATTTAATATATCCAATATATTTATATTTCGGATAACTGCCATTTCTCAAGAGATAGCTCATCCAGAAAGCAAACGATATGGGGGCCTAACGGTATTCTCCGATACATTTGTAAGTTGCCAACAGCACCCTTAAGAGTGGATAGCTTATTTTAAATATATTGATAATGAATATTACCAAAGTAACAGGTACTCTCCTTTCTCTCCCTTTCCTCTGCTATTCCTTACTTTTCTCCTTTCATATTTAGCATCTGCATCAAAAACACCCTATACACACACACACACACACACACACACATATATATATATATATATATATATATATATATATATATATATATATATGTTAAGTATTTCCGAAGAAACAGCAAAGGAAAAAAGAGCGCTCTGTATATAGAAGAGAGCTATTTAATTAGAAAGTGAACAACACAATGCATAACTACTCCATTACCAAAGGTTTCAGGATCCTAGACAATATTAACATACGTCTGGATCATTCTTCAGACAGAGAGGTTATGAAAAAAACAAAACAAAAAAAAAGACCGCTCTGTCTGATGAACGATCTAGACATATATGTTAATATTGTCTAGGGTCCTGAAACCTTTGGTAATGGAGTAGTTATATATTGTGTTGTTCACTTTCTAATAATATATAAACATATATTTCCATTTCTCGCCGTAGCCGCTATCCACATTTCCAGGTGTACTTTACTTTACACGATTTTCTCAACTATTGTTTAAAATGATGGATTATAATAGACAGAATCGGTAGAGTGTCGGACAACATGCTTTGCGGTATAGAGTTACGGCCCTTTACGTTCTGAGTTCAAATCCCGCCAATGCTAACTTTGCCTTTCATCTTTACGGGGTCGATAAAATAAAGCACCAGTAATGCACTGGGGTCGATTTAATCGACTTTCCTCTCCCTTCAAATTCTTGGCCTTGTGCCTACATCAGAAATCATTATTATTATTATTATGGGCGGTGGATTGGCAAAATCGGTAGAGCATCGGACAACATGCTTTGCAGCATCGAGTTATGGTCCTTTACGTTCTGAGTTTAAATCCCGCCGAGGTTAACTTTGCCTTTCATCCTTACGGGGTCGATAAAATAAAGCACCAGTAATACACTGGATGCTTGTTGACCTTGTGCCAAAATTAGAAACAATTATTATTATTATAGTCGCACACATTTCAAAATTTCACAATGTTTCTTAAGTCAATCTATTTGTTTATACTTTTGGCGACAAAGCTGGTCAGCGGCTCTTTAGTAGACAGCACACTCGCTCGGCATTACAGAGACGCAGGTTTCGATTTCTCGTTAGCCCCTCATTTCACATTTTCGTCTCCAGTGGTAATTTGCTCGATTTTCTCAATCATTGTTTATAGTTGATAAATATTAGCGGTGGATTGGCAGTATCGGTAGAGGGTCGGACGCCATACTTTGCAGCATAGAGTTGCGGTCCTTTACGGTCTGAGTTCAAATCCCGCCGAAGTTAACTTTACCTTTCATCCTTACGGGGTCGATAAAATAAAATACCAGTCACGCACTGGGGTCAATTTAATCGACTTTCCCCTCCACCAAAATTGCTGGCCTTGTGCCTATATAAGTAACGATTATTATGTTAATTATTGGCAGTATCAGTGGAGAGTCGGACTCCATGCTTTTCAGTACAGAGTTTCGGCCATTTACGTTCTGAGTTCAAATCCCGCCGAGGTTAACTTTGCCTTTCATCCTTAAGGGGTCGATAAAATAAAGTACCAGTAATGCACTGGGATAATTGCTGGTCTTGTGCCTATATAAGAAACCATTATTATGTAAAGGATATGGAGATGCTCGTTGGATTACTGTCGTACTGTCACTTTCCATTGCCAAATTGTTTAGTCTCTATTGGTCGTGTGTTTTATTATATCAAATTTCAATTACGTATTATTCGGTTGATGTCTATATTGACTCTGAGACGTATTATGTCTAATCTCACTAAATTTTGTTACTATCTTACAGTTATTGTATTAGGCATTTTTTCATTGATTTATTCGCTGATCAATGTTTGTTTCTGGTCAATTAAATCGTTATCCGGGGTGGCGGAAACTGCCATGCATCACAAGCCCCCGTCTATTACGTCGTCAAATATTTATAATTTTCTCTCTTGAGTATGAAATGTGGTTCGATAAGGGATTTACAATCCTTTATTGTGTATTGCGGAACGAGTTTATATGCTGTGTGTATCTGGCTTTGAACGCCCCTGATTTTCCCTGATGTTTGCTGTATTATATAAAATTATCACCGAAAAAGCATGGCTTTGATTTGTTGTAGTGGTATCAATATTCGAAAATGGGTTGTGCATGTATGTATGTATGTAAATATGTATGTTTATGGATCCATGTATATATATATATATATATATATATATATATATATATATATATATATATATATATATATATATATATATATATATATATATATATATATATAAAGAGAGAGAGAGGGGGGAGAGAGGGGGGAGAGGGGAGAGAGAGAGAAACAAGAGAGGGAGGGGTAGAGAGAATTCATATTCTGTTTAATGACCCAAACTCTTCAATTACATTCCAGGAAGAGTGGCAACTTTTCAACAGTCTACATATATAACGCATAATACACAAACGTACGCATACAGATACACATGCATACACACAGATACATACACACACACACATATATATATATTTATATATACATATGTTTGTGTATGTATGTATGCACGTATTACGTATGTATACCCCATATATATACAAATATATACATATATCTGTATATATCTGTATATATATATAATTAAGTATGTGTGTGTGTGTGTCTGTGTATTACCTATAGGGGCCTACATCTTACGACCGATTTTCATGAAGATTTATAGGCTCATAGATTAGTAATCGGGGAGTGTTTTCTATATATCAGCGTATCGATTTTTTTAATCCGGGGTCATTCTGCAGATAAAAATCGATAGGGGGGGGGGGGGTCACCTTTTTTTAGGTATCGAAATATAAGATCTTTGGCTCTAGCTCCCACATTTTGCCACCGATTTCGTTCAAATTTTAAAGCAAAATAGAATTTATCATTGCACATCCTGTAATGGCCTTATATTTTGCCTTTGTTGTTCAGGGACGGCCTGGCAGCCGCTTAAATATTCAAAATACCACTTTTAGACTCAAATTTCCACTTTTTCGGCTCTAGCTCCCACATTAATCAACCTACTTTGTTCAAATTTTACACTACGCTAGATCTGATTATTTCGCGTTTTAAAGTGGCTTTACATTTTGGATTTTTTGTTCAGGAACGGTGTGGCAGCCGCTTAAATATACGAAAATACCATCCTTTCGCTCAAATTTCCGCCTTTTCGGCTCTAGCTCCCACATTTTTCAACCGATTTCGTTCAAATTCAAAACTTCGGCTCCACCTCACACATAAATCAATTTATTTGGTTCAACTTTTATACTATGATAGAAACTATCATTGCACATCTTATAGTCGCTTTACACTTTGCATTTTCTGTTCATGGACGGCGTGGCAGCCGTTTAACTCTTCAAAATACGATTTTTTCCACCTCCCACTTATTTCATACGATTTCACTCAACATTTCGCCATTTGCTACACCTTACGACCGATTTTCAAGAAACACGCACTCGCTAAGATCAATACCTTTTCATCAAAGCAGATATTATTTTACCTACCCAGGCAACGCTGGGTACTGCTGCTAGTATATATATATATATATATATATGTGTGTGTGTGTTTGTGTGTGTGTGTAGACAGAGAGGGTGAGAGACAGTGGGGGGGGGGGAGAATAATTAACAGAATGAGGGAAAGCTGTATCATATAATACACATTACCATACTTCCAGTGTGTAATTGTTTGTTTGCTGAAATTCACCAAACGGATAATACTTTTTCATTTTTAATAACAATAACATAGAGTAAAATAATTGTTTCTACTTTTGGCACAAGGCCAGCAATTAACCAGTGCATTATTGGTACTTTATTTTATCGACACCGTAAGGATGAGAGGCAAAGTTAACCTCGGCGGGATTTGAACTCAGAATGGCAAAGGCCGTAACTCTATGCGTCAAAGCATGGCGTCCGACCCTCTACCGATACTGACAATCCACCGAGTAATATATTAGACTATATACAGATGTGTACATCTATTTCTCTGTCTAACTATCAATCTGTCTGCCACATCTATCAATCAATCTATATGCAAAGTGAATCTTGCATTAATGGCAAGTTAGTTAAAACAACAGCGTGTTTCGATCTTGTTAGAACTCTTCAGGGAAGCGATCTATTAACCTATTCGGTTTTGAAACTGTAAGGATAGTTTCACTTAATTGAAGGTTTTTCAACTATTCCCTTTTTAAACATGAGCCACTACATGTGTATATGTATGTATATGTGTATATATATGTTTGTATATGCATATATATATATATATATATATATATATATATATATATATAGAAACGAGTAGGACCCCGACGGCTGAGCTCATGCCGTTTCGTCGGCTAATGTCCAGAATTAGCCGTCGAAACGGCTTGAGCTCAGCCGTCGTGGTCCTACTCGTTCCTATTACCCACTCTACTACCCTAAGTATTGAGTACTTTGGTGCGTTATGGTCCACCTGGTTCCTTACCACATTTCCTTCGTTATATATATATATATATATATATATATATATATATATATATATATATATATATATATATATATATATATATATATATATATATATATCAATGATATTAAATAAATGGAAACTATATTTATAAAACCATATTTATTCTATTATATATATTTCAAGGGTACCAACACTTTGGTACGCTCTCATCAGATAAAATACAAAGATTGTTTCATAAATATTGACATATACAGGTAGAAGATGTTGACGGTTCAAGTTTTTTTTTTGAACCGTCAAGATCTTCTACCTGTATATGTCAATATTTATAAAACAATCTTTGTATTTTATCTGATGAGAGCGTACCAAAGTGTTGGTACCCTTGAAATATATATAATAGAATAAATATGGTTTTATAAATATAGTTTCCATTTATTTAATATCATTGATATTATACTCCAGAAAACTTGTCGAGTGCTTCGAATCAGTTATCAACATTTATATTTGTTGAATTACCAACAAAAAAATATCCCTTTTACTTATATATTAAGTATTGAGTACTCTGGTGCGTCATAGTCCACCTGGTTCCTTACCACAATTCCCTCGTTATATATATATATATATATATGAAAGACAAAGATCGTATGGTAAGATACCAGGTGGACCATAACACACCAGAGTACTCAATACTTAGGGTAGCAGTGTGGGTAAAATGAACAGAATCAGAAACCTGACGGCTGAGCTCCGGCCGTTTCGGCAGCTAGATCCAAACAGCTATATATAGCTGTCGAAACGGCCGGAGCTCAGCCGTCGGTGTCTTGACTCTTTTCATATATATATATGTGTGTGTGTGTGTGTCTGTGTGTGTATTTATGTATGTATGTGTATGTGAATATGTCATATGCACGTGAGCCTGTTTTTGCCACTATACCAGATATGTATGTATGTATGTATGTATGTATGTATGTATGTATGTATGTATGTATGTATGTCATCCGGGAGAGATGACCCCTTAGCCTTTGTCAAGGCAGAATTCAAGGAGAAGGAAAACTCTGATATAACACCTGCAACCCTGATGGTATCCAATGATGTTGACTTGTTCTTCTTTTTGGTAAATATCATCTTGGTTAAGAGAGTGGGACTGGCTTTGTGCAGTGCCTTTGCTCACTATAAAAGCTTCACGGCACAGGCATTGCTTTATATCTGGAGATCTCTCTGCACTTGTCGTCACATGGTACCATGGGCCCAGCACTATGTGTCAATAATTGTCACAAGTGTAGTGTTTGTACCAGAGTTTTCATGTCGCAGGCTGGACTAAAAAGTCACACTCTTTCAGCGCATCGGTAGGGTTTCTCCTACATGGATATAAAGTAGTGGCCGTACTCGAAAACGAGTTGGCAGCCACCATATGTATGTATGTATGGGCGGAAGAACTCATGAGTGTCAACGGCTATCCAAAAGTGTGTAAATATGTATATACACATGTACCGCGCAGTTAAACCACTGGGAGTGAAGGACCCCTAGCCTTTGTCAGGGCATTCTTCTAAGAGAAGGCAACTCAGGAACTGGGATAACTCCGATATAAAACCTGCGGCTCAGTAGTTACCGATGGAGGATCAGTGGTGGAGTGAGAAGGCTGATGAGATACAAACTGCGTCAGATTCCAATAACACAAAGCTGTTGTACAGTCTCTTGCGTGAAGTTTATGGACCGTCTTCTTCTCTGGTCACACCGCTTCGCAGTAAGGATGGCAAAGAACTTCTTCGTGACTCACAAGGAATTCTACGAAGGTGGCGAGAGCACTTTGATGATCTTTTGAAGATTTCCTCAATCTCATTCCAGAAAGTCCTGTGAAAGTAGCTCTCGCAGAACCTCCGACGCTTGTGGAGGTTGCAGTGGCTATCTCGAAGCTGAACAGTGGAAGATCTCCAGGTATGGATGGCATACATGCCGAGCTCCTACAATATGGTGATGAGAGACTCCTGCAGCATTTTCACTCTTTGTTTGACTGGATATGGGCTAATGAATCCGTACCTGAGGACTGGAGAGATGCAGTAATGGTGGTCTTGTAAAAGGGAAAGGGTAACAGGAATGGTTGTGGGAACTACAGAGGTATATCATTGCTTTCTGTCGTAGGGAAAGTTTTATGTAGGGTGCTTCTGGACCGTCTGCTGACACACATTGCAGATTGTGTTCTTCCTGAAAGTCAATCTGGTTTTCGTGCTGGGCGCGGCACTACTGATATGATCTTCTCAGCTAGACAGCTCCAGGAGAAGTGCATGGAACAAGGTTTGGATCTGTATCAGGTTTTTGTCGATCTGACAAAAGCTTTCGATACTGTTAACAGAGATGCATTATGGAAGGTTCTAAGGAAACTTGGTTGCCCTGATAAGTTCCTTGCTTTAGTTAGGTCTTTCCATGACGACATGAAGGCTTGGGTTAATGTCGGAGGTAACATGTCGGAGCCTATCTCAGTAAAAAATGGAGTGAAACAGGGGCATATTCCAGCACCGACCCTGTTTGCCATATATTTTGCAATGGTTTTCTGTATTGCATTCAGGAATTGCGAGCATGGTGTTTACATCCGATAACGAACCTCAAGCAGCATATTTAACATCAGGCGCTTTGCTGCAAAGACAAAAGTATTTACATCAATTATAAGAGACCTCTTGTATGCAGATGATTGCGATCTTGTAGCGCACACAGAGAGTGATATGCAGCACATTTTGAATGCATTTTCTGACGCTTGCACTGCCCTAGGATTGACTGTCAGTCTCAAGAAAACCGTCGTCATGTACCAACCTGCCCCTGGTAAGCAGTACACTGAACCAAATATCTATGTGTATGGTAAACGACTTGGAGTGGTTGATCAGTTTGTCTACCTGGGAAGCACTGTCAATCGATACGGCAACCTTGACAGTGAAATCTCACTTAGGATTAGGAAAGCAAGTGATGCTTTCGGAAAGCTAGAAAGGCGACTCTGGGGTCGGCGAGACATATGCAGGAGGACAAAGGTAAAGGTGTACAAATCGACACCACCTTAAGCAATTGGAGCGTTTCCATCAGATGTGTCTCAGAGGATCCATGGCGTTCACTGGAGGGACCACATCAGTGATGTCGAGATTTTGGAAAGCTCTATGTGTGACAGTATAGAAGCTCTTGTGCTTAAGCAACGACTCCGTTGGAGTGGTCACCTTGCCAGGATGAAGGATTCTAGAATACCAAAACAACTCTTTTATGGAGAGTTGGTTAAAGGAAAACGACCGCCAAATAAACCAAAAAAGAGGTATAAGGATTCATTGAAAGCCTCTTTGAAAGAGGCTAACATCTCTGCTGATACATGGGAAAATATTGCTGCTGATCGTAATAAATGGAGAAAGACTGTATATGAGGGAAACGTTGCCTTTGAGGCATCTCGAATCGCATACGAGAAAGTAAAGCGGGATGTGAGGAAGGGCATTGCTGTTGCACTTCCAGACGGCGAGGGTCCTCCTATGGTGCTGACATGCAGCGTCTGTGCGAGACTCTGCCTAAGCAAAGCTGGACTCGAAAGTCATCTTCGCAGTCATAAAGTAAGACCAGTGGTTGACTACCAGGCTGCTGTTGGAGATGCTACTCATCATGCTTGCCAAACATGTGGTAGAGAATGTAAATCAGCAGGAGGGCTCAAGCGACATGCAAAAGTACATGAACTCCAACCACAGCCGGCTATTTCCAGTGAATGTTTTGGTTGCCGACTCTGTGCAAGACATTTTAGATTATTGGCTGGGCTAAAAAGCCACATTCGATCGCAGCGCTGTTAGTTGCTATCGTGTGTGTGTGTATAGATATGTTTATGTGTGCGCGTGTGTGTGTATATATATATGTATATGTATATTATTATTGTTGTTATTATTATTATTATTATTGTTATTAATGTATATGTGTCTGTGTATATATATGTGTGTGTATATATGTATATGTATGTGTATATATATATATATAAATATATATTTCTTTTTTTTTATTTTATTTTATTTTTATTTATCTATTAATATTTATTTATTTATTTATTATTTATTTTTTTCTCCTCGTGCAATGGCCATACTCGATAACGAGGGGGCAGCCATCATATATATGTATATAAGAAAGACTTCCTATCATGCACAGTGGCTACTATACACAGTATTCAATCAATATACAACTGCCAACTGCCTGTCTTGCCATCTTTCTCATCATATAAGCCGATTACTGAATGTGCCATTCCATTATTAATATTAGTTTTAATATCTTTATGGTTTTATTGTTGTTGTTAATGTTGCTATAACTTTTGTTGTTGTTGTTTTTGTAATTATTGTTGTTTTTTTTTGTTTTTCATATTGTCCTTGTTCTTTTTTCTGGCTGTGTGAGTGTGTGTTTGTGTGAGTCGGTGCGAGTGGGTGGGTACGTTTTTGTGTGTGTATGAATGGTGTGTGTATGCGAATTATTTTATATTATATTATTTTTGCTGCTTTTTCATTTCACCGCTTTCAATCTTTTCCTTCTTTTTCTTACCAGCCCTCCCTCCTCTCTCTCTCTCTCTCTCTCTCTCTATTTTTTCTCTTTCTCTTCCCTCTATCGACCCTTCTCTCTTTCTTTTTTTATCCTTCCATCTAAGACTCATCTAATCAAACGCCCTTTTTTATCATCACAACCACCACGACAAATATCATCACCATTATCAGCAGTCGCGGTGGATTGGCAGTATCGGTAGATGGTCGGACACCATGCTTTCCAGCATAGTTACGTCCCTTTACGATCTGAGTTCAAATCCCGCCGAGGTTGACTTTGCTTTTCATCCTTAAGGGGTCGATAAAATAAAGTACCAGTAATACATTGGGACAATTGCTGGCCTTGTGCCAAATGTAGAAACAATTATTATCATCATCATCATCATCATCACCGTGATTAACTACTACTACTACTACTACTACTACTACTACTAAAGCTGCTGCTGCTGTTACAATTACTGCTATTAGTGCCGCCCCGCACTACTACTACTACTACTACTACTACTACTACTACTACTACTACTACTACTGCTGCTGCTGCTGCTGCTGCTGCTACTACGGCCCCGTCCCTTCTACTATACATTGTGTTCTGCATAAATATTTATACTTATACAGAGATATGCAAATAATTATAGTAATTCCTTACATTGGCACCATGCCATACATTTTGGTGGGAAGCATGTAATAAATTATATCAACCCCAATACACAATTAGAAGTTGATTCCCAAGGAAAATGAACGGAGCAGCTGGCCCTAACAGTGTTTGAACTCACAACTCAAGGGACATAACTAAACACTTCATGCCATTTTGCTCGGGACGTTATTGATTCTTTCATCCATCGACTAGTCTGTGGGTTTCAAAACAACCATAATAATGATTTGGCAGTATCAGTAGAGGGTCGGACACCATAATTTGCAACATAGAGTTACGGCCCTTTATGGTCTGAGTTCAAATCCCGCCGAGGTTAACTTTGCCTTTCATCCTTACGGGGTCGATAAACTAAAGTGCCAGTAATATACTGGTATAACTGTTGGCCTTGTACCCAAAGTAGTAACAATTATTTCCTATTAGCCATACAGGGCTCACATTAAGAACACATTAAGAACGACACTAAACGGTACAGGGCAATACAGTGATGGTTTTTGTGAGTAAGAAATAATTACAAAAACAGAGAAACATAAAATTTCCATCAAAACTAAATTTGCCAATAAGGGGAAAATTTCTGAGGTTCGCTTGTGGAGAAAGCCCACAAAAAGCCACGGCTACTCTGATCGCTTGGGCAAGTGCCTCCTCTCAGTTGACCTCCAATTTACAGGCGCATACTCAGATGAGACCCATTCATCGAGCCATGTCCGCCATTCTCATCCACCTTTCAGCAAATTGCTTTGAATGTAGAACTTACTTCTTTAACCTGATTTTTTTTTCTCTTCAAATGAAACCTAAAAAAGTTAATCAGGGCTTAATCAGAGATTTGCCGAAGAGGAAAGTGCTTGTCTTCAAGCCTTTCAAACACACCCACTATGCGACCTCTTTCACCAAGTTCAACAGGCAGATAAAAACTGCCTGTTCTTCTCCTCTAAAGGAAGATGGTGGGACGATCTTTACGATGGACTCGGCTGGTCGCTGTATCAGTTCTACATGTCGCATCAGATGTTCAACATAAACCCTCAAGTCAACAATACTCGGACAATCGAATAGTGTGTGCAGGAAGGTTTCATCGCCTTGTGCGCATCTCAGACAGGTCCGGTTCAAACTGGCAATGTTCTTCGGTAGCACTACCAGGCCAGGCATTTCTGCAAATTATCCATGGGCCCTGGACAGAAATTCCCCTGGAAAAGCGTGGCTAGTTAATTATCGTCGATACCTAGAGTCCCCACACCACCCACGAAGGTAATCGCTTTTACCCGCCACTAACCCTCATAAGAACGCCAGTGTGGAGTTTTGAACGACCATACAGAGATGTAAAGGCTTAACGATATTTCAGTTTCTGACCACACCCTCTCGGTCTTCGATGAGCTGGAAAGTTTCCAGTCCGAAGGTTCTGCGAAAAGCCTGGCCAATTGACTTCTGTCGTTTCTACCATTTTTGAAACTTTCTCGCGTTAAGTAATATTTCATGGTGATAAAGTACGCCATCATTACAGGTATGGTATACTTTAATTATTTTATTCAACCAAACATTAGTCCATGCAAACACAACAGCCTGAATAACCGAAAGGTGAAATGTGCTATCTGATAAAACCCAGCTTAGCAAATATACCAGTAAAACACACCAATCAAACCTCACTCAACTACCTTTATTTTAGTTTTTAACGAAAGCAAAGAAAAGTGAATGCTTCTTTTGTCAATAGATAGTGTTTCGTTAATAACCCATTTGGAAGTGACATTCCAAAAGTTCGAGAAATTTATGAAATTAAATAGTTACAATCAGATAATCATATGTTAGTAAAGAGAGGGGTTGTTTAGAGTCTCTGGTAAACATTACAAAAAAAGCTGATTTCGTATTAATTGCTGGTTAAAATATCTAAAATTGTGAGTTATAAATGTATGCGTAGATAGTGGAAGAGAGAGGTGGCGGGGGGGGGGGGGGGGTTTAGAAAAGTAGGCAAAAGATTAGAAAGAATAAACGATACCGATTAACTGTTATATTATCTCTAAAATGGCACGGTGTGAGTTGAAAGAGCTTTGGTTGCTATTTCTAGCAGGTCAAGCAGGTACTTAAACTTAAAATCTCCGCGGTTGAGTCGAAGGTCAATCAGCTTATGCGATGGCGTTCTCCAGAGACTCACCCCTATCAACGACGAACTGTTTGGTAAGTTATGAATATGGTGACAGGTTTATTGGGTTAGCTTGTGTGATTGAGTGTATATTTTTGCGTATTTGAGTGTGTTTGTGTTTGTATGTGTGTGTGTGCGCGCGTGTGTGTATGTATGTGTATGTGTGTGTGCGTGTGAGTGTGTGTGTGTGTGTGAGTGAGTGTGTGTATATGACGGTGCGGTCTACTAGTAAATATTGAATATAGTGAGGAAAAGTGAAATAAAAAATGTCCACCGCTTTATTCTCAGGAGTATGACACATATATTACATGTGACAAAATACAGATATTATGGTGTGACACATATATTATATATTGTACTTTAACAGTATATTAATGTATCTCTCACTAAGTCACTTGGGTGATGTCCACATTACAAATGTCGACATTAACACTTTCTCTGGCAGTTGATTTCATTATTTAGGACATTTTAACTATCAGCCTGGCCATTCATTTGACATATTTTCCGCCATTTTCTCCCTTTCCATACGATTTTTGTTTTATTTTGGCTGCTGATGCTGCTGTTGTTGCTGTCGTAGGTGTAATTGCAGCTAGTGTTTTTATTGTTATTGATTTTGTTGTTGTTCTTGCTGCTGTTATTGTTGTAACACTTCGGTTTGCTTAATTTTTCTTATTTCTTTTGTGATTAATTTTTCATATTTTTTTTTCAGTTTTTTTTTAATGAGTTTCAGTACAATTCATTTTTTAAATATAATGATCATAAATATTCTTGTTTTTATGTTGATGTTGATTTTGCTGCTGTTGTTGCTCTTACTGTTGCAACTTTTACTGTTGTTATTTCTGTTTATCCTCTAGTCAACTTGCATCAAGTTGATATACGGTCACAGCGTTCTGGCCATGACAATCCATACTATACCCAGAAATTGTATCTATGACTACGTTGGACAGTGTATCTTTTCCCTTTTTAAGATTTTTTAGTTTGATTTGTTTTGGCTACTATTTCTAGCAAGTTAAAGAAACATCACTTCAGCTGCTGCTGTTGTGGTTTGGGGGTGTTGTGGAGGCGGTAGAGTGTGGAAGGAATGTTATCAATGTTAATAATCCAACCCATGCTACCGTGGACGTTAAACGATGATGATGATGATGACGATGATGCTATTAACTAAATTTATAAACTCAGACTAGTCTGACTGGCTCAGAAGTTTATTTCACACTCTTGAGAGACAACGTTCGATCCCACGGCGTCCCATTTATAAAAGTACTCCAGTATATCAATATAGTAATGAATACATGTGTGTGTTAGTTCTCTCATCTATAACATTAGTGTGTGTGTGTGTGTGTACCCTATGGTCAATGCTGTTCCATTACAAACCATAACTCTCCCTATTTTATATATACTAGAAAAATCTAAAAGCAATAAATAATACATTGGATAATGTAGTCCAGGATTTTGCTAAGACGTGTAGATGGTCATGAATGGATTGCCTTTAATAATAGGTTTGTTCAATCAGTGTTGATTGAATCATTAAACAACTTTTTCGGACTCGCCTAATTCACCCCCCTAATAATGATTTCTAGTATAGGCACAAGGCCTGTAATTTGGCGGGAGGGGAAAGTCGATTAAATCGTTACTGGTACTTTATTTTAACGAACCCGTAAGGATGAAAGGCAAAGTTAACCTCGGTGAGATTTGAACTCAGACCGCAAAAGTCTGTAACTCTATGCTGAAAAGCATGGTCTCTGACTCTCTACCGATACTTCCAATCCACTGCCCTTCACCTCCCTAATAATGGTTTCTGATTTAGGTACAAGGTCACAATTTTGGAGGCGGGTAAAGTTGATTAAATCGACCCCAGTGCATTATCAACCTTGTAAGGATGAGAGGCAAACCTAACCGCGGAGGGATTTGAACTCAGACGTAAAAGGCTAGCACCATCCGGCGGCCTCAGCCGAAAAGGACTCAACAATTGATCTCCACGTGGGTCTGGCGTTCATTGCCGTTGCCAAGTCCTGGATTTCAGTAGCAGAATCTCTACAGATGACATCGGGATAGGAGAGCTTGTGCTCGCTGTTATTAGTGACTGCTTGTGATTTTTATATATGCCGGTCTCCCACGTATATCTGTCGTTGTACGTAAAAGGAGAGTAAGATTTGCTTGCCATTGCCATCGTGCCACCTATGAGGCTGTGTCCCCATTAGTGCTTTGAAAACTATAAAAGGCCATAACTGTTAAGCATTTTGTCCGGCTATCTAATTATTCTGCCAATACCCTTTCCTTCACGCATCTCTCATAATACAATGTTACTGAAAGAAAATGCAAGACCGATATAAATTATATGTTGTAATAGGTTTGATGTGATACACAGATAGGGAAAACACAGCTCTTGTTCAACACACAATTTCACCAATCCACCACCCGGAAAAATTAGGGGAAAGTTTGACTTCGGCAGGATTTGAACTTAGAGCAGATAAAATAATAAGAAATAGCGTCAGACACTTTATGCGACTTTCCAAATGATTCTACCATTTCCCATTCGCACGCGCATTTTTGCATGCCATGCATATTTATGTGTGTATATATATATATATATATGTGTGTGTGTGTGTGTGTATGTGTGTATATATATATATATATATATATATATATATATATATATATATATATATATATATATATATATATAAAACATGAGAAGAAAGAAGAATACTGCGTGGTTGCACATGGGTTACATATGATAAAAATAGTCCTTCGTCAGTGATTTCCCAACCATCATTGGTATTTCATCGCATTAAAAATCATATACCTCAGGTTGGTGCGAGCAATAACTAAAAAAAGTTATTGGGACCAGTAAATCACGTAAAGTGAGGGGGACAAGTGAACAACTTAGAAGGATAAAAGCCAACCAAAGAAAGGAAAAAAACAAGCAACATGGTAGTCCTGGTCAGCATAAGCTGTGTGGATTTCATGAGCAAAAGGTACAGACGTCCGACGTGAGTGAGATGTAAGCAAGAAGAGACCCACTGAAAGCCAAACGGGAGGAAGTGAGAAGGGAAGAAACAGAGAGTGAGTGAGTGGAAGTGCGAGGAAGCGGTCAGTCGAGAGAAAGTGTAACTGGCAGAGGGGGCGAAAGAAGGTGAGAGAAACAGAGAGAACGGGGAAGCAGTAAGAGAGAAACAGGCAAACGCAGCCGAGTTAAATATATATAAAAAAACATGAGAAGAAAGAAGAATACTGCGTGATATATATATATATATATATATATATGTGTGTGTGTGTGTGTGTGTGTACATACACACACATTGACTTACCCACGCACACACACATACACATACAAACATACATATATATATGTGTGTGTGTGTGTGTGTGTTTGTGTGTGTACATACATACATACACATACCTAGTTAAATATTTAGTCATTATATATATATATATATATATATATATATATATACCATATTTATTTATTGAAGCAAGATACAGCTCGAAAGCAAAAAGTTAAAGTAGATGAAAAAGAGGAGGGGGAAGCTAAACACACGATAAGAAGGAATTTGGCATAACGGCGTCTTTGAATCATAAACTGAAAGTCATTTTTGAAATTCTTTAGCAATTCTACGTTTGAGGTCGAAAGTGTCTCATTTCTCTTTGAAATAACAACAACCAACAACAACAACAACAACTTCAACAACAACATTTCTTTTCAGACCTATCCCTTTCTCTCTCTCTTTCGGTATCCCCTTCACTCCCCCCTCTCCCTCTCCGTATCAATGCTATAGATCTTGCCCGTTTTTGTTTGTAATACTTCTAATTAATATTCACTCCAAGGGCGGTGGATTGGCAGTATCGGTAGAGAGCCGGACGCCATGCTTTGCAGCATAGAGTTACGGCCCTTTATGATCTGAGTTCAAATCCTTCCGAGGTTAACTTTTCCTTTCATCCTTACGGGGTCGATAAAATAAAGTACCAGTCACGCACTGGAGTCGATTTAATCGACTTTCCCCTCCCCCAAAATTGCTGGCCTTGAATAAGAAACAATTAATATTCACTCCTTCAATTTAATTCTCCCTAAGTGCGTGCATAAACTCTCTCATTCTCATTCTCTTTCACACACACACACGCGCACACACACGCTCTCTCACACACACACACGGACAAACAAATAAATACAAACGCATATATATGAAAAGAGAGAGTGGATAAATAAACCACGAAAGACCAAATTTGAAGTCACAGTAAGCCGAATATAAATAACAAATTTTACTCTACATGTATTGTGTCTTCCACTAGTAAATGCTTCTGGGCAGTATTGGTAGAGGGTCGGACACCATGCTTTCTAGCATAGAGTTACGCCCCTTTATGGTCTGAGTTCAAATCCCGCCAAGGTTAACTTTGCCTTTCTTCCTTACGGGGTCGATTAAATAACGTACCAGTAATGTACTGGAATAACTGGTGGCCTTGTGCCAAAAGTAGAAACAATTATTCATAAATATAAAGCGTGGTTGAATGGCAGTATCGGTAGAGAGTCGGACATAAAGCTTTGCAGCATAGAGAAACGGCCCTTTACGATCTGAGTTCAAATCCCGCCGTGGTTAACTTTGCCTTTCATCCTTACAGGGTCGATAAAATCAAGCACCAGTAAAGCAGTGGGGTCGATTTAATCGACTGTCCCCTCCGCCAAAATTTCTAGCCTTGTGCCTATGGTAGAAATTGTTATTTAGAAATATAATGGGTGGTGGTTTGGCAGTATCGGTAGAGCATCGGACACCATGCTTTGCAACATAGAGTTATGAACCTTTACGTTCTGAGTTCAAATCCCGCTCAGGTTAGCTTTGCCTTTCTTCCTTACGAAGTCGATAAAATAAAGCACCAGTAATGCAATCGGGTCGATTTAATCGACTATCCCCTCACCCCAAAATCTTGGATTGGTAGTATCGGTAGAGCGACCGACAACATGCATTGCGTCATAGAGTTACGGCCCTATATTTCTGAGTTCTAAATCCTGCCGAAGTTAGTTTTGGTTTTTCATCCTTACGGGGTTGATAAAATAAGTACCAGTAACGTACTCGAGTTAGTTGAACTAATCGACTTTCCCAGTCCCCGAAATTGTTGTGGGCTTGGGCATAAATCAGAAGCCCTTATTTATAAATATATAATTTTAAGAACACCAATCTATCTTATTTCTCATTCTTTCTTCTGATGAAGGACTAGCGTCCGAAACGTTAAGACCCTCTTCCTG
This sequence comes from Eledone cirrhosa, assembly GCA_964016885.1. Lineage (NCBI taxonomy): Eukaryota > Metazoa > Mollusca > Cephalopoda > Octopoda > Eledonidae > Eledone > Eledone cirrhosa. Next base: position 227,933,654 of record OZ024741.1, read on the forward strand.
CTATATCAAGCGTTAACCTAATATATTCCTTCCATATACTGTACTGATTGTGTTGTTATTTCTGTTTACATTTTACACACACATAAATATATATATATATGTGTGTGTGCGTTTGTGTGTGTGTGTGTCTGTGTGTGTCTGTGTGTGTATGATTTTAAAAGCCACTGTACACAAAATCTTCCAACATTAACTGAGTAAGCACTCAATACATGTGAGCAGATGCTAAGGGAGATAACTAATAATATCAGTCAATGGAAGTTTTTGGAAAATGTAAATTTTCCAGCTGCGAGAATACCTTAGATTTAATGGTGGTAATGGTGGTGGTGATGGTAGTAGTGGTGGCGGTGGCAGTGGTAGTGGTGGTAGTGGGCTTTGTGTGGAGCTGGTAAGGAGTGCCATAGATTTGATGAAATGAAATCGTGTGAATGTTTGGATACGAGCAAATGTAAGTAGCCTGCAGGAATGATGGGTAGAAGAAAATAAGAAAGCACTAATTTTATTGAAATTTAAATGAGAACCAGGATGTTAGGAAGGGAAATGTAGGTAGATACTATAAATCACGAATATGACTTAATGATTTCTTATATAGGCACAAGGTCAGCAATTTGGGGGGAGGGGAAAGTCGATTAGATCGACCCCAGTGCGTAACTGGTACTTTATTTTATCGACCCCGTAAGGATGAAAGGCAAAGTTAACCTCGGTGGTATTTGAACTCAGAATGGCAAGGGCTGTAACTCTATGCCGCAAAGCATGGTGTCCGAGCCTCTACCGATACTGCCAATCCCCCGCCCTTAATAATAATAATAATAATGGTTTCTTATATAGGCACAAGGCCAGCAATTTTGGGGGGAGAGGAAAGTCGATATAATCGACCCAGTACGTGACTGGTACTTTATTTTATCGACCCCGTAAGGATGAAAGGCAAAGTTAACCTCGGCGAGATTTGAACTCAGAACGGCAAGGGCTGTAACTCTATGACACAAAGCATGGCGTCCGACCCTCTACCGATACTGCCAATCCCACGTCTTGAGGAAAGCTCTCCCGAATTTCTTTGAAGGAATCGAGTGACATCCGGACCAGAAGCAAATCTTCTGGCACGCAAAATGTGCTCATTTCAAAGATCTCCCCTTCTGTTTGAATGTCCTCGCTTCGTGCTAAGAGGGCCATCAGTTTATCGTTGGCCCTTCTGACAAGCACGAAGTTTTTAACATTTTGTTGGTGTCGTTTTATTTGTTTTCGTTTTGGTGACTGTGGTGGTGATGGTTTTGGTGGTGTTGTTTCGGGTATGTCTCTGTTTGTTGTAGGTGTGGTGTCTGCAATTCCAGGTGTCTGTGTGTTTATTTGTTCTTGTGTTTGTTTAGGTTGTTTGCATTTCGAGGATTGTGGGGGTGGTGTTAATGTTGATGTTGGTGTTGATGTTATCGGGGAAGTGTTTGCGTTAGTGGTGTCTGTATTTGTTGTTGTGTATACTTTTGTGTTTTGTTGGGGCTTTTGTTTGTTTTTTTGGTGAGTTTTCTCTTGTTTTTTGGCACTTTTGGGTTTTCCTTCATTTTGGTGCAGCTTTCCGTGCTGACATTGGCGTTGGCAACAAAGGAGGTTTGCGACCCCCTGCATTTTTGCGCTGAGGACAGAAGGCTTGCAGATGCGTTGCTCCTCGCAGACGAAGCAGTGCGGTCTTCTTCCATCAGTGATTAGTTGGATTGTTTTCCCGTCCTGCAGGCGGGCAAAATCCGGGATGTTGTTCATGTCCTCCGGTTTCATTTGGAGAAGAATCTCCAGATCCATTCCGGACCAGTCTTCTCTCTCTGTCCTTTTGATATCCAGGAGGGTAGTGTCTATCTCCTCCTCGATTACGCATTCCAGGAGCCATCATATGTTCATTCCTGGTGGGATGCTGGGAATGCGGACATTTACTGTCCTTTTTAACCATGTAGGACGAGTGCATGATAATGCGTTCCGTTTTGCAGAGGGTCACCGAGTGCTTAATAGCAAGGGCCTCGGTTTTGAACAGTACCGAGATGGTACCGAACTGTTTGGCCCTTGCTTTATACTCTATGTCACTTCCGATGCACTCCAAAGCAGCCTCGACCTCTGCTTGGCTGGCAAGTTCCACTTTGCGCGTCTGCACCGAAATGCATCGAAAGTACACCGTCCTCCTTTGCATGGCCGTTATTGCCCCGTCCGGGATGGTCAGGTTTTCCCAGGACTTCTCCCGTTTAATTAGCCTCCACGCCTGGGCCAACTGTTCGTCTTTATCGCTAATATGAATATTCAATAAGCGCTTTGTTTTTGCTGCTGCTGCAGCAAAGGTGGTGCCTCTGTTGTTCTTGTTGTTGGTGTTGTCGTTCTTGCTGTTGTTATTGGTGTTGTTGTTGTTGTTGTTTTGTTTGTTGTTGCTGTTGCCACCGCCATCCGTGTTTACATTGAAGCTGTCGGTGTTATTGTCGTTGTTGCTCTGCGTTGTTGTTGTTGTTGTTGTTGTGGTGGTGGTGGTGGTGGTAGTGGTGATGTCGTTTTCAGATGATACTGCTGCCAACACAGTAAGGAGCAGTTATGATGGTCGCTTTTGATTTTTGCCTTCACATTCAGTGGAGTGGACGACAGGCATGTCTGTAGCAGTCGTAGTTGTGGTGAAATCTACAGTGGCTGCTTTTGAACTTTTGACCTGTACGTTGTTTACCGTTTCAAGGTCGAAAATTTCCATATATTTTTCTTTTTGGTGGGGAAGCGATTTTTTTCGAACTTTTTAAAAATAAATCTGAATATTTGGGCTTAAAGCCCGAATATTGAGAGGCATCCCTCCCTTGAAACCAAGGTGGGTACCTTATGTTTCGTTAACGACAAGAAAATACAAAAAATGATACTTTAAAACAGCTTAAAGTTACGAACCTTTTCCCCCGCAGACTTGTACGTCTTCAAACATGTGCGTCCAAATAATAATAATATTTCTGATCATAATTGTAATATTGATAATGGTAATAATAATTTATATAACATCAGTAATAATGATTTCTAGTATAGGCACAAGGCCAGTACTTTGGGGGAGGGGAAAGTCGATTAAATCGACTCCAGTACGTTACTGGTGCTTTATGTTATCAACCCTGCAAGGATGAAAGGCAAAGTTAACCTCGGTGGTATTTGAACTCAGACCGTAAAGGACCGTAACTCTATGCTGCAAACCATGGTGTCCGATTCTACCGATTCTACCAATCCAGCTTCTAGGCCTACCATTCCTCTTTGTGGAAAAGTAATTTATGGGAAAATAATTTTAGCCAGTGAAGAACACACAAGTCTATTTATTATATTCACTTTTTATACATTTCTTAATTAGCCGGCAAATTAACGGAATCGTTTGAGCGTTGGATAGAAGAATGCTTTGCGGTAATCGTTCCGGCTCGCTGTGAGTTTCAATATCCCTGATGTCAAATTTACTTTACATCCATTGAATGTCGATAAATAAAGTTACTTCTCTCTCTCTGACTCTCTCTCTCTCTCTCTCTCTCTCTCTCTCTCTCTCTCTCTCTCTCTCTTACTCTCTCTGTCACTCACTCACTCACACCCACACACACACGCACACACTTTTTTTTATTTCTCACTCTCTCTCATCTGTACTATCTCTTTCTCTTTCATCTCTCTCGCTCTTTCTCTTTCCTCTTTCTCTTTCCTCTTTCTCTGCCGCTCTCTCACTCTCTCTCTCTCTCTCTTTCTCTCTCTCTCCTGTACTTATGCTTCAAACATGCAGCCGTGTCACACTGTGTGACGCCGTTCCAGCCAGAGAATTTTGTTATAGATACACGTGTTTGTGGAACACTCAGTCAATTACATGTAAGAATTCAAAAGATCGATCAACAGAATGCTCATCGTGGAGATTGACGGAGACTCCACCATTTCTTAATGAGTAAAATATTAGGTCGCAGTTATTGTCAAACGAAAAATGAATATTACAATGATTATGTTGATAGTGGTTGGGATGGTGCTGGTAGTGGTGGTGGTGGAGGTGGTGGTGGTGGTGGTAGTGGTTGATATGGTGGTGCTGGTGTTGGTGGTAGTGGTTGATATTGTGGTGGTGGTGCTGGTGGTGGAGGTAGTGGTGGTAGTGATAGTGGTTGATATGGTGGTGGTGGTGATGGTAATGGTAGTGGTGGTGGTGGTGGTGGTGGTGCTGGTGGTGGAGGTAGTGGTGGTAGTGATAGTGGTTGATATGGTGGTGGTGATGGTAATGGTAGTGGTGGTGGTGGTGGTGGTGGTGGTGGTGGTGGTGCTGGTGGTAGTGATAGTGGTGGTGGTGGTGGTAGTGATAGTGGTTGAGATGGTGGTGATGTTGGTGGTGGTAGTGATAGTGATTGATATGGTGGTGTCGATGGTGGTTGTGGTTGTGGTGCTGGTGGTGGTGGTAGTGATAGTGGTTGCCATGGTGGTTGTAGAAATCATTGTGGTTGTGACGGTGATGGTAAGGGGTAGTGATGGGTGATGACGTTGTGCTCGTTTTAATAATGATGGTGCTGATGGCGGAGACATTAGTAATGGTGGTTGGTAATGGTGTATGGTTGAGGTGTGGGGAAAGGTACAGGTATATGTGAACTACGGGGTCCTCTGAGACAACTACATACAAAATGAAATCGGTAAGGCTCATTAACACAATTTGAAATATTCATGGGAGAACCACAAATATTCCGAATTTTCCAAATGGTTACCTTTCACCTTATTTTCCCGTGTCTCACATTCTATAATATAAACTAAAGTTAGTGCGTATATGTATGTTTATATATGTGTGTGTGTGTGCGTGCGTGCGTACTCGTCTGTGTATGTGCGGGTGCGTTTAGTGTATTTGTATGAACATGCGTGACCTCGCTATTTTCCCTTGATCTGCAACATCTCTTACACACATGCGTATATATATATATATATATATATATATATATATATATATATATATATATATATATAGGAACGAGTAGGACCCCGACGGCTGAGCTCAAGCCGTTTCGACGGCTAATTCTGGACTACCCTAAGTATTGAGTACTTTGGTGCGTTATGGTCCACCTGGTTCCTTACCACATTTCCTTCGTTATATATATATATATATATATATATATAAGTTAAAACAATGAAATAAAAAATCAAGTCATTAGAAATATACTTCACAGTTTTACGATCGTTTCTAGGTGATGATAATACATCGTAACTATACTTCGTTATCGATCTATGTAAGGTTAGTTACAAAATATCAAATAAGGAGATTATTTACTTACATGCATATCACCAGCTGTTGTCCATTGTGATGCAGGAATTAGATTAAAAAAAGAGCTCAACTAAATATTATAATTACAGAAGTGGAGACAATTAGGAAAAAATATATTGAAGGAGCAAAATGCACAGAGATATCCATGGTAAGTTGTGGGGTCCAGTCTGCATGGAGAACTCAATGTAATCCATATGTTAAAAATGTTGTAGGTTAAAATAAATCCCTACAACATTTTTAACATATGGATTACATTGAGTTC
>OZ024741.1:227949157-227954157 GCA_964016885.1 Eledone cirrhosa
TTAATCTATTTTTTAGATGTAGATTGATAATCTTTAATTGACATTCTGAAAGATATCCTCTTTACGATATTTCTTCGAAATGCATAATACTTTTTCCCTCTTTTTAATCTTCAAACTTTTCACACATCTTTCGACGTAAATAATATGTAATTGAAATTCTCATCCTTGAAAAAAATAATCTCACACAAATAATATATAATTTTCTCTGCATACTTTCTGAGTAAATTATTAATCAAATTTAATGGTTAACAAATAAGATTGGAGTTATCTTTTCCTTTACAATACGAGCAAACATATACATGATAACTTGTATGATAAACTATATAACTTCGCTAAATTAACAATATTCTGAAAACATTTTTAATGTTGGAACAAAATATTTGAATCTACAAATTGTTCTCCTCTTACAACTTGAACTACGTCTTTTTCTTAAATATTTATGTAAAATGTAAAATCAACATCCTTCGTAACTCATATGAGAAATGTAAACAATTAATACGTGTGGTTTATTTCTATAAAATCACCAATAATACTTATACTTACACAATTATTATTCTATATAGATATTTATATACTTACAACCTGTTGGAATGTAATAAGATAAAATGTACTTACATCCATAATTCTCCATATAATCTAATTGATTATATATACAATAGTATACCTCATAATATAGCAAAATAAAAATTTTTTTTTTAAATTCTGGAATCATATTCCACCATTCCTACAAACTATTAATTCTTTTTAAATTAACGTAAATAAAAGCTCTTTCTTATACATACACACATATATCCTAATAATTATTTAAATCTACCTAGCGTCTAAAAATAACGTTTTTTTTCAGCCCTATACCTCAACCTTTTCTTCTCTTTCCCTTCTTTCCTTTACTACCGAGGAAAAACTTGAACCGTTAAGATCTTCATCCTGGTTATGTCAATATTTATAAAACAAACTTTGTATTTTATCTGATGAGAGCGTACCAAAGTTTTAGTACCCTTGAAATATATATAATAGAATAAATATGGTTTTATAAATATAGTTTCCATTTATTTAATATCATTGTATATATATATATATGTTTGTATATGTATAATAAAGCCAAAACAATGCAGGTATGGACATAGAATAAAGAATGCAAATGCAAAAGATATTGTTGACAATTAGTCTTTTACCTTAGATTTATTTAAATGTCCTTAAATTTCGAGATAATATGCACACACACACACTCACACTCACACAAACACACACACAAACACACACAAACACACACACACACACACACACACACACACACACACACACACACACACACACACACACACACACACACACACACACACACACACACACACGCATACACATATATATATATATATGCGTGCATGTATATATTAGGCAGGGAAATGCGGGGTCGTTAAGGCGTCGGATAGAATGCTTTGTGGTATTCGTCCCACCTCATTGCGCGCTCAGAGTTCAAATCCCGTCGGGATCAACTTTGCCTTTCATCCTTTAGAGGTCGATTGTACCATTCCAGTACTAGGGTCGATTGTTGCTATAGACCTGGAGAGGGTTAGGCTCCACCACATTTTAAAGTGCCTTAGACAAATTAGTTACAACAGTGGCATATACATGTAGTACTGTAGTAACTAATTATACTTAACTCTTAATCACGGATATTTATACCAAATTTGTACTACAGTATATATATATATATATATATATATATATATATATATATATATATATATACGATATTAACAAATGGAAACTATATTTATAAAACCATATTTATTTCATTATACATATTTCAAGGATACCATGTTAAATTATGGTATGCCTTCATCAGACAAAATACAATATATACCAGTTTTATAAATAAACATTGACGTACCCTTTCAAAATGCAACCGTTACTTTTGGAAGACCTTAGGATAGTTTTGTCTGATGAAGGCATACCATAATTTAACATGGTATCCTTGAAATATGTATAATGAAATAAATATGGTTTTATAAATACAGTTTCCATTTGTTAATATCGTATATTTACTCCAAATACTTGTCGAGTGTTTTATATCAGTTATAAAAATATTTGCTTGTTGTATCCCAACAATTTAAATAGAACTTTTGCATATGTATGTATGTATGTATGTATGTATGTATGTATGTATGTATGTATGTATGTATGTATGTATGTATGTATGTATGTATGTATGTATGTGTGTGTGTGTGTGTGTGTTTCTATCCCGGGTAAGGTACTGAATACATAGTAGAGTATACATTTTTAATATAGGAATGCCCTGATGATTTCCTCCGAATGAAACACTTCTTGTCCTGTAGAACCAATTCTCTCTCTCCCTCTCTTTCTCTCTTTCTCTCACTCACTCACTCTCTCCTTCTCTCTCTCCGTCTAACTATATATATATATCCTTACCGACAAGAAAATAAGTTATTGTTTTTGATTGACGGTGTTTGGAAATGTTAACTATTGCTTTTATATTATCCGATCATGTTTATCGACAATAATGTGGTTAATATGATGATGTCGGCAACAGTTATGTAGGCAAAGTATTTCTAAATTATTTTTTGCTATTATAAACTTATCTCCCTTCCACTACCCAATACATTGCAGTACACTCTTATTTAATTAAGTATCTAATTGTAACCTCTCATCTGTATAATTGTAATTTATAATTTTCTTCTATTTCCTTTCAGGCCGTTTATATCAGTTTTATATGTTGCTTTCGTTAGAATTATTGCACGATTTTTCTTCGGATTTTATGTTATATTTCGTCTATATACAGCATTAAGTCGATCTGATAAATATCCAGAAAAGTTGCCTTGGTTGCCCTTGAAATATATATAATAAAATAAATATGGTTTTATAAATATAGTTTCCATTTATTAATATATTGTATATATATATATATATATATATATATATCATGTATATATCATGTATCATATATATAAAATATATATATATATATATTTCATATATATATATATCATATATCATATATATATAAAGTATATATATCATATATCATGCATTGTTGAGGCTTCCAAAACGACCATATATATATATATATATATATATATATAGATATATTTTATTTATATGGGTACATTCGAGGTTCTCTCATATTTGTTTATATCACATAGTCATTATCATAGCCTGAACTAATTACTAATTAATGGCAAAACATTCTGAACGAATAATTGCTTCAGTTACATTAAATGCACCCTGCGAGGTGCATCTGTGTCTAGTTATCCCATATGTGTGTGTGGGGGGTATGTAAATGAATATACCGTAATATCCTTGTGTACGAGAAATTTTAAACTAAAATTAAAGTAAAAATGCGAGATATATTACAAGTGGTCGTATTTTTAGTATCTTTTACTGACTTTAAAAATACTCATATAAAATACAGGTAAAATTCCGTTATAGCGAATTACAACGAATTATAACGAATTTTTCATGACAATTTTGTTTTTATACCTCGTGAATTTCTTTATAACGGAATTTCACTGTAACAAGATTTCAAGTACGTTTCAATATAAATGGTATTTGGTATATCAGCTACATTTGTTATTTTGAAATCAGCGTAATTGAACATAACGAAATATGTGTGAGATTGAGATTTTATTGAATAACACGATATAAGTATAAACATAAATTTACATTGACACATATAAGTGAATAACAAATACAAAGCATATATGATATGTTTATATTTAATGAACACATATATATATATCACTATAGGTATTGTAGGCTGTGATCATGTCACAGCTACCCAAGTATATTCAGACATTGATGTTTCAGGATATGTTATCCATCAACAATCACATTTACTACGTCGATACTGAGAGAAGAATAAGCTATAGTTTAAATGCATACATACATACATACATACATATAAATATATATATATATATATACACATACACATATATATATGTGTAAATGTATATATATATATATATATATATATATATATATATATATATATATATATATATATATATATATATAGGAAAATGTATGACCCCGACGGCAGAGCTCAAGCCGTTTCGACGGCTATTCTGGACTATAAATAGCCGTCAAAACGGCTTGAGCTCTGCCGTTGTGTTGTTTGTGTTGTTGGTTGTGTGTTGGTCATTGGAGTTTTGGGGGTTTTGTGGTGTCTCTTTTTTTTGTTTTTTAGATTTCCGCGGTTCTCCCTCTTCTTCACTTAAAGAAGGAGAAGCAGCTTCATCCGTCGATGAATAATCATCGTAAGGTGTGTGGGGTAAGGGTATGTTGTGTGGTGGTGGTGTTTCGGTGAGTTTGTTTGTGGTAGTGTTTGGTGGAGTGGGATGGAGTGGGGCTGTGTTCTTCAGGGGTGTTGTCTCTGTTTTTTCTGTTGTTGTTGGTTGAGTGTTTGTTTGTTTTGGTGTGGTTGCTCGTTTTGTCTGTCATTGTACTTGTGGTGGTAGTGGTTGTTTTGGTGTTGGTGTCGGTAATAGCGTTTTTTTTATGATGTTGTTGTGTGTTTGTGGACAAGAGGCTTTTAGGTAAGTTGTGCTACCACAGCGAAAGCAATTAAATTTTCGTCCTTCTACCGAAATGTTTATTTTGTTGTTATTATCAATAACGACTCTTTCGGGTATTTTGGAGATTCTCTCCGGTTTCATTTGCAACAGAATCTCCAAATCTGTGCCCGCCCACCCTTGTCGAATAGATTTTCGTATCGAAAGTATCATATCAGTTTCTGGCTCTACCAAGCCAGCCAAGATCCACCAGATGTTAATGTTTGGAGGTATGTTTTTTATTTTTATTTTTTGTGTCCTTTTTCCCATATATGTAGGGAAAAGGGTGTATGCTTTTGACACCATTGGTGTCACAGAGTTTTTTGGGGCGAGTGCCTCGCTTTTAAACAGTACGGAAACACTTCCGTACTGTTTTCCTCGCTGGAGAAAATCGAAATTTGCTAGAATTTCCTTCAAAGTATCTTCTAT
>OZ024741.1:227964157-227966657 GCA_964016885.1 Eledone cirrhosa
AGAATATTAAACTTAGCACTACTGGACATTGCTGAGTTTTTGAGTATCAGGTATTTGGAGGCCATGGGTTTAGCATAGTGTGAGTGGAGAATTTGGGCTCGCTCGTCTATAGTGTTAATCCAGAGTTCCGTGTCTAATACAGGTAGTCTATTGTTAGGGTTTTTTGCAGGGTAGTCGATAGTTACAGTTATACTCTGGTGTATGGAATTAGCTAGCTGCTGGATGCTTTCCATTTTGCTACGTTCTAAATCAAATTTGTTAGTGCTCTCTTGTGGGGATGTTCTTATAACTATATTGATATCGTCTACGTAACGAGAGTACATGATGAGGTCTATGGAGCTCTCATTAAGGAGATCTTTAAGTCTCCTTTCTCACCATACCATAAAAAGGTTGGCAACGTCAACAGCTATGCTGACGCCAATGGCTGCTCCCACATTTTGGATGTAGGTCTTCTCGTTGAACTTGAATATGTGGCCCTTTAGGGTAGTTTTGATACTAGCCCCTATTGCATGTTCGACCATTTTTCTTACCTGACCATTGTTTTGGGGTCCGTATAGCTTTGGTCCACCCAATCCACCTTCCCATGGGAGTCTTTTTAGCCATTGAGGTCTACTGGGGCAGAAACGTCTAAGGTCATGGCTGCCTAGGTAGTCAGTGTCGTAGGTAAGTCTAAGTAGGAGGCCCACTTCGTCTGTGTCGACGTCGCAGAACTCCACCTCACTCTCAATGATCATCTCCATACATTTTTCCGCAGCAAAATCAATGTTAATGGATGGGTACAGTGATACCACATCCATGCTGCCTATTATGCAGTTGGATAGGTTCCTGTTTTTGTTGCACTCACTGATTCTGCTGAGGAAGTCCTCTGTACTGTCACATACATCTGGAGACATCTTGATTATGGGGCGTATAACCATTGAGAGGAAGTAGGAGATCCTGTAGTTGCTAGCTATATTAGCTCCGCATACGGGTCTTGTTGGTGGTCTTGTTGTCGGGTCGTCGACTGTCTTGTGGTCTTTGCGGAGCCCATACAAGGGTGGTATGCCATTGTTAGACGCCTGGAAGTTGTTGCCAGTGCGTCTGCTTGGCTTTAGGATGTCGGTCCAGATCATCATGTGAGCGTTGAGGATTTTCTCTCTCCCAGCATGTATTTGCTGTGCAATTTCGCTCGTGTTGGTGATGTGGGGTTGCATAGCCATTGATGTAGTTCGGCATGTTATATATTGACATCCTACCAGACTTATCCCTGGGTAGACATAACACCTCACCATCCCTTGTGCGCTGCTTGAGGCTAACCAAGCCTTCTACAGGTTTCCTCCCATCTTGTTGGACCTCTGGTCTGCTCTGTCTCTTAGTATACCGGTCTACTATTTGTCTAATCTTATTTCTAGCTATGGTGAACTGTGTCTCTGTCTCGTCATCTATTTGTTGTGGTATGGAAACTCTTTTATTAAAGGGTAACCTAGTATGATAGATATTACCCATCTTATATGTTTTGTCAGCTGGGTTGAAGAATAGTGTCTCTAAGGGTGTGTCATTATATCTATCGTCGTAGTTGTGTGTGTTGCTATTATTGTTATAATGGTTGTTGTTGTTGTTGTTATCATTAGCATTATTATTATTGTTATGATTGCTAGATGTATTGTTGCTGTGATTGTTAGATGTATTGTTGTTGCTTTCTCCACCGTTATTTTTGTTGTTACTGTTATTTCTACCATTGTGGTTGTTAATTTTATGTTTTTTGTTTTTGTTGTGTCTATCATTAATGTTGCTACATGTATTATTTCTATTGTTACCACTGTGGTTGTTGTTATTCGTATTGTTACCGTTATTACTACTGTGGTCGCTGCTGCTGTGTCTGTAGTTAATGTTTCTATTATTATTATTATTGTGGTTGTTGTTGTTGTTCTGTCTATCGTTAATATTATTACCATTATTACTATTTCTCACTCTCCTGCTATTGTTATTGTTATGACTATTACTATTATAGCTGTTATTTCTATACTCAGAGTTATTGTTTATATTACTACTACCGTTATTATTGTTGTTGTTGTCCGCATAGTTGTTGTTGTTGTTTACTTTTGCATTCCAACGTATTTTTGTGAAACACTTTTCCAGCTCCGTTTTGCACTCAATAGGGTTAATCTTTTTGTAGATAGCACATTTTGGTGGTAGCTGCAGGATTTGTTGTTCTTGTTCACTGATTAAAGTGTTCCCATAAATATTTACTGTGTGGTCATTGGTAAATTCTTCCGGTAGTTTTACATCAATCATACGGGTATTGTTGATGTTATCTGGGTATTTTTGAGAATATTCTATTTTCCTTTCTTCTAGTTTTTTCTTATTCATCCATTCTAATTTCTTATTGAAATCCCTATTGCATTCGTTTCGGGCGTATTTCGTTTCACGTCGGATGACGCTCATGAAGTCATCCCTCTCGTTTGGTGTGGTGAGATTTCCGACTTCCTTACCGTTAATGCGTTTCTGTCTGTAAAGTTCG
>OZ024741.1:227979157-227996657 GCA_964016885.1 Eledone cirrhosa
TTCTTTCGTCACACGTTCTGTGACCGCTTCAGTGACTGGGGATTATTTTCTTTATTTTGTGCCTCACCTTTGTTCTGTCCTACGCCATCTTATTTTTGTGTGTGACAACACACACAAAAACAAGATGGCGTAGGACAGAACAAGAGCAAGATGATGTATGACAGAACAAAGGAGAGACACAAGATAACAAATCAGTCACTGAGGAGGTCACATAATGTGTGACGAAAGAGCTTTGAAAAAATATAAACAGCCATCCGGTTACTGAACCAATCAACAATATATATATGAAAAGATTCAGGAACCCGACGGTTGAGCTCCCGCCGTTTCGACGGCTAGATCCGAACGGATCTGTTCGGATCTAACTGTCGAAACAGCCGTCGAGCTCCTGAATATATATTTATTTGGTTCCTTTACCGGTTTCGAACTTCTTGTGCTTCTACTTTTGAAAAGCACAAGAACTGCGAAACCGGTAAAGGAACCACGTAAATATATATTTTGTTAAAAAGACTCCAGTTGCGTTTTCGATTTCATCTTTTTTCCTTATACTTTCACTCATGTAGGACATTTCCTTTTTTTTCATTTTGTAAAAAAACCTCACTTTCTAATATATTTATATATATATATATATATACACACACACACATATATATGATCTTCGGAAACAGTTCCCCAAGATCTGATCGAGCTAACATCGTATTTAAAATTGAGTGGCACTGTTTCTAGTGTTCAGCAGTTTTTAGACATCTTTATCAGTGAAACAATTGTTAGACTGTAAATAAAATCCATTTGTTGTACTGTTGACCATTTTATTCTCCACATTTTCAATTTTATTACTCCAAGATAAACTTACATAGGAATATAAGTGAAATTATAAAACTATCCATAATAAGAAGTATTCACAACCTATATCTGGATTACCTATATCGATATATTGTTATCTTTTATACATATATATATATATACATATATGTGTGTGTGTGTAAAAAGAGAAAGAGAGAGAGGTATATAGATAGATAGATAATATGCATCATAGAGTTTATGAGATCGTTAATATGTGAATGAGAAAAAACTTTGTGTGGAGATTATGTATGTGAATTAGTTCTTCCTAACGAGAGAGAGAATGAGAAAGGTATACATACACACAGACACAGACAAACACACACATACACACACGCATACACACATACACATATATATATATATGTATATATATATATATGTACATTTATATATATATATATGCATACATATATATATGTATATATCTATCTATATATATATATATATACACACACACTCATTTCTGATGATTTCTAAAGAATGAAACAGTTCTAGTCCTGTAGAATCTCATATATATATGTATATGTATATGTATATATATATATATATACATAGAATTAGCCGTCGAAACGGCTTGAGCTCAGCTGTCGGGGTCTTACTGGTTCCTATTACATATATATATATATATATATATATATATATATATATATATATATATATATATATATATATATATATATATATATATATATATATATATATATATATGTGTGTGTGTGTGTGTATATGAGACATAGAGAGAGGGGGTGGGGGGAATACAGTGGAAAAGGGGGAGAATGTAAGATTTAAAAAATAGAGAGTGGGGGAGGTTAAAATCGAGAGAAAGAGAGATATTAATTGATATACATAACGAATACGGAGACTAAGTTTCAACACTACAGCACATCTGATCGATACTAAATCAATAAGATAAACCGTTAAAGGGAAACATGAAGTGTTTATTGGAAATACATATATGAATATATTATGGAGAGTACTGGGGGAAAGAGGCACTTAGAGGAATCTACAATTCGGGTTTCATTCCCTAGCTATTGGTAATTCGTTGATAAATGTGAAGTCTTTGCAATTCTAACTATATTTCTAACTATATTTTATTCAGTTAGGATCTAGCTGTCGAAACAGCCAGAGCTTAGCCGTCGGGGTCCTGACTCTTTTCCTATAACTATATTTTATCTACAAATGTTCATAAGTGTGCCGAGCCCAAAATAGACCTTTCTACATAGTTCGTGAAAGCACGTGGCTTAGTGGTTAGAGAGTTGAATATAAGGCACTCTAAAACGTATTTCCTTATGGTTGTTTGATGATCCAACTAGGTCCGAAAATCGATTAATGGTGTTTCATATTCTCTCAATTTACAGGGAAATACATATATTTGGCATGTTTACATTTATTTGCGAAGGCGCATGGCTTAGTGTTTAGAGAGTTGGATTCGCAATCGTGAGGTTGCGAGTTCAATTCTCGGACCGGGTGGGGCGTTGTGTCCATGAGCAAGACCCTTTATTTCACGTTGCTATATTTGCCAGGAGTTACGACCGGTAGATTGTATCAAAAATTGAAAGACCAATGGAAACATTTGATTTGACGAGGTCCACTCCCCTCGGCGAGCGAATGAGGTTTGTGATCTTGTCCATCGTTCAGAGCCAACATAGTCAGTCGACTACCATTCTTAGTTCAAATCCTGTTGAATTAGATTTACACTTCATCCGTTCGTGGTCGATGAGATAAAGTGTATATAGATTGATCACATTGATTCCAGTCCTCACTCAAATATATGCCCTTCTGCAGACTAGAAATCATTTATTTTCCTTTCTTCAATTTGTTACATCACTGTTGTGTGTGTGTGTGTGTGTGTGTGTGTGTGTGTGTGTGTGTTTGTGTGGAAATATGGTCAATATTGGGTCTTGAAACCTTAGGCAGTGCTTTTGTTCCGTGTATGAACATAAATAAATACTATAATATAATATAATACACACACACACAAACACACACACACACACACACACACATATATATATATGCGTTTGTGTGTGCATGTGCGTATATATATACTGAGTAAGTCAAAAATTATCCACACTTTCGCCATAACAAATCTCTAGGTTTGTCACACAACCTTCTGCTCAAGCGTGTTTATAGATACAAAGCATATGCACATGAACACATATAACTCAAAACATACACATCACACATAAAAAAAATAACATTCATACCTGTATACACACGCATGCATTCAGGCATGCATACATATCAACCAAGTTGATGTCTAAATTCCAATGAAAGAGTCTTGTGTCTATGTTAGATAACGATTCTCTCTCTATTGGTAAAAAATTATAAAATTACAAAACCAGAAAAACATACATAGTTAGGAAATGACAAGTACAATCCATTAATGGAACAGTATAAATATGTAAAACATTCCAAAGATTCTGCATTTAATAACTGCATATACACATGTAGAGATACAAAGCATATGCACATGCACACATACAACTCAAAACATACACATACACACATACAATAACATCGATACCTGCACAAACATGCATGCATACAGACATGCATACATATCTACCTAGTTAATGTTGTCTAAATTCCAATGAGAGAGTCTTGTATCTATGTTAGAAACCGACTCTCTCTCTCTATTGGCAAAAATTCGTGAAATTATAAAACCAGAAGAACATACATACATAGATACATGCATACATGGTGGCTGCCAACTCGTTTTCGAGTACGGCCACTACTTTATATGCATGTAGGAGAACCCCTACCGAACCCCTACGAGTGTGACTTTTTAGTCCAGCCATTGACTTGAAAACTCTGGTACAAACACTACGCTTGTGACAATTATTGACACATAGTGCTGGGCCCATGGTACCATGTGACGACAAGTAAAGGAAGATCTCCAGATATAAAGCAATGCCTGTGCCGTGAAGCTTTTATAGTGAGCAAAGGCACTGCACAAAGCCAGTCCCACTCTCTTAACCAAGATGATATTTACCAAAAAGAAGAACAAGTCAACATCATTGGATATCATCAGGGTTGCAGGTGTTAAATCAGAGTTTTCCTATGCATACATAGATACATACATACATAAACATACAAGATGGCTTCCCCCTCGTTATCGAGTATGGCCATTGCACGATATACGATTATTAATAATTATTAATTAATTCTATCGTGCAATGCCTGGGCGTGAAGATATTTTTTAAAGTGAGGAAATACTGTGCACTGAGCCAATCCCACTCTCTGAGCGACAGTAGCTATAACCAGAAAAGAAGAAAAGATCAACATCATCGGTAACTACTGAGCCGCAGGTTTTATATCGGAGTTATCCCAATTTCCTGAGTTGCCTTCTCCTAGAAGAATGCCCTAACAAAGACTAGGGGTCCTTCACTCCCAGTGGTTTAACCGCGCGGTATATGTGTATATACATATTTACACACTTTCGGATGGCCGTTGACTCTTATGAGTTCTTCCGCCCTTTGTCAGGTTTTGTTTTTTGTCCTACAGGGTGTCCAAAATCTCCCTCTTCACCAAGTAAACTTGGTGGGGTTGCCGGTTTAGTCTCCGACGACCCGACCATGCGTCAGATTGTACTGGGTTACATGTTACCAGTACCACTCAAGAGAGACCCGACATAACATACATACATACATTCGTGTATATGTTTTTCAACCATGAAATATCCTTCAGACGCTAACAAGCAGAATTTCCTTGTAAATATATGGTAATTGAAAAACCTGAAAAGATACATACCCTGATCGGTTAGATGAAGCACATGCAGGTTCTGTACTAGAGAGAGATCCCACATATTGAACTAAAAAGATTATGTAGCTGCCTTAACACTTGGAAGTTTATCCTTGAACACTGGAATATCACGTCCAACACGGGATAACACACACATTCACATATGCTCAATACTTGTAATACACATACAAAGTATAAATTGATACAATATGTCAGCACATCTAACAATAATATATCCTCTATTTCTGTAGCGTTTCAGAAATCCCAAGCCTCTTTGGGAAAGACATTTCCATACATCTCGTAAGGAACGCACGAAACACTTCCCTTGAAACAACCACTCTCCACCTAAATATTTCTTTTATTTAAATATATGCAGCACGCAACATTAACCTACTTATGCAACGAATATTCACCACATTAGTACAGTTTACAAATATATTCATAAACATATATTACATATATTACTTTCTTTTCATTAACGTACTTCTGAGGGGAAACAGCATATAAAATGTACAGTCACTAATTTAAGACAAATTTATCTTCTCATCCATAATTTTCTATCAAAGTGGGAGTCACTCAAATCCGAATATCTACTGAATTACGATTCTTTCTACAAGAACTCGGCCCATATCTTGTTTACTTTAAACTTCCTGTACGCAGACATTTTTTTTCCAAATTCGTATAGCAAAAGCCTATAGGTACTATATAAACGCGCGCACACACACATGTATATCTTTATGCACATACATACATACATGCACATACATACATGCATGCACATACATACATACAGGCAGAAAGACATGCCTACCTAAATACATAAGACCCGCGTCGGTCACAAATAACAATAGGATTTGAACCTAGAAAGCTCCCCTCTGAGGCACGAGTCCAGGCAAGGTTGTTTGTTGGAGACCATCCCGGTCTCCTCTCTCCACGCCACCAATGTTGTCCAAGGGAAAGGCAAAATTCGATACAACTTAGCACCAGTGACGTCACAACTCATTTCTACAGCTGGGTGGACTGGAGCAGCGTGAAATAATGTGTTTTATTCAAGAACACAACGCGCAGCCGGGTCCGAGTATCGAACTCATAACCTACACTTGTGACAATTATTGACACATAGTGCTGGGCCCATGGTACCATGTGACGACAAGTGCAGAGAGATTTACAGATATAAAGCAATGCCTGTGCCGTGAAGATTTTATAGTGAGCAAAGGCACTGCACAAAGCCAGTCCCACTCTCTTAACCAATATGATATTTACCAAAAAGAAGAACAAGTCAACATCATTGGATACCATCAGGGTTGCAGGTGTTATATCAGAGTTTTCCTTCTCCTAGAATTCTGCCTTGACAAAGGCTAAGGGGTCATCTCTCCCGGTGATTTTGGATGGCCATTGACTCTTAAGAGGTCCTTTGCCCTTTGACAGGTTTTGATTTTAGTGCTGCAGGATGTCCACCAAGAAACCTTCGTGGAGTTGCCAGTTTAGTCGCCAACGACCCGACCATGAGACAAGTAGTACTGGGATACATACATACATACATACATACATACATACATACATACATACATACATACATACATACATACATACATACATACATACATACATCTTTCAGGGTGATAGCTTGTCAGTGCTACTCTTCGTTCTCTCACTGAATCCACTATCTTACCTACTCAGGAAACAAGGTGCACAAAGAAGTGAGCCCAGAAGTATCTCCCATCTTTTCTTTGTTGATGACTTGAAGTTGTATGGGCCAAATATCAATGACATCAAGAAACAATTGGACCTCATTACACAATTTTCAACCGACATCAAATTGAAATTTGGTGAGTCCAAGTCTGCATATTTGGCAGTAAAACGTGGAAGAGCTGTGCCCTCCTCTAGAAATCTAGAGATCAACGGCCTGACAATACAACCTCTGCAGTCAGGTGACAACTACAGATATCTTGGACAGGATGAGAATGTCAGATATGATGGACCCATAAATAAGGAGAGAACCAGAACTGAATACCTCAGAAGAGTAAAGAAAATATGGTCATCAGAACTGTCAGCATACAACAAATACATTGCCACAATACTTATGCTGTGCCAATTCTAATGCCAACATTTGGGCTGCTGAACTGGTCATTGCAAGAACTAAGTGAGATGGATGTTATAACTCGAAAACTTCTCAGTGTTACTGGGAACTTAACATCAATGGTGATGTGGATAGGCTATACTTCTCACGCAAGGAAGGTGGCCGGTGTCTAAAATCAATATTAACAACATATGAGACCCGGATAGTAACACTGAAGCAACTCCTTCAACAGAGGAAAAAGGTTGGCAACCATCTTGCCCAGGTTTATGAGCATGAAAAAAAAAATATCATTAGAATAGCGACTGATCTGGAGGAGAGATATGGAATAAAGCCTGGTATAAATCTCTCACCCAGAGAAATCGGAAGATCCTATTCAATGTTCAAACAAGATTAAAAAATTGACCAATTTACAGAAAAAGTTGTGCATGGATACTTGAGGCGTAAAACACAGACCATAGAGGGGATAAACCACTCAAAAAGCCTGGCATGGAGTTCCGACAAGTTTATGACATCACACCTTGAGGGATATCTCTATGCAATACAGGAACAAGAACTCCCTACCAAATATCTGCTGCACAAAAGAGGAGGGACAGCAGCTGACAATAAATGTAGGCTATGTAAAGCAAAGATCGAGGATGTAAGCCACATTGTTGCCAGCTGCGAAAGAATGTCATTTCGCTACTACCTCCCCATGAGACACGATGGGATAGCTAGAATCATCTTCAACGCACTTCGGAAAACAAAATTAACAACAAACGAGGAGGAATATATTGAGACAGATGGCACTAAGGAATACTGGTGGAACCTGAAAATAAAAACTGCCACCAAATTAAAGCACAACCGGCCTGATATTGTTGTTTGGGACCACACATTGAAAACGTGTTCTGTTGTGGAGATCAGCTGCCCACTTGATGTAAACGTTGTCAGAAAAATACAGGAGAAGGAGGATATCTACGGACCATTGATGAGGAGTTTAAAAATCCAGTATCCAAGATACACCTTTAGCTTCATACCCATCATTATTGGAGCTAGGGGTTATATACCAACCCGCTTAGACCAAAGTATGACTGAACTTGGATTTGCGGGCAAAAAGCGCAGCTTCCTAATTCATAGTCTACAAATGGCTGCAATAGTTGGCACCTTCAAAATTTGCAAAACATTCTTGCGATTCAAGGGATGACAATTTCTTTTCTTTTACAACCTTGCCACCAGGAAGGTGGTCGGTCAAAAAAATATACTCGAAATTAAGAGAAAGAGATACATACATACATACCACGTTGCTAGTACTTAAACTGTTAAACTATTATGGGCCGGAAATTATCCCTTGCTCTCGTCTTTCCTCGTCAATGTTACTACGCTCCGACAGAGCTGTTGTCAGTTGCAGTAGTCACTTTGAGGACATTGGAGGACAAGTCTGGAATATGTACGTAAAACTCGTAGGGCAAACCATCCAAACCGGGAGATTTGTGCCTCGTACAGCCGCCCAGGGCTTCGCGTATCTCAGCTGCTGTTATTGGCTTTACGCAGGACTCCACAACTCCAGATTTGAGCTAGGCCATCAAGATAGGAATTGTAATCCACTACCATCTTCGATTCCCTGCTCGCCCCAAACAATCATGCAAAGTGATGCTGTAAAGCAGCACACATCTGCTTGGAATCGAGCAGCACGTGTTCATCTCAGTCCGTCACAGACCGAATCGAGATTGTTAACATTCTTCGCCTCTTCTACTCGTGCCCATCGAACAGCTTTCATTCCTTTGTCTCTTAGAGGACATGCCTTAGTTCTGTCAATGCAATATTCATGTTTTCGAAAAAGTCCAGTACCATTCTCGCACCTAGCACGTCAGTTGCAATGCCACTCCTAATCACCTCTTCTAAATTAGTTACTAACTCACACTTCTTTCTATCTTTTCCAATGGCTACTTCTTTACTAAATGCTATTGATTCTACTGTGCTCGCTCCTTTGAGTGCGCACCACAACTTGTTGTTGACGACTGTCCCTGTCAAAAGGTGCTAAACAAATGTACTAATCCAGTCGCTGTAGGCTAAACGCGTCGTGAACCATGCGTTAAGCTTCCAGTAACAGTTCCTGTTTACGAATTACATCTCGAATTACATCAGGAATTTGAGATCTGAATAGGCGATCGTTTGAAATTGTGGACACAATATGATATCCCTATCTACTAGCCTAATAAAAAAAAACCTATCTAAATACGATCTAGATGATCATATGCGATTGGTCCAAGTCCACACTGGCGCATTCGAGAAATCTAGTTAGTACCTGTCAGACAGTTCGAGCTGCCTGATCAGGTTCTTGAGACTTTTGCACCTCTCACTTTCTATTAGCTACTTCCACACAGTCCAAGAGTGCGTCTAAGATGCTGTTCCAGTCCCACGCTAAGAGTAAAGGGTGAGATGTTCCTGGAAAGGCTTCGAGACACCTGAAGAAACCCGACCATCCTGCTCCAGTCGGGGCGCAGGGGGCCACCGGTCTAAAATCACCACCTTCACTATTGGACTGTCAACTTACCATCCGGGTCCAGAAAGATTGTCCGTACCTCGAGATCCAGGCCTTTCTTAAACAACACTGACACCCTGATACCCATTCCAGACTGGCTAAGAGATGCCTAGATCTGAAATCCGTCAAAAATAGAGGCTAGAGCGCAAGTATCGGAAATCCTGGTCTCGCTAACGACAGTCATAACCATAGCTAGTTACCTACGGTCGTTGAGCAAGCGACCTTTCTTCCAGGACAACTCCAGGCTATGTTGATTTATACATCCTACTCTGAGAAATGTCATGGCTGGATAGCGTTAAGAGAAAATAGGGGTCTACTTATCCATCGAGTGCTGTTTGTGATTAGATGATTCAATTTCCATATCTGATCGGGGTTCCTTTGGAAACCCTTTTAAACGCCTATTGGTGGCTTTTATACACGGGGTTCCCACATCGTGGGGGAAGAATTCCCTCCTGCTTTTTTATGTCTATAGGGACGTATGTTAATAGTAAAGTTTGTGGTACTTTGAATGTACTTGCGCCAAATATATCCCTGTCCGTTTCTATGTCCTCCCTTTGTACTGCGAAGGACATCAGTTATGCATCTTTCCATCTCAAGAGCACAGTTTGGTATGTGTTTGTGTGTTTTTTATTGTTCCTTAATTTGAGTGACTGTTTTCTGTTGTTGTTACGTAAGTTTTCTTTTTGTGGCTTGTTGTGTTTGTTGTAGTGACGGGGTTTCTGCTTGTGGTGTTTGTGTTGGAATTTCTGTAGTTGATGATGTCACTGTTTGGTGTAGGTGTATTTTGTCAATGTTTTAGAATGTGCGATGGTGTGTCTGTGTTGGAATGGTCCAGAATATTTTTTATGCTTCTTTTTTTATAGTTTTAGTGGACTTCTGGGATCCCCTCTCCTTCTTCGCTGCGAAAAAAGGAGGCTTCTGTATCTGAACTATTTGACTCATTTCGCGTTGTAGTGTTAATGTGTATGCTTGGAAGTGACGGGGGATTAGTTCGATTTACCGGGGACCACAGAGTACTTCTTTGCAATGACCCCGCTTTTGAAGAGTACTGAGATGCTCACAAACTGCTTGACCCTTGCAACGTTTTGACTATTTGGCATCAAGATTATGGGGCCATCTATGGCTTTTTGGACTTGATGCCGATACAACTGAATATTAGTTTCTTTTCTGTCGTTGCCAACACTGAACACATAAGAACAGGAACATACACGTATTGAACACTGAACATATGTGTTCTGTGTTCACCCGTTTAACACTGAATATTAAACGGGTGAACACAGAACACATTACACATAAACACAGAACATATGAACACATAAACATATGAAAATATGAGCCCCTGAAACTGAGCACTGAACCGATGAATGTTGAATGTTGAACATATGAACACTGAACAATGAAACTACTTGAACATTGAACAATGAAGCTACTTGAACACTGAACAATAAATACTGAATAATTGTTTCTACTTTTGGCACAAGGCCATCAATTACCCAGTGTATTACTGGTACTTTATTTTATCGACACCATAAGGATGAAAGGCAAAGTTAACCTCGGCGGGATTTGAACTCAGACCGCAAAGGGACGTAACTATGCTGGAAAGCATGGCGTCCGACCCTCTACCGATACTGCCAATCCTTGAATGCATGAATACTGAATACGTGAATATTGAAACTCAATATTGATCCCTGAACACATGAGTACTAAGCACCAAACATTAACTGACACCTGTTGTTTGGTTGGGATTGGGATTTTAGTCTGCCTGTCAGTCACTGTGAGTGTGTATGTGTGTATGTATGTACGTATGTATGTATGTATGTATGTATGTATGTATGTATGTATGTATGTATGTATGTATTATGTATTATCCGGGAGAGATGACCCCTTAGCCTTTGTCAAAGCAGAATTCTAGGAGAAGGAAAACTCTGATATAACACCTGCAACTCTGATGGTATCCAATGATGTTGACTTGTTCTTCTTTTTGGTAAATATCATCTTGGTTAACAGAGTGGGACTGGCTTTGTGCAGTGCCTTTGCTCACTATAAAAGCTTCACGGCACAGGCATTGCTTTATATCTGGAGATCTCTCTGCACTTGTCCTCACATGGTGCCATGGGCCTAGCACTATGTGTCAATAATTGTCACAAGTGTAGTGTTTGTGCCAGAGTTTTCAAGTCGCTGGCTGGACTAAAAGGTCACACTCGTTCAGCGCATCGGTAGGGGTTCTCCTACATGGATATAAAGTAGTGGCCGTACTCGAAAACGAGTTGGCAGCCACCATGTATTATGTATGCATGTATGTATCTAAGAGAGGGAAACTCTGAAAAAAAAAACCCTGCGACCTCTGAAGCATCCGATCATGTTGACCAGTTCTCCTTTTCGAGTAGTGTTTTCGATGCTCAGAGAGTGGAATTGATCGAATGCAAGGCCTCTCCCCACTTAAAAATCCTTCAAAGTACAGGCATTGCGTATTCAGGATATGCTACAGGTTCGTGTGGCTAGGCGTAGCCTAAACGTGCACCAAACTCTATAATCAGACAAGCAATGGTACTACTCTTAGCAGAGTTTGCCGCCATCATGTTCATATGTATGTATGTATGTATGTATGTATGTATGTATGTATGTATGTATGTATGTATGTATGTATGCATGTATGCATGTATGTACGTTATTGTTGTTTAGGCCTTAAGTCAGTCATGTTCTAGTAGATGTATAAATAAATGCTTCCAGCCGTTGCCATCCAAATACACTGCGTCTAAAACCATACTGTTCAATATGTTTTAAAAACGGTCGAATGTGATTTGAGGGAAATTCGGTTGATTTCTCTAGAACCTACGTAGAGGGGTTTGTGTATGTATATGTATGCATATGCGTATATATTGACAGCAGCCTGGTAATTGGTGAAAACACACACACATACACATGCATGCACACACACACATACACACACACACACACACTATGTGTCATCGACAGACTATCTACTGTTATTGCTACCCATATTAAAACTAACACGTGTAATCAGCTAGCTCTATCTGGTCTGCGAGGTGGGAATCTAAAGCAGCAACAACAGTATCAAATAGAAGTAACAGCAGCAACAGCAACGATATCTGCAGAAACGGCAGTAACAACAACATCAGCAGAAACAGCAGTCACAACAACGTCACCAGCAACAATATCAGCAGCAGCAGCAACAACAGCAGCATCAGCATCATGCAATATCATAATAATAACAGCAACAACAACAATAGTAACAAACAACAACAGCAGTAACACTAATAACAACAACAATAACGGTAACGGCTACAACAAAAACAAGCAACAGCAATAACAGGAGCAGGTAATAACAGCAGCTACAGCAGCAGCAGCAGCAACAGCAGTAAAAACAACAGAAACATCACCGACTGCGGCAACCTGCTGCAACGAATGCACCACTTGTTACTGGTGCTTCTGACAATATACACATTGGTTTCAATTGAAATCAATATGATGCCAGCATTTACATTCGGACTGTTCTTGTTGTTGTTGTTGTATATTTTTCAGTAAAAACAGGTTTCGTTTGTGTCAGTAGCGGTGATGAGGTTGGTGGGTTCGAATTACACACAGTATTTTTTTAAATATTCATATATAAATGACCGTTATTTCAATCTTTTTTCATGCAAGAAGGTGGCAGAAAGCTATTCTTACCTAGACAGTAGAATGGTGTTCTAGGATTGTTTTTCTTGATTTATATTCGACATTAGTTTGAATACTGTCAACAAATGAGTATTTTACTGGTACTTTATTTTACCGACCCTAGAAGGACGAGAGACAAAGTTACGTCGGTGGATTTTGAACCCACTCAGAACATAAAGGGCCAGAAACCAATAGTGCTAAATATTTGTTTGACGCTCTAACGATTCTCTCAATCCACCCTCCTGTTTTTATATAAGCAATACAAGCATGTATATAAATAAGGTTAGTCCCTTCTTCAGTTGTCAGCTGAATTGTCTTTAATGCGTTGAAATGTTTGATCTCCAGCAGACAAATGAAGAAGGGACTGTCCCCCGTTTGTCCTTTTTTTAAATTTCTAAATACACTTTCGGGAAGCCACATGGTGGATAGGGTATTATGGAATCGCTCCCGTAAGTTTTTGATTTCTTTACATATTTAAAACAATTGTGATAGAATAATTCTTATTACACATGAAACGTAAGATATCAGTCTTAACTCTCAGGAAGTGGCAACACATCACATTACGGCATAGGGCTCCAATATGTAATATTTAATTTAATATTTAATTTTGTACCAGAAATCTTATAGTCAGAAAAGAAAATGGCTAGAAAATAACAGCCAAATAACTTCACCACCAGCACCACCACCACCACCACCACCGCCGCCACCATCACCATCACCATCACCACTGCCACAAAAAATCTAGCCAAATACAGACCAGCACCATCCCTATGGCGCTGCTGTCCCATCACCACTGCCGCCGCTGCATCGTCGCTGTCGCCACTGTTCCCTCACTGCTTGAGAGGCGGGTGGTGATGCCGCTATGCATGAAGGGAAGCGAGCAAGGTATCAAAAGATATAAATAGACTGGGTTAGTGACTCGGTCAAACAGCTAACAACAACAACAACACCAAAATAATTATGTTGTTGTATCTCTAAACTCTCTCAAAATGTTTAGTTTAAACGCTGTCAAATCTAATTGTTTTGAAAAAGACAAATTAAAGGATAGGCGCTACAAAGAAAGCTTTAAGCGATACGCTGACTAATTCCAAGGAACTTCAAACATCACTGGTGACAACTCGCTATATTATACCAAAAGAAGAGAAATAAATAAAGAAATATATAGAAATATATATTTTTGTAAATAAGACAATAGAACCGTGTAGAAATGGAAGCACCAATTGAAACATAAGTTTTAAATCTCCGAAGCTGTTTATGAAAATATTGAAGAAGACAAGAAAACACACTTTGATCTTCCGACGTGGAAGAGGCTCCTATCAGAAGAAACCGTCACCGAATCATTATTTTTCTTACCTGTTGTACAAACCTGGCTGGATTGAGAACACTGCACAAACATTCTAATAGTTCTATAGAGCTATGAAATAATTGTTTCTACTTTTGGCACAAGGCCAGCAATTACCCAGTGCATTACTGGTACTTTATTTTATCTACCCCGTAAGGATGAAAGGCAAAGTGAACCTCGGCGGGATTTGAACTCAGACCGTAGAGGGATGTAACTATGCTGGAAAGCATGGCGTCCGACTCTCTACCGATACTGCCAATCCACCACCCATAGAGCTATGAAATAATACATATGAATAAGCCATAGATGACGAACATCATTAAGTAATGTCAGTTTCATGAGGAGATAAAACGCCTCCATCCTTTTGAAGAAAAAAAAAAAAAAAATGAGTATAAATCCTGGAAAACTGTAAGTCCGGTAATGGAAAAAAAAAAAAAGGAGGAAAAAAAATCACAAGGGATTGACACTCCAAATTCACTATTTCCCTTTTACTTTGCTCCACTTCGTCTTTGACAAACTGCTCAGTTGCTCGCATGTGTGCGTGCTGAATTCTGAGTCTTTCCGCTGGGAACAACCCCTTGTTCCCCCCACCCCTTTTTTGTGTACATCCATTCACTCATTCATTTACTGCCATTCTACCTTCCTGTGTCTCCCCGTCCATGCAGCCCCTTTTCGCTCTCGTTTTCTGGCACCTCCATATATATAGGTGAGCTATGCTGCCCTCTTACCAGCACTTTCCCTTTCAACCACACACACCAGCCACCCACTCCTGATGCCGCTCGGTGCCCCACGCCCCATCCCTACCCCTCCAAATCGACACCTGCAGCACATGCGGCACTACTAACAAATGGAAGAGGGGCCGGAACTGTTTGGGGTGCGGCTGCTTCCACCACACCACCTGCGTTGGCTTGACTCGTCGAGCTTCCAATGCCCTCGCAGCGTGGAGGTGCAGGAGCTGCATCTTCCCCACGTCTTCCCAGCTACCGCCGTCTGGCACACCACCAGATGGGACAGCAAGCTTGCCTGACGCCCGAGCCTCGCTGGTCAACATCGCTCGGCTCAGGCGGCTCCGGAAGATCCCACTCAGGATCCCGAGAGCGGCACGGGTGCCGGTAGCCGATGCACTCGCTTCCCCGATTGAGAGCGCCCTGAACTCAAATCGAGCCAGTGACTGGGAGCGGCTGTTCTATTTTTCCCCACTCGCCCTCGGTCTCCCCAGCTCTGGCGCTGACCGGGGCGGCCGGTCAACAGCAGCCTTCATCAAGGCCAATGTCTCGTCATTTGGGCGAGCGCCCATTCCAAGCGTGCCCAGGGACGCCACACACCCCACCCTCAGGTACCTCCTATCCTCTACCCCCGAGGCCAGCGCCAAGCGTTTGCGTGACCCGGTAAACGCAAAGCTTATCATGGGTGATGTCTCGGCCGCAGTCAGAGTTGTTTCCTCAGAGAACACTGTCCTCCAACCCACCGAAAAGATCCTGGCTGCTCTGCGGTTCAAACACCCTGAGCCACCCACTGATCTCAGACCCATACCCCCACTCGACCCCAAGTAGTAGTAATTGTAATTTGTATCATTCATGTGGCACGGTATTTTTCTTCAGTTTTCTACCTAGTAGAATTGTTCACTCATTTTGTCATTTGAGTTAGAATTACAGGATGAAGATCTGAACGCAATCTGTATTCTATTTATGGAAAATCTATTTTTCACATAATCTGTATTCAAGTTCAAATCTAGTTAAAGTTAAGTATTCTAAGTTTGTTTGCTTGGTTATTTTTTTTTGTATTTGTTTGCGTGTTTTTTATTTGTTTTTGTTTGTGTGTGTGTTTGGTCGTTTGTTTTTGTTTTTTTTCTCCACTATCTGTAGATATACACGTTTTGATGTATTTATATCTCTTCTTTAAAAGAGAAATATAGAGGTACATAAACTTGATACTTCCATTTACCAAACTGAACGTGTTCAGCAACAATTAAATGTTCATTCAAACTGATGAAGTGTTGCTTGATAAGCAAAACGTCAATACCGTAGTAGATTATAATCTTAACTATAATAAAGAAAGGAGTGCAGGACTGCATCCAGAATATATTTTTTTACCCCGTTTGTAAAATAAGTTGGATTACTTTGAATAAATAATACTTTGAATAAATAATGAATGAATATTACATAATTTATCTACTAAATTTCGTGGCTGTTGATTAAATATATTTTTTTATAACTTGTTTAAAGATTCACTTCTTTAAAATTGTCAAATGTCAACACTTCCGGTTAGCGGCCGTTATATTATAACACTTATAATCGCATATATTTCCGTCGCTGATTTTTTCCTAATGCAGTTTATATATAATATCGTCTTTTTTAAAATGTATCATGGATTAGTGATTACAGAAGACAACGTAACACAGTCTTCGTTCAATTTCTGTGTATATTGTCAATTACGATTTTATTTACATGCATATATATTTGTGTATAATATCAATATACACACTACACATGCTAGGAGAAAACCACCCTACTAGTTAATCTAATTTAGTCAGTTAATCTAATTTAGTCTAATTTAGTCAGCCGAAAGAAAACTGTCTGAAAATGTCAATTTCAAGAAAATGTAACAGTCAATCAGTTTGTTTAAGGGAGATACAATAACATAGGTACCTTAAATAATTAGCATGATGGACGGAATATGCGCTTCCAACTGGTTAACACATTCCTCGCGTTCGCGTAAGATCGATATGTAAAACAGTAGATCATTCCGATTGATATATTCTCACGCAGACCTACACAGCTTTGGGTTGTTAGAGACCAGTCTGCCTTTAGTTGTAGCCGCTTGCAGAAGACTGATTTGAAATGCCAGAAAAAAATCTATCTTGGTCAGTTTTCGTAAACGCTGTTGAAGAAAGCTGTATAATTGCAGTCTTTTAAATGCTATCCTGTTGCTATATAGATTCCAGATGCGAGAATGATGAAAATAACGTTAGAGATATGACAGCACTTCCCATTGCTTTCGTGTATTCTCTCTTATATGCCAACGTCAAAATTCTTCTACATTTATATCTGAGGGTGCATACATCCCATGAGTGTTCTAAAGTGTAAAAACATAATGCAGAGAGACGTTCCCAGTTATAAGTTTGTCTGACTAAATAACTATTGACTGATTTCTGTTATGTATGTATTTATTTATTGTTATGTCTCCATTTTGTACCTAAAGATCGGAGCTACTAAGACAGGAAATTTGTGTTCAGTAGTCCAACGTGAACAAAACCAGAGATTTTCAGTTCTCTCTAGTGGACAGCAATGTAAACACTACT
>OZ024741.1:228004157-228009157 GCA_964016885.1 Eledone cirrhosa
TGGGGTTGATAAAATAAAGTACCAGTAATGTACTGGGTAATTGCTGGCCTTGTGCCAAAAGTAGAAACAATTATTTGGATGCCTCTTGCATTCTGGAGGTATGCTCAAATTTGGGGCCTTGAAACCATGGTTAGCGGTTTTGTTCCGTGTGATAATATAATATATAATATAATATTATATATATATATATATATATATATATGTGTGTGTAAATATGATAATAATGGAGCTGCGGCGCTGCAAATGGGTGGTTACATATGAAAAAGTTTGTCCTCATCAGTGGCCATCCAACCGTCGTAGGCATTTCGTCGCATTATATGTGTGTGTGTGTGTGTGTGTGTGTGTGTGTGTGTGTGTGTGTGTGTGTGTGTATTTCATTATGTCTCACAGAAGGTCCGAAAAACTATGCTTGGATACATAATTGTTTCTACTTTAGGCACAAGGCCAGCAATTACCCAGTACATTACTGGTTCTTTATTTTATCGACCCCGTAAGGATGAAAGGCAAAGTTAACCTCGACGGGATTTGAACTCAAATCGGAAAGGGAC
Source organism: Eledone cirrhosa (assembly GCA_964016885.1). Lineage (NCBI taxonomy): Eukaryota > Metazoa > Mollusca > Cephalopoda > Octopoda > Eledonidae > Eledone > Eledone cirrhosa. The sequence continues at coordinate 228,004,706 of OZ024741.1, forward strand.
GTAACTATGCTAGAAAGCAGGGCGTACAACCCTCTACTGATACTGCCAATTCACCAATGCTGCATACACATAGCCACTCAGTTTCACAACAGCGAGAGAAAAATTGTTGGTACCCAGATGAACTACCACTTATCTTAGCAAATGGCAATGTAAAAATACAAGAGAATTTTACCATAGAAACCAATCACCAGAAAAAATATAATAAGGTTGTTATCATACGGCAGACTAAATGATGATAGGAAACTTATCGACATAAAAATGCGAAATTTTGAGCAGAAGTAAGTCGAAAAGCTAAAGAATTATATCAACGTAGTTGTTGAACTAAACATTCTGGCAGATATGAAATGTATCTATCATGATTTACAATGAATTCTGGAAAAATATTGACAGGGTACCAATAAACATTGGAATGCTTCAGGAAATATCAGGACTAGGATCTTTAAATATTGTTAACTATAGAATTAAAAACAATATGGCAGTCTCTAAATACTCATAATAATAATTAATATTATTAATATAGGAGTATTAAAATGTTGAAAATCTGGATATTGTGTGATAGCAGACCACAACCAGTAACCCGAAATGTGCCTCCAATAATAACAATAATAATGGCAGTATCGGCAGTGCATCAGGCGACATGCTTTGTGGCATTGACTTACGGCCCTTTACGTTCTGAGTTCAAATCCCGCCAAGGTGAGCTTTGCCTTTCATCCTTACGACGTCGATAAATAAAGCGCCAGTAATGCACTGGGGTCGATTTAATCGACTTTCCTCTCTCCCAAATTGCTGACCTTGTGCCTATAGTAAAAATCATGAGTATTATGATAATTTATTTTATCTTATTTTGTTCATATTTTATTGATATTTTCCTTTTCATGCAGCCGTCCTAATAATTTCATCTTTTATCTTTTCAGGCAGAGCAACTCAATGATGAGCAGATTGCAGGTAAGTTACAGATTCAAACAAAGTTATTATATAAAACCTGCAATTTCCTAAAATGGAATACCACAAGAATTCATTCTTTATCTTCACCTTTGTTTTTTTTCCAAGTAACTCCTGATAAAGTTGTTGGGGCGCCGTATTGACATGCGGCGTTTCTTGGGCATTTTAAACCCGACAGAGCCCATCTCTCTCCAGGCCCGAGTACAGCAGATTTATTCCAGAGAAAGATAGAAAGTGAAAGAGAGGAAGTGAGAAAGAGATATAGAGGAAGAATCGACCGGAAAAGGATGAAAGGCAATGTTGACATCGGTGGGATCTGAACTCAGGGAGCAGAGAACCGGAACGAATACCGTAAAGAATTCTATCCGACGTTCTAACGACTGCCAATTCGCCGCCTACGTCTATATCTACATTGAGTGTATATATATTCAGTCAATCTGAAAAGGATCTAGAATGGTCATGAGCACCTAGAAAAAGTATTTTTATGATGTCTAAGTGGACACGAAAGAATTATTTTCTCTTATCAGAGGCAATTAATTCAATTTGGTTATCTCTAAAGTTAATTATTAATTGGATTCCTTATTAATTGCATATGCCTGGATTTCTGCGTGTATATCTATATACATGGCTACACACACACGCAGACACACACACAAACAAACACACACACACACACACACCACACACACACATATATATATATATAAATATATATATATATATATGCATACAGTTATATTTATTTATATGTATAAACATACATAAATATATATATATATATATATATATATATATATATGTGTGTGTGTGTGTCGGTGTGTGATTGTATGTATGCATCTGTGTATTTATGTATGTATGTGTGCGTATGTATGTATATGTATGTATGTATGTATGTGTATGTATGCATGTATGTATGCAAGTATGTATATATATGTATATATATGTATGCAAGTATGTATGTATATGTATATATATATATATTATATATATATATATATATATATATATATATATATATATATATATATATATATATATATATATGCATGTATGTATATGTATATATGTATGAATGTATATATGTATGTATATGTACATGTATATGTACAACCTGTCTCATGGTCGGGTCGTTGGCGACTAAACTGGCAACCCCACCAAGGTTTCTTGGTGAGGAGGGTGACTTTGGACATCCTGCAGGACTAAAAACAAAACCTGTCAAAGGGCAAAAGAGCTCTTAAGAGTCAATGGCCGTCCAAAATCATCGGGAGAGATGACCCCTTAGCCTTTGTCAAGGCAGAATTCTAGGAGAAGGAAAACTCTGATATAACACATGCAACTCTGATGGTATCCAAGGATGTTGACTTGTTCTTTTTGGTAAATATCATCTTGGTTAAGAGAGTGGGACTGACTTTGTGCAGTGCCTTTGCTCACTATAAAAGCTTCACGGCACAGGCATTGCTTTATATCTGGAGATCTCTCTGCACCTGTCGTCACATGGTACCATGGAACTAGCACTGTGTCAATGATTGTCACAAGTGTAGTGTTTGTACCAGAGTTTTCAAGTCGCTGGCTGGACTAAAAAGTCACACTCGTTCAGCGCATCGGTAGGGGTTCTCCTACATGGATATAAAGTAGTGGCCGTACACGAAAACGAGTTGGCAGCCACCATGTATATGTATATATGTATGCATTGTTTTATAATTTCACAAAGTTTTACCAATAGAGAGAGAGTCGGTTTCGAACATAGACACAAGGCTCTCTCATTGGAATTTAGACATGTATGTATGTATGTATGTATGTATGTATGTATGTATGTATGTATGTATGTATGTATGTATGTATGCATGTATGTGTATGTATGGTGTATGCCAGAAATTGTGGAAGCTGAAATGAAGGAAGCATTACGGCGCCTACCCAACAACAAAGCAGAAGGTGTCAACAACCTTCCTGTAGAGTTACCGTAAACAAATAAGGTTATGATAATGTAGGTTCTTATCAAACTTTGCAATACGATGTGTGAGACGGACGAATTGAATGGTCTGTGGACTGGATATAAGCAGTCTTCGCTGCGCTGCCAAAGATTGCAGGCTTTTCTGATTACTCGGAGCACCATATCATAATACTCATCAGCCACACCAGCCAGATCTTGCTGAAAATTGTGTTGGAAAATATGACGTGGACTGATGAATACCAGATCGTGGAAATGCAAATAAAGTTTCATAAAAGAGTGAACGCAGGGGATAAGATTTTTAATATCAGGATCCTCATGGAGCAAGCCAAGAAACAATGTTCTATTATACATAGTGTTTATTGATTATAAAACGGTATTCGTACAGTTTAAGGATTCCAAATTGTGGAATGTATTACAGATGATGGGAATCGAAGTCTCGGCAATTAACCTGCTGCGAGGACCGAACACTAGTCAACAGGTGGCTGTTTCAGTTGGACTGGGTTATTATCAGAAAAGAATTTCAACAGACGTGTTTTGTTTCTGGTGTCTACTTTAACGTCTACTCTGAAGAGGTGATGCAGAGGTTGTCTGCAGCTAGAGGCTAAATAACCACCATTATGCATAATCGATAGAGCGTCGGACAACATGCTTAGTGACATATAATTATGCCCTTTTACGTTCTGAGTTCAAATCCCGCTGAGGTTAGCTTTGCCTTTCATCCTTACGGGGTCGAGAAAATAAAGTACCAGCCACGCACTGAGGTCGATTTAATCGACTTTCCCTTCGCCTAAAATTGATTGCCTTGTATCGATATAAGAAACCATTATGCTGATGATATGGTGGTGAGCACTACATTACCGCCTAAGCTCCAGTGACTGCTGGACAAAGTTAATCGAGTCTCTAACAGGTTTCAATTAAAGATCAACACCAAAAATACCACGATTATAGCAACCACCAGGGAACCATAGCGGCTTACTATACGATACCAAGGTGTCACACCAGATTAACAAGTTCAAGTAGCTGGGTTGCATTATTGAAAAGACAGCCGACTGCAGCCAGGAAATAAGAGAAAAGCTTGGTGCAGGAAGATTTGCCTTGAGGTCATTCCCCGCGACATGGAGTCATCGCGCTTCAAACGTTTATAGACAGTTGTCTATAGTACTGTATATAGAATGTAGTGTGTATAGTTTGTAATCTATGTAGTGTTTTTACGTGTAGTCTAAAGTCGTCTATGTAGTGGAATAGGTAGTTTTGTAGTTAATCTGTGGTCTACGTAGTGGTCTTGCTAAGCTGTGTTCCATGTAATGGGGAAGGTAGTGACGTAGTTAGACTTGTGTAGATAGGCCGTGTCCTTCAGTAGTATAGATAAATCTATTGGGTTTTGTAGATAGCAGTATAGTTAGACTGACTATGGTCTATGTAGTGTTGTTGTTAGAAATGTAGTTAGACTGTCGTCTATCACGATGTAGATAGTGGTGTAATTAGACCGTGGTCTATCGTGGTGTAGATAGTGGTGTATTTAGACTGTTTTCTATCGGGATAGATTTAAACTGTAGTAT
>OZ024741.1:228014157-228041657 GCA_964016885.1 Eledone cirrhosa
GGTGAAAAGCGATGTAAATAGTCCCAGTACTTGATTGGTACTTTATTTCATCGATTTCGTAAGAATGAAAGACAAAGTTGACCGTGACGGAGTTTGAACTGATTTTCATAAACAACTTAAGTTTCATGATGTTAGTCTTTCAGTGGGTGAATTTGATTATTGGAGGTAATTCAATCGTGTTAGATCAACCTCATTCATCAATTGGTGTTTTTTTTTTTTTTTTTTTTTTTTTAGTGTGTACACTGATAGACTTTTGTTTAACATGAGTGAATTACCTCCAATAATGTTTTCTTATATCGGCACAAGGTCAGCAATTTTGGGGGAGGGGAAAATCGATTAAATAGACTCCAGTACGTTACTGGTGCCTTATTTTATCGACCCCGTAAGGATGAAAGGCAAAGTTAACCTCGGCAGGATTTGAACTCAGATCATAAAGGGCCGTAACTCTATGCTGCAAAGCATGGCGTCTGACCCTCTGCGGCAAGATGAAGGTCAATTTAAATAGGAGAGAAATAATAGGAGAGCCAGGTAGTGGAGAAAAGAGGTGAGAAAGTGGTATTTGAAGGAATCAAAACTTATTCTTAATCTAGCATTGTTAGATAGCATCTAGCAACAGCCTTGACGGGGATGCATCTTTTTGGTCATGCAGCCTAACAGTAATAACAGCCAATTCTCTCTCAAATAATACTTTGTTCGAACCATGACTTCCTCGTTTAATTTTTTTTTTCAAGCGTTGTAAATCTCTGGATTTATTACCAAATGTGTCCATCTTTTAAGATTGTGTATGATTTAAGGGAGATTTGGTTCTTATTTCTAATAGGTTTTAGAGACCACATAGATAATCGTTCGTTGGTTAAAAGCAATATTCATATGTGACAAAAAATGCACCTTTGAATTGTGCAATTTATCTAACGGGCTTCCACGCAGATTCTAACTACACAATTTCACTTACAACGTTTGTATCAACCAGATACTTGTAGTCAATGACACTTGCCCAAGTTCGCATGCAACTTGGTCGAATCTGTGACCGCCTTATTTTCATCCTAAGAGCTGAGGTAGCCCAAAACTATCGCCATTTAAATGTCATATGGTACCTCTTCCTACTGGCGACTTGGAGAACCAAACTAATGCATGACGTCGTGAGCTCAAAGTTAAAACTGATTTCTACCAAACCTATCATGAAAGGCAATCCAACCGTGACCCCTATCATTTTAGTACTTATTTGTTTCAGAGGATATGGTGTAATTTGAGAGACAAAACGTTGCCAACAAAGTGACAAGGCAGACGCTCGCTTGCAAACTCGTTCATATAAAAGTCTAGAATAGCGTTTCTCAACCGGTTTTCTCCGTAACCTTAGGATTCCACAAGAGATCGCTCGGTGTCTGCAAGAAACTGTGATATATAAGCTAATGCATTTTTCTTCGATTTTATATTCGTAATTTTACTATATATGTAGGGCATATTGTTGGAAAATCCTTGGTTATAGGATATATATAATTGCTTTTGCAGAAGTTCCATCAAACATGAAAATTAAGGGTTCCACAAGGATAAAAAGGTTGAGAAACGGTGGTCTGGAATATATATAAAACGAAATAGCTACAAGGAAATTTGAACACACGGTGAGAACCGGTAAAAATCTCAACACAGCCACCACTCGGCCATTTTCTTTTTAAATTCAGTCAGCTAATATTACGTGCACGCATATGCATACACGTGAAAACACACACGCTCACAGAGGCAAAGAGACAATATAAATGTTAATATATATATATATATATATATATATATATATATATATATATATATATATATATATATTTATGTGTGTGTGTGTATACCTATAGGTACATATATTATAATTTATATACATACATATATATATATACATATATATATATATATATATATATATATATATATATGTGTGTGTGTGTTTGTGTGTGCGATTGAAGAGCATCGTTTATTGATCAGGTACTTCAAAACAGTACCTAAGCTAAAATATCGATTATTTCCAAAGGTTGTCGGTTGTTGTAGCGTGCAATGCACCACGAAATATCTCTGGTTCGTAAATATTCCCCCCCCCGCTCTCTCTCTCTCTCACTCTCTCTCTCTTTCTCTTTACCTCTCTCTTTACCTCTCTCTTTACCTCTCTCTGTGCCTCTCTCTCTTTACTTTTCTATACCTCGCTCTCTCTATCTCTCTTTTTCTCTCTCTAAACCTCTCTATCTCTCTATCACTCTCTTTACCTCACTCTATACCCCCCTCTCTCTCTCTATATATATATATATCTCTTTACACCCTCTATACCTCGCTCTCTCTATCTCTCTTTCTCTCTCTCTAAACGTCTCTATCTCTCTATCTCTCTCTTTACCTCACTCTATACCCCCCCCTCTCTCTCTCTCTATATATATATATATATATCTTTACACCCTCTATACCTCGCTCTCTCTATCTCTCTTTCTCTCTCTCTAAACCTCTCTATCTCTCTATCTCTCTCTTTACCTCACTCTATACCCCCCTCTCTCTCTCTCTCTCTCTATATATATATATATATATATCTTTACACCCTCTATACCTCGCTCTCTCTATCTCTCTTTCTCTCTCTCTAAAATTCTCTCTCACTATCTCACTCTTTACCTCTGTACCTCTCTGTCTCTTTCTCTCTCTATTTCTCTCTTTATCTCACTCTATACCCCCTCTCCCTCCTTCTCTCCTTTCCCTCTGCATATTAAATCGAAGTTGATAGTGATCAGAATTTTATAAATCAGCGTTCTTTGATTGATTTGAAATAAAAATGGAATATTTAAGAATGTAGAAATAATGAAGAATACCTACTTAGAATGGAGTGGTAGTGGTGGAGGTGTTGTTGTTGGTGGTGGTGGTGGTTATGGTGGTGGTAGTGGTGGTGGTGTTGGTGGTGGTAGTGGTGGTGGTGGTGGTACTGGTAGTTATGGTGGTGGTGGTGGTGGTTGTGGTGGTGTTTGTTGTGCAGGTTGTGGTGGTGGTTGTTTTAGTGGTTGTGGTGATGTTGGTGGTTATGGTGGTGGTGGTGGTTTTTGTGATCGTGGTGGTGGTGGTGGTTATGGTGGTGATGGTTATGGTGGTGCTGGTTGTGGTGTTGGTGTTGGTGGTAGTGGTGGTTGTGGTGTTGGTGTTGGTGGTAGTGGTGGTGATGGTGGTAGTGGTGGTGGTATAGACCCTATGTCGTTATTATATACCCACCTAGATCAATACATCAGCAGATCTCTTTCATTCTCTCTCTTTCTCTCTCTAATATATATATATATATATATATATATGTATATATATATATAAATATATATATATATATATGTATATATATATATAAATATATATATGTATATATATATATATAAATATATATATATATATATACATATATATATAAATATATATATATATATATACAGATATATACATGTGTGTATATATATATATAAATATATATTTATACACACATATATATATGGCTGTATCTATAAATACAAATATATATATATATATTGTTATAGTTTGGGAGGGTCATGTTGCCAATAAGAAACACACGCACCAGTTGCTTTCACTTCAATTTATTATAATAAATTTATAAATTTAGGAATTTATAAATTTCCGGTTGGTTGGTTGGTTCCACAACCAGATGGTTGTTTATATATTGTCAAAGTTCTTTCGTCACACATTCTGTGACCTCTTCAGTGACTGGGGATTCTTATCTTTGTGTTTTGTGCCTCTCCTTTGTTCTGTCCTACGCCATCTTGTTTTTGTGTGTATGTTGTGTGCTTAGTTTGCGCATGTGTTACACCCGGGTGTCTGTGTGTGTTTATATTCGTTTATTTATATGTTTATTTACATGTTACTGGTTGTTTGTTTGTTCTATGTGCGTGTGTGTTTTCATTTTGTCCTTAATTGTAAGTTGTGATGTTGCTGTTCCACTCATGTTTTCTATTTAATTTTGGTTGTAATTCATTTATGTTTATTGCCTCTGTGATTTGTCTAAACATTGCGTCTTTTCTGTGTGTAGATTCTATTTTTATTTCTATGTTCTCTAATTTACCCTTATGTTCTATTTTAGCATGTTGGTAGAGTACAGATGATTCTTTACTATCTTGAAAGTCTCGCCAGTGTTCATTTATCCGTTCCTCTATACTACGATCGGTCTCACCTATGTACACTATATTTTTATCTCTACATTGTCCTTCAGTACATCTTATGCTATATACTACATTTCTAGTTTTACAGTTAATATGGGGTCTTAATTTACAGATTATAGATTTCTTATCTATACAGGGAGGTCTTTGAAAAGGGTATGTATTGCTAAAAAGTGTTTTTATGGAGGTACCTGGTCTTTCTACTATCTTAATATTGAGTTTATGTTTATCTAGGGCCCTTCTAAATTTGTAAGCTAATTCAACTCTAGGGGTTGTATCGATGAACATTACACTCTGGTATTTATTGCTATCATACCATGAGTTTATTCTATTAACCTTATTCCTAGTTCTTTCTATTCTATTCAAAAATTTTCTCCTATAAAAGGGCAGGTCCCATTTGTATCATTATTTACCATTTTTTCCCATTTGCTTCTGGCTCCTCTATATACTCTGATTTTATCACTCTGATTGTAACCAGAGAACTGCATACGGTGGATGAAGTGTTGTATGTGTCTCTCTAGTTCTTTGGGGTTGCCCATGCAGGACACGTTTCTCATCACCCGTACCAAATCCGCAATTAGTATGTTGATTTTGGTGTGATCCGAAACAGCTGAGTTTCGGTGGATCAGATATTTGGAAGTCATGGGTTTGGCATAATGGGAATGGAGGATTTGTTTTTTGTTATTAATGGTTTCTAACCAGAGCTCTGTGTCTAGTACAGGTAATCGATGGTTGGGGTGTTTGCTTGGGTAGTCTATAGTAACTCTAATACTCTGGTGGATGGAGTTAGCTATTTGCTGGATGCTTTCCATTGTGTTTTTCTCTAATTCCTGACTGTTCTCTAGTGGGGGTGTTTTAACTATGATGTTTATATCATCAACGTAGCGGGAGTACATTATCAGGGTTAAGGGGTCTTCTAATTGTTCTTTAAGTTTAAGTTTAAGTCTACTGTCCCACCATACCATGAATAGGTTAGCTATGTCGCCTGCAATGCTAACACCAATGGCTGCTCCCTCCTCTTGGGCATATGTTTTTCCATTAAATTTGAACATATGTTCCTTAAGGGTTAATTTTATGCTGGCCCCCACCGCATGTGCAATCATGTTCTTTAGTTCCTCGTGGTTTTCGGGGGTCCGTATGGCTCTGGTCCACCCGTTCCATCTAACTGTGTGGGTTTTCTTGGTCATTGAGGTAATGGTAGGTGATCTGCCTCTTGCTGGTCTTGTAGGGCACAGGTTGCTAAGGTCATATGTGTCTAGATAATTATTACTATAGGTAAGTTTAAGTAGGAGTCCCAGCTCACTGGTATCAATCCCACGGAATTCACATTGCTCTCACTGATCATTTCTACGCATTTATCCACAGCAAAATCCACGTCAATAGATGGATACAGGGACACAACATCCATACTACCTATTATGCAGTTTGTTAGGTCCCTAGATCGGTTACTCTCGCCGATTCTGCTTAGGAGGTCCTCCGTGCTGTCACATACATCTGGGGACATTTCAATGATCGGGCATATGATCAGAGAGAGGAAGTAGGACAGTCTGTAGTTACTAGCAATGTTAGCTCCACAGACTGGCCGTGTTGGTGGTCCTGTGACAGGGTCACTGCTCGTTTTATGGTCTTTTACTTAAATACTTAAATATCGGTTTCAACACACGTTTTCAGATAAAGAATCTTGCTAAACAAATTCAGAAACGAAATATATATATATAAATACTACATATATATATATATATATATATATATATATATATATATATATATATATATATATATATATATATATATATATATGGAGAAGAAGTTTATGAAACGGAAATGCAACTACTTAGTAACATTGGAATACAAATTTACTAATTATATATATATATATATATATATATATATATATATATATATATATATATATATATATATATAAGTATGTATACGTACATACATATATGTATACAGGCGTACAGTAGTATGTATATATATATACATGCACACACATATATATGTACGTATGGATTCACCGAACATTTATTATAATGCTCGGTGTGTTTGTAAACAAACATCCCGAATTAAGCGGTACAGTGTTTAGCAACCATCGTTGCCCTTTTGCTCAACACTGACAAAGGAACGATGTACTAGTTTCAAGCTTATTAGTTATCGTCAGCACCGTATACCTTCCTGCCAGATGATTGAACGTCTGAAAGTATATACTTTCCGTATGCATATTAACGGCTGAGCAGCCTAATTTGTATATCGAGTGAGTTAATCGGCCGGGCGCATCGAGAACGATAAATCGAAAAATGAAACGAAATTTCATTTCTCACTCTTAGTACGGCTGTTACTTAAATATAAGTATGTATACGTACATACATATATATGTATACAGACGTACAGTAGTATGTATATATATACATACATGCACACATATATATATGTACGTATGAATTTACCGAACATTTATTTTAATGCTCGGTTTGTTGGTAAACAAACATCCCGAATTAAGCCGTACAGTGTTAAGCAACCATCGTTGCCCTTTTGTTCAACACTGACAAAGGAACGATGTACTAGCTTCTAGCTTATTAGCTATCGTCAGCACCGTATACCTTCCTGCCAGATGATTGAACGTCTGAAAGTATATACTTTCCTTATGCATATTAACGGTAACTTATGCAAGTAACAGCCGTACTAAGAGTGAGAAATGAAATTTCGTTTCATTTTTTCCATTTATCGTTTTCGGTGCGCCCGGCCGATTAACTCACTCGATATGCAAATTAGGCTGCTCATCCGTTAATATGCATAAGGAAAGTATATACTTTCAGACGTTCAATCATCTTGCAGGAAGGTATACGGTGCTGACGATAGATAATAAGCTTGAAACTAGTACATCGTTCCTTTGTCAGTGTTGAACAAAAGGGAAACGATGGTAAACCATGGAGGACGGTGCTTGGATTTTCTTCCTTGTTGAAAATGCAAGTACCGGCCTCCATGGTTTACCATTCGATTAATTGGTGAAATATATTTCTTTAATGGAATATATATAGGGAAGATTAATCATATCATAAGGTATCTATTTTCGAAGTTCTGGTTAACTTTATTTAGTTACCTACCTAGCTATGTGTGCTTACACACTTGTAAAAATTATCTCCTGTGATTATTCATGTTCATTTATATGTTAATCAATTTCTAGTTATTATAAAATGCTCGGACCTATTCGTTAGAATCTTAGAGCTTATTTTGCGGGTGATATGGCGCATGTCTTTCTGGCATGACACCCATAATTTTGATTATCTTAATTTTGTATATATATATATATATATATATATAGTTGTTTATGCATGTATGCATTTATATTTATATATATATATATATATATGTGTGTGTGTGTGTGATGGAGAAAATTAAAATGTGAATGTCTTTAGGTAGATGTATGTACTTGTGGGTATCATAATTTCCCATAATATACTGTTCTTCTTGTATCCGTTTACATGCAACATATATCTCTGAGTTTGTGTCTGTATATGTGTCTATGTGATTGCGTGATTTTATGAGCATGTATGTGCATGGAGGTATATGTTAGCTGTTATATCGTTATTTTTAATTATTTACTCGCATGTTATATCGCTATTTACATATTTACTCGCATGGATACGCACTAATCCATAGACCCCCCCCCCCACACACACACATACATATATATATATATCAAAAGTGACACAGAGGAGACTGAGGTTGGCTGGACATGCTCACCGACATCCAGAGTTGACATTGCACTCAGTGCTCCTTTGGGAGCCCCTACATGGACACACTAGAAGAGGAAGACCAAGGTTAACATATGTTGATGCCCTAAGGACAGACACTGGTCTGTTGGAGATGCAGGATATGGCAGCGATAATGAGGGACAGAGACCGCTGGAGAGAACTCGTCCATGGATCTCGGGAATTTTACCCGCCTTAGAGATATATATAAAAGATAGGTTGCGGTATAATACCAGGTGGACCATAACCCTCCAGAGTACTCGATACTTGGCGTAGTAGAGTAGATAACATGATCCAAATCGATCTAGCTGTCGATCATGTTACCTACTCTACTACCCCAAGTATTGAGTACTCTGGTGGGTTATCGTCCACCTGGTATTTTACGTATATATATATATATATATATATATATATATATTATAAAGAAAAGGAAAAATCAGTGATGCATCTGGACTTAATTTATTGCGTGTTACAATTGTTTCGCCGGCAGGTAACTCGAGACATGGTCCCTGTATGGATCTGGCTGATTTTACGGCTGCAGGTTTTTTCATACACGTGTATTTCGTTCGGAGCAAATTTTATCACAGTGATAAAATTTGCTCCGAACGAAATACCCGGTCTGAAAGAACCTGCAGCCGTAAAATCAGCCAGATCCATACAGGGACCATGTCTCGAGTTACCTGCCGGCAAAACAATTGTAACACGCAATAAATTAAGTCCAGATGCATCACTGATTTTTCGTTTTCTTTATACTATCTACACTCTACTCTGTTGAATATCGAGTGCTAATTTTGGCATACCTTCTAAGGAAGAACCATAGCTACCATTATACACAACTATATATATATATATATATATATATATATATATATATATATATATATATATATATATATATGGTTAAACAAGGTTCAATGAATAAATCAAATGAATAAAGTTTTACAATAGATTAGAAGCACTCGACAGTTTTTGGTTTTCCGGTGTTATTAATATTAATTCAAAATATTAACAAAAATAGACATTCGTGTGATCAAGTATATTTCATCTTATATATAAAATATACTTGATCACACGAATGTCTATTTTTGTTAATATCTTGAATTAATATATATATATATATATATATATGATTTCTACAGGACAAGAATTGCTTCATTTGTGATGATTTCATACGAATAAAATTGTTCTGGTCATGTAAAAGTAATTTCTATATATAATAAAGATGGCTATACTCTACACATGCATGTATTGAGTACCTTTATAAACTGTTTTACCCACCGACACAACTCAGGAACCTACATATTATATATATATACGTTGTTTATTTTAAAAAAACACACAAAAAGTACTCAATACATGGTGTAAAGTGTAATTATATATATTCTGCTGGTGTTCTATTAATCAAATAATCATGGTCATTAAAATTACAGCAGAAGAAATATAGTTATATGCGTGTATGTATGTGCGCGTGTGTTTATGTGTGTGTGGATATGTCTGCACTAACTGTATTACTCTACTCAATGTTTGTTTTCTTATTACCCAACAGAATTCAAGGAAGCCTTCGACCTGTTTGATAAAGATGGTGACGGTGCGATCACAACCAAGGAACTTGGTACTGTGATGCGTTCATTGGGACAAAATCCATCCGAGTCAGAACTCCAAGACATGATCAATGAAGTTGATGTTGATGGTAAGTGTTTCAGTTCAATCTCACTCTTGTTATTTCTGATGCAATCCTTTGATTGATTTCAACTGAATTGTCTAGAAATATAGACATATAATTGCCACGAAAGACAGGCATAATTGCAACAACAAGAATAATATTGATTTCTACTATAGGCACAAGGCCAGCAATTTGGGGATGGGAAAGTCAATTAAATCGACCCCAGTGCATTACTGGTGCTTTATTTTATCGACCCCGTAAGGATGAAAGGCAAAGCTAACCTCGGCGGGATTTTAACTCAGACCATAAAGGGCCGTAACTCAATGCTTCAAAGCATGTTGTCCTATGCTCTACCGATACTGCCAATCCACCCCCACAAAAAAAACAATAACCTTTTAATATAGGCACAGGACCAGCAGTTTTCTAGGGGGGAAACATTGGTTATATCAATCTCAGAACTTCACTGGTACTTTACTTTATCGACACTGGAGAAATGAAAGACGAAATTGACCTCAGTGGGATTTAAACTCAGAACGTAACTAAATTCGTTACAAAATACCGCAACGCATATTGTCTGATACTTTATCGATAGTGCCAATCCAATACATTAATAATTGTTTCTATTTTGGCACAAAATTAACCAGTACTTTATTTTATCGACCCAGTAAGGATGAAAGGCAAAGTTAACCTCGGTGGGATTTGAACTCAGACGGTAAAAGGGCGTAACTCTATGTTGCAAAGCATGGCGTCTGACGCTCTACCCATACTGCCAATCCACCGCCCTTAATAATATTAATGGTTTATAATCGAGGATAGAGCCAACATTACTGGTGTTTTATTGTTTCGACCCCGAAAGAATGAAAGCAAAGCTTACCTTGACTGGATTTGAACTCAGTAATAGTAATAATGATTTCTTTATTCACCACAAAGGGTTTACATTAAGAAAATATTAGGACGACACAAGACGAAAACATAAAGTTTGTGTGTGTGTGTGTGTGTGTGTGTGTTTGCATGTGTATGTGTGTGTTGGTGTGTGGGCAAGTGCCCTGTCCTAGATGTCCTCCACCAATCTACATACACATACACACAGAGTGGGCCCATTCACTCGAGCCATGCTGGCCTCTCTCATCCACCTTCCAACAAAATGGTTGGAAGGCAACACTTCCCTTTCTACCCTGATTTCCTCTTCAGGTGAAACCTGAAAAAGTTAAACATAAAAAAGCAATACAAAAACAAGTACAATGGAGGTTTACATAAAATTGGGTAAAAAAGATAACAGAATACAAAACAATAAAATTCCCCAGTAGGAAGGGTACCACCCCGAGGTGACTTAGGAAACCCCCGATCCTAACACCCAAGAGCACCCTATGAGGGTTCCGTCTCCTCTCTAAACTCTCCAGCCTACAGGCGTATGGTCAGAATAGCTCCATTCACTCAGGCCATCTTCACTACATTCTGTCTTTTAACAAATGTACTGGGTGGAAGCAGCAATTCCTTCTCCACTCTCACCTTCAATTCTAAGTGGAACTTGAAAAGGTTGATGAAAGTTTCCGTGTTTTGGAGAGTTTGTTTCGAACCGGCAGTGCCTCCCGGTAGCACTGCCAAGCCAAGGATTTCTGGAAGTTGTCGATAGTTCCCGACTCGAAAGTTCTCCGGAACTCTCAACTACACACACCACACATTTTTGTGCTATATTTAACATTAGTTTACTTTGAGCGGAGTGTTTCCAGTTACCCTAGAACGGGAAGTTATCTTCAAATGAAAGTAAACACAAAATGAAAAATCTTTTATTTATCGCAAGTATTGAGATAGATGTCCAAACTTTTTGAAATCTCATATTTTTAAAATAAACCATAAAAGACACAGTTCATTCAGTATAATTGTTACCTCCTAGTTTTATTCACTTCTACAATGGGCCAATGAGGAAAGATCTACATGTCGCTCGGCTTGCAAAATATACCAGCTAAATCTCCATCAAATTACACCCTGAAGTTCTAATGAAACACACAATGGGTAATATTGAGCAAAGTACACGATAACTAAAAATGACAGGATGATCATCATTGGAATGTCTGTAATTATTACTCTTCTCACCCAGAACACAACTATCACTGAAGACCTCTTTAAAAATATTTAAAGAACATGGTAAATACAAGGACCTTGAAACAAAGATTAACAGAATATGGCATCACAAAACAATTACATTACCTGCAATCATTGAGGTACTAGGAATCATATCCAAAGGAGCAAACAATTGTGTAACCCAAATTACTGGGTGCACTAACATCAGTGAATTGCAAGCAAAAATCTTTCTCGTAGATACTTCATATATTTTGTGCAACTAAATACTAACATTATATTGTTTTTGTTGTTACAGGTAGTGGTACGATTGACTTCCCAGAATTCTTAACCATGATGGCCCGAAAGATGCGAGATAGTGACACGGAGGAAGAGCTACGAGAAGCCTTCCGGGTGTTTGACAAGGATGAAAATGGCTACATTTCTGCAGCAGAATTACATCACGTAATGACAAATCTAGGTGAAAAGCTTACCGAAGAGGAAGTTGACGAAATGATCCGAGAAGCAGATATTGATGGCGATGGCCAAGTTAATTATGAAGGTAGGAACTAACCATTAAATCACAAAGCATTCATTGATTTTCCTTTTATTTGGCCATTGCTTTCTCAATCTCTCTCTCCACCTTTCTCTCCTTATCTACTCTATCTATCGCCGTCAATAACGCCCTCGCCCATACTCATTCTCTTTCCCCTCTCTCTATTTCTTTTCTGTCATGGTGCGTGGCTTAGTGTGACAAAGTTGGATACGCAATCGGGAGGTTGCGAGAGCGCTTTCCAGACCGGGTGATACGTTATGTCTTTGAGCAAAACACTTTTTTTTCGTGTTGCTATTTCTGCCGGAAGTTGCGACCAGTAAACGAGTGATATCTGGGATCTTGTCGGTCAATTAAAGAAAAGAATAGGCGTGGCTTCTCCTCTCTCTCTCTCTCTCTCTCTCTCTCTCTCTCTCTCTCTCAAACACCTTTTCTCACCTACTATTTTTCTCTTTCTCTTTTACAGAATTTGTGAAAATGATGACATCAAAATGAATTCAATGAACTTCAGCAGATTTTCACATCTGTGATATTATATTTTCAAGCTTATGTGTCCTGAACAGACAAAGAGGGAGAGAGATTGGGAGAGAGAGGGAGACAGAAATAGAATGAGGGGAAAAAGAAAGCGGGATAGAAAGAAAGAAAGAAAAAAAGAAAGAAAGCATGTAAGAAAGAAAGTGAAGAAAGAAATGAATTGATATTTAAAGGAAATAAAGCTAAAAAGCAAAGGATTGAAAATGATATTAAAAAAAGTAAACGATTTAATATTGACGAATGATTTCAAGATTGGCCATTGATTTGGACAAGAAAATATAATGGTCGGAATGGAATTAAAGAAGAAAGAAGAAGCAAATGAAGAAGAATTACAAGAAAATATGGATAAAAGAATATGAGAAAATTAAAAACTTATAGAAAATTCTTCATTAAAACAAAAGAAAGAAGACACTTGAGATTGATACGGAAAGCAATAGTCAGTAATTTAATAAAATTAATGACGATAATGATGAAAATGATGATGATAATAATGATGAAAATAATAATAAGAACAGTTACTGCTATTACTACAACTACTACTACTAATAATGATAATAATAAATAGTAATAAGGACTTTTGAAAAATGGCCGCAAATAAATGACTTTTTTTTTTCAATGGCCATTGCAAAAGGTGATAATTTGGTGTCGGAACTTTGAAGCAGACGCTTCCAGTTGCTCTGGAGGTATGAAAACTGTGTGAAAAATCTCCCTTTAAATATTTGCAATCGGACCCAGGTTTTTTTTCCTAACGTACACTAAAAATGTATTTTACAAAAACAAAATGAAGAACAAGAGGTTTAAAGGCTGTGGAATGGCGTACGCTCTCTCTCTCTCTCTTTCTCTGTACAGTTATTGTTCGTTTGTTGGGGACATTTTTTCTAACCCCATTCCTCCTATTTTTCCTTCTTATCTTTCTTTGTCTTATCATTACAGAAATCTTGCCTTTCGGCAAATTTTAAGCTTATTATTTTTTGGCTTGTTATTTTTCTTATTCTTACTATACTTCATGTTCTTGCTCTCTTTCATATAAAACTACTTTAAATACTATTACTTCTACAACTATTACTACAACTAGAATTCCTATTATTACTAATGTTATATAAATTATTATTTACTATTAACAATATTACAATTATCAGAAATATTATTATTATTATCATTATTATCATCATCACCATTATTATTATTATTATTATTATTATTATTATTGCTATTATTATTATTATTATTATTATTATTATTATTATTATTATTATTATTCATTCTGAGTTTAAAACCCACCGAGGTCAACTTTGCCGTTCATCCTTTCGGGGTCGATAAAATAAAGTACCAGTTAAATACTGAGGTCGATATAATCGACTTTCCTCTTGCCCCAAATTGATGGTTTTGCGCCAGTGTTCGAAACCATCATCACCATTATTATTATTATTATTATTATTATTATTATTATTATTATTATTATTATTATTATTATTATTATTATTATTTCAATGGCATATATATTTATCATTACTGTTAATAACGGATGGAATCTACTACACCAATGCTAGTGCAACTTTCACTACAACTTCTACATTTTTACTACTACTACTACTACTACTACTACTACTACTACTACTACTTCCACTACTACTACTTCTACTACTATTACTATTGTTATTAATATCATTATTATTATCTTTGTTGTTGTTGTTGTTATTATTATTACCACAACCACCACCACCATTAATATAACTACTTCAAACCATATCACCATTAATTCAACCATTTCTAGGTATTTAATGAGAATAATAAGAGTAACAAAATAATGATAATATTAATAATTATAACAACAATAAGAATCTAAATGTTTTTTTCTGGGCAGTTCATTCAAAACTGATGAGTTGCTGCTTGGTTGAAACCAACATCTGTCGGGAGGTAGAATTTTTCTACCACATAGAAAATATACTAAATTTCTCTACCAGATGGAAAACAATAAATAGACAACGGGAAATGACATTTCTCGTGAATGATAAATAATAATAATAATAATAATAATAATAATAATAATAATAATAATAATAATAATAATAATAATAATCAAGAAAGGAACCGAACAATATTTGCGAATGATTCCTGGTTTACCCTCTCTGCACGAGGTGCAAAAAGTTGTTTTGAGTGGTAGTGCACTATCTCTGTAAGATTAATATCCCTCCTTGTATTTACATATGCATATGCACATGTGTATAAATGTATACTATTTTTTTTATTATAACCAATGTGCTGTATTAACTGGCTTACCAATGCACACTGAATTTATTTGCCCTAGGTGTCAGGAAGACACTCGGCATATATTTCAGAAACAATAATGAAAGGAAAAAAATAAATAAATAAATAAAAATAATAATAATAATAATAATAATAATAATAATAATAATAATAATAATAATAATAATGGTTTCTTTATTGGCCACACAGGGCTCATATTAAGGAGACATTAAAGATGGTACAGGGCGATACAGTGTAGGTTTTTTTGTGTGTGTACAATAGAAATTTAGAACAGATTAAGAAAATAAACATTAAAAAAAACATAACATATAATAATAATAATAATATGAAGAATATTTGGAACAAGAACAACATCAACAACAACAACGACGACGACGACAACAACAACAACAACAATACTAATAATAATAAATTAATAATAAAGTAATGATAAAGTAGTAATAAAAGTAATTCCTAACATTATTTTAATAATAATAATAATAATAATAATAATAATAATAATAATAATAATAATAATAAAAATAATATAATAATAATAATATGAGGCTGCAGGTAGTGGCTGATATTCATTTCAACAAACTTTCCAGTTAAATAACATCAATGACTGAGACTCAAAGAACAATAATAATAATAATAATAATAATAATAATAATAATAATAATAATAATAATAATAATATAAATAATAATAATAATAATTAGGAAGAAGAACAACAACAACAAGTGATGTGTCCTATTCTATATTTCATATTTCACTTTTGGCTTCATGTGTAAAATGGTGGGTTTATATTTTTAATTCTTTTATAAACGATATTTATTATATAGACGATGATTACTACAAAGGGTGATGGTGACTGTCATGATGATGATGATAATGATGATGAAATTATTGTTGATGATGATGATGATGATAGTAATAACAATGATGAAGAGCTAGCTATAAATATTGCTACATATATATATATATACGCATATATATGTGTATGTATGTGTGTGCCACTGTAGCTTTGTATGAGTGTGGGTTTGTTTGTGAGCGTTTGTATTTGTGTGTTTGTGTGTGTGTGTGTGTGTGTCTGTGTCTGTGTGTGCATGTGTACGTGCGTGCGTGTTACTGTTCCTAGATTAAAATCGAATTCAATCGGTGAGACTTAATATATGAATACTCTGGTTTTCAATAATTTTCGAATATATTTTCGCCTGTCTCATATCTATATATACATACAGACATACATATATATATTTATATATATATATATATATATATATATATATGTATATATATATATATATATATGTATATATGTATATATATATATATATATATATATATATGTATATATATATATATATATATAAATATATATATATATATATATATATATATATATATATATATATATGTATATATATGTATATATATATATATATATATATATATATATATATATATATATATATACATATATACATATATATATATATATATATATATATATATATATATATATATATATACATATATATATATATATATATATACATATATATATACATATATATATATATATATGCATATATATATATATACATATATATATATATATATACATATATATATATATATATACATATATACATATATATGTATATATATATATATATATATATATATATATATATATATATATATATGTATATATATATATATATATATATATGTATATATATATATATATATATATATATATATATATATGTATATATATATGTATATATATATATATATGTATATATATATGTATGTATATATATATATATTTATATATATATATATATATATATATATATATATATATATATATATATATATATATATATATAAACATATATATCTATTCACACATATATATATATACATATATGTATATATATGTGTGTGTATGTATACATATGTATACATATGTATACATGCATATGTATGCATATGTATGCATATGTATGCATATGTATACATATGTATGTATATGTATATGAGTTTGTGCGCGTGTGTGTATGAATGTATGTATGTATCTGCATACATATATGTGGTGGTCAAAATATATATAAATATATGTGTGTGTTAGGAAACATGTGCTGATTTACTCCTTTGCTACTCGGAGTTTCACCGCCACTTTGTGTAGCAACTAAGTAAATCATCATGAGTTTCCTAATATTCCTGTCATTTGCAAGCTATAGAGTATACACATATTAATATATTAATCAACCACATATATATTAATCGACCACACACATGCACGCACTCACCCCCTTACACGCGCGCGCTGACCCATACATAATAATATATATGTGCATTTTCCTATGTGTATATATATATATACATATGCATGTTTGTGCGTTACAAATTTGAAAGATTATTTGCCTACCCGAAGATAGTTATTGTCCCGGTGTGTACTCCGATTTTCCTGGAACGCAAGACATTGGTATCAGTAACAGAATGTTATATTACCTTTAAATATATGGGTGTGTCTCTGCTTGTAAGCATCTATATGCACGCACGTGTGTCTGTGATTTGATATAATGATATACTCCTTATATTGGTCAGAACATCGTTACTAAGGGTTTCGTGTCCTGGGTATACATCCTTGCAATCAGCGTGCGTTGCAGTCGGATTTTCATTCGTGGAGCGCCGTCTGGGAGTCGATGTCAGGGGTGCAACACATTTGATACGGGCATAGCTGTGTTTGGGTTTTTTCCTATGTCAGCACTGAGTCTTTCGTGTATGGCCGTTGAAGTTTATATCGGTGTATAAAAGCAGCTAGTTATTAGGAAAATTTTTTAAAGGTAAACATAAGAAAGTCTTAGATTACAGAATGTCATTTTGTTTTACCTTAAACAGTTTCTTGAGAAGTAGCTGTTTTTGTGTTACACCATCACTAAATTAAATGCTCACACATGTGCTCTTATAGGTAAAGAAACGCATCCATACCCTTGGCCATACTGAGTGAGTTGTGTACCACATTAATTCGCACAAGACCATATATACCCTATATGAGTCCAGCCTCCCCTGAATGTAAAACTGCTACTGTAGCGTCCGTTGATTGCAAGATTATTTTCTCCAGGCATGAACCTTTGAGTAACAATGTTTTAATCTATATCATTAGAACTATATCAATATATATCAATATATATATATATATATATATATATATATATATATATATATATATATATATATATATACTTATATATATATATATGTGTGTGTTTGTATGTATGCATGTATATATACATAATTCATTCTACACCTGTATTCAATACTAGTTTTATTTTTTCATATAAAGTATTATAATGTTGACAGTTCAAAGCTTAGCCGGTGATAGATTGTTCAAGTTTGAAGACACCACTGCTGTAAGGTTTAATTAATTGTCAACATTATTGAAATAAATTCTAAACTCAGTACATATATGAGATCCAGTATTCAGTTAATCTTCTGTTGGCTTTGAATATTTGAGAAGGCATTTGTTAATATACATGTCTATATATATATATATATATATATATATATATATATATATATATATATATATATATATATATATATATATATATGTGTGTGTGTGTGTGTTTGTGTGAGTATATGTACACACATATATATATAAATATATATATATATATATATGTGTGTGTGTGTGTGTGTGTATGTATGTGTGTGTATGTGAATATATATTTGTTTATAGCATTATTGCTGTTGCAATTATGATTATAAATATTTATTATTATCATTGTTAATATTATTATTATTATTGAAGTTAGAGAGTCGGTGAGGCACAAGTGGTAGCGTGACAAGCAAAGGGATTGATTTAAATCCTTTTACGCTGAGTTCAAATGATTAAATTTGTTTTTCATCGTTCCGGATATCAATAAAATAAAATAAAATACTAGTCATGTACTAAATACGATATAATCGACTATCAACCCCACCTCCACCCACAAAAAATATATTATACTGTGCCTATGTTAGAAATGTGTGGATCGTAATCTTGTCGAGGTCGACATTACTTTTCAGCCATCCGTGGTCGATAAAGTAATGTCAATTAATGGTGTCGATTTAATCGAACTTCCCTCCACCCACTCCCAAATTGCTGACCTTGTGCCTAAATTATAAGCCATTATTATTGTTATTATCATGGCGCTGGTTAGTTTGAACATCAGGCAAGGTGATCTGTGGTGTTTTGTTACGTTCTTCTGCATCATGGATTCAAGACGTGCCACTGTGGATTTTGCTATTCATTCCACTGGCTTCTTTTTTCCTATTTATATTTTTTATATATATTTTTCATTTTCAATTTTCCAAGCTTTGTTATCGTGTCGGCTCTATGAAAAGCTTTCAATATGAAGCATTAAAATGCACCATCATAAAACACGAAACCGGCTCTGTATCACGTGACTAGCAGCATCCGGTGAACACCAAAATAGTTGATTGTTCATATCTGTTCTCGATGGCTGCTTTATTAACATATTTTTAATATGGTATTTAACATATTCCTATTTATTTGTTTCAATATTTTTCTTCGACATTTTTTTCCTTCTGCGCTGCAATTACATCAGCAATCCCTCTCAGCTAATTCATGAAAAAGAAAAACACTTTTGTCTTCTTAAATATATCTGTATTGATGTTCGTATGCACGCATGTTGGCAAGTATACATTTATATACGTATGTACATATAAACGTATAAATATAAGTATTTATATAATATATATATATATATATATATATATATATATATATATAT
Organism: Eledone cirrhosa; assembly: GCA_964016885.1. Taxonomy (NCBI): domain Eukaryota; kingdom Metazoa; phylum Mollusca; class Cephalopoda; order Octopoda; family Eledonidae; genus Eledone; species Eledone cirrhosa. The sequence goes on from OZ024741.1 coordinate 228,033,948, forward strand.
ATATATATATATATATATATATATATATATATATGTATATATATATATATATATATATATATATATATATATATGTATGTATATATATATATATATATATATACATATATATATATATATATATATATATATATATATATATATATATATATATATATATATATATATAAAATATATATAATAAATTGACTATTTAAAGACGTCTGCTCGCACTCACGCACATGTAAACATATAGAAAAGACTGATTAAAAGATATATATATATCCAGTCATAGTCATACACGTGTACATCTATATAAATATATATATATGTGTGTGTGCATGTGTTTGTGTGTGTGTGTGTATGTGTGTGTGTGTGTGTGTGTGTGTGTGTGTGTGTGTGTGTGTGTGTGTGTGTGTGTGTGTGTGTGTGTGTGTGTGTGTGTGTGTGTGTGTGTGTGTGTGTGTGTGTGTGTTGAAGTTTGCTTGAAACATTGCAGAATATACAAACAATAACAAAGATATTCAATTGGCACTTTCAAAATATTTCGAGTAGAAGCACCCTACTCGATGCAGAAAAAAAGCGGGAGGGAAATAATATATATTTAGGTTGGCTTATCAAATGATATTTCTTTTCTTTTCCTCTTTTGTTCTATTAAAACATTCAAGAAGAAAAAGACATTTTACCCAAAATATCAGGGCGTTTAAGCGATTAAATATCTTAAAGATATCAGTTGAATATATTTCTTTAATATTATAATTGGTGGATTGGCAGTATCGGTAAAGGGTCGGACGCCAGGCTTTGACGCATTGAGTTACGGCCCTTTCCATTCAGAGTTCAAATCCCGCCGAGGTTAACTTTGCCTTTCATCCTTACGGGGTCAATGAAATAAAGTACCAGTAATGCACTGGGTAATCGCTGGCCTTGTACCAAAAGTAGAAACAATTATAATTGAAAAATGTTGTTTCTGTTCTCACATAAGCATACATATAGAAAAAATATACATAAGTATATAGGTGTGAGTATGTATAGGCGTATATATATATATATATATATATATATATATATATATATATATATATAAACATACATGCATATGCACATGCATACATACATTCATACACACACACACTCATATATATATTTATATATATATATAAATATATATATATATATATATATATATTTATATATCTATAAATATATATATATGAGTGTGTATATGTATGTAAGAATGTATGTAGGCATGTGTGTATGTATGTAAGTATGTATGCATGTATCCATGTATGCACTATGTATGTATGCGTGTATGTATATAAGTATTATGTATTTTATTCATTTGATTGATAGTTTACTACCACACCCCACCTACGTCCTTGGTTTAGTCCTTTCACTACAAAAAACATGCATACACACACAAACACACACACACACACACACACACACACACACACACACACACACACATATATATATATATATATATATATATATATATATATATATATATATTAATAAAAGGAATTCCAACTTTGTCTGATTTACTCGTTTTATTTACTATCCTTTAAAATTATAATGATATTATAATGAAATAGTATGGTATTAAATGTTAAATATTAATTGAACAACTACTTTCATACTTTCGCAATCTTTAGGTTCATATTCAGTGGTGACAGTCAAGTTTACAATTTGAAAATTGCAAACTTGACTGTCACCACAGAATATGAACCTGAAGATTGCGAAAGTATGAAAGTACTTGTTAAATTAACACTTAACATTTAATATTCTACCATACTATTTCATTATAATATCATTATAATTTTAAAGGATAGTAAATAAAACGAGTAAATCAGACAAAGTTGGAATTCCTTTTAAAAAATTCACTATCATGAACGTTATTTATTTATTAGTTTTAACTACAGAAATATTTTCGATTATGTCTTCAATTGAACTAAGACCTGTACAATGCATATAGTACTGTACTCAATGAGTTTCAAATATTTTGTACTTTCACGGGAATTGTTATAGGGCTTTACACAGTTACAGATACTTCGATATCAAATCTATAAAACATTTTATGGTTACATTTTGAAAGTCGCTTGGCTCAAAGAATAACTGTTATGTATTTACATACATATGTATGTGTGTGTGTTTCTTTCTCTGTTTCTTGTGGTTTTACATAAACGTGTAGATATATGCAATACTGCCTACTACTACTACTACTACTACTACTACTACTACTACTACTACTACTACTACTACTACTACTCGGGTTTGATTTCGGCTTTTGATACTTTCGGAGTCCGTAAAGTATCGAATCAGATAAAGTGATGAGATTTTTTCGACTACTCACTTACCTTCCCTACATTTCATGCCTTTGAGACAGAACTAGAAATAATGATTATAATTGTTATTATTATTATTTTGCCATATAGAGTTATGGCCCTTTATGATCTGAGTTCAAATCCCGTCGGGGTTAGCTTAGCCTTTCATCCTTACGGGGTCGATAAAATATAGCATTAGTAAGGTCGATTTAATCCACTTTCCCTTCCTCCCAAAGTGCTGGCCTTGTGCTTAAAGTAGAAACAATTATTATTATTGTAAAGTACCAGTAATGCATTGGCGTCTATTTAATACACTTCCCTCCGCAAAAAAATTGTTGGCCTTGTGCCTAAATTCGAAACCATTATTATTTTAATTACTTTTGGGTTAACCAGTTTAGTATCAGTAATATATGGAGTTTGATTAAGTTGCGCTTCATCTTCTTTGATGCAACACGTAAATTATGTTGACAAGGGAGCATTAAGTTTATTGTTGTTATTATTAAGTAAAATGGCAGTAACAGTGCTGCGGAGATATCTGTCCTGGCATGATGGTGAGGTGAAGTTCAAATCCCACTGTGTCCGATTTTCATTTTTTTTTTCCAATGGTAGATAAAACATATTAGTTAAATTCATGAACCTATACAATCTACAAAACCCTTCACTCTAGTAGACATTTGTCGATGTTGCATATACTTAGGGCGTTAGGTTGGCAGAGTCATTAGACCGCCGGACACAGAGGCTTAGCAGTATTAGTTACGGCTTTTACTCAAATGCCATCAAGGTCAATTTTGTTCTGGATCTTTATATATATATATATATATATATATATGTGTGTGTGTGTGCGTGTGTGTGTGTTAGTGTATATTCTATGTATATATACTTATACATATATATCTATATGTATATATATACATATATATTTATGTACATATATAATTATATGTGTATATATATATATATATAAAAATATATATGTATATGTATGTATATGTGTATATGTGTATATATATATGTATATGTGTATCTATAATTACATATATATATATATATATGTATATATATGAATATGTATGTATATATATATATATGTATGTATATATATGTATGTATACATATATGTACATATATATATATGTGTGTGTGTGTATATATGTATATATATATTTGGGGCACCGCGGTCAGGTTTTTACCTCTCTCTCTCTTTCCCTCTCTCTCTCTCTCTCTCTCTATATATATATATATATATATATATATATATATATATATAATTGTAAAACTTAGAAAGAGAAACGAAAAAGGTAGAAAAGTAATGTTGAAACATTTAAAAAAAAATATTAAAAGTTATGTAGTAGTGAAATGTAAAAGCCGTTTGAAACGATATACCTTTACTCTCTTTATAATTATTATTGCTATAATTTTAATGTTGTGACAATAAAATCCGGAGTAAGTTAGGCTGGGGGAACACAAATGACTAAAAGAAAATAAATAAGTTTAAAGCTATAGAGAGCAAAATCGAGTGGGGCTGATCGCTATTAGTAAGAGCTGGCAGAGAATCAGCTGTAGATATTGAGCAAAAATAGTATTCAAATTGTAAATAAAAATAACAACTTTATTAAAATATATAAAAATTATGTTTTTATGATTTTACTATCATTTCACATTTATTTATAAATGTTTTCTAAAGTTTTAGTTACATATATAGATATACTTACATTACACTTTCATGGGATTGTTACTGCATTACCACGTATGCAGTGTCTTTTGGGGATGTAGAATTGTGCTTGTATACTAAATAATCGACTGTTCCCTCCCACAGAAGTTCCTTAAGTGGTTTTTTGGAGGGGTGGGAGGCTATTGTATTAAAAGAATTATGTATAAGAGGCGAACATTACCTAGTTGTAGTATATTCTGCATGTTGGGTGTATGTGTATAATTCTTGAGACATCCTAAGAAATATGTGTGTGATATGTTCCTGTATGTTGTGTATATATGCAAGTTCTGTGGTTTAAGGTTATGTGTTTGTCTGAATGCCTTTCTTTAATTATTCAAAAGCCAATATTATGAGGTTTATAGGGAATGTGTTTATTTTCAGTTCCAATATTTGGATTATCTCTGTTTCCAAATTTCTGTTTGGATAATTTCCTTGAGAGATACATCATCGTCTATTGGGAATGATATCATTATCATTATTATTATTGTTGTTGTTGTTGTTGTTGTTGTTGTTGTTGTTGTTGTTGTTATTATTATTATTATTATTATTATTATTATTATTATTATTATTATTATTATTATTATCGTCACCATCATCATCATCACTATCATCATCATCATCATCATCATCATCATCATCATCATCAGTACCTTCATTATCATCACCATGTGTACCGTCATAATATTTTCCTACCTACCTAACTGTCTTACATACCTTTCAACACTGAAAAGACGGGATAGCGTTGGTGGGCAGGAGAAAACCCTCCCAAACCTGCCCTGTTACATTACTTCCAATGCAATAAACTGGGCTGTTCGGATGGGTAATTACTGTGAGGCCCTCCAACATATACGTAGGTGTGTATCTGACTGAAATGGTCAACTGATTACATGCGTGTAACAGATCGGTTCAATGAGATCTAACCAGAGATTACACCACGAACAACAAACAAAATGTAATCAACAACAGCTATCTCTTCAGTGTGGTTAACTACCCCATGATTCCAATCAATATCCAGAATTTTCTGCCAATCTGGCCATCATTTATACTTGTCTATAAAAGTTACTAACGACAATCTCATGTGTGTGAGTCTGTATAGGCCAGTTCTATATATAAATATATCTATATACACATATGTATTCATATACATGTATATACGCATATATATACGTTCATATGAATACACACACACACCACACACATATATATGTATATATATATGTATGTATATATATGTATATATACACGCATATATATATATATATATATATATATATATATATATATATATATATATATATATATATATATATATATATGTGTGTGTGTGTGTGTGTGTATATATATATGTATATATATGCGTGTGTGTTTGTGTATGTGTCAGGTAGAAATGACTTCTACAAGCCTAAAACTCTTTCGTTCATTTGAAATCATCAGGAATCATGATGATTCAAACGAATGAAACAGTTCTAGAAATCATTTCTATATGAAATAAAAATGTATTTTCTTTACTAATGTATTGAGTACTTTATTTAATTATTTTTTCTTCCCTATCTCCTTCGGAAAATCAATCAATACATATATATACATATATACATATACACATATATACAAGTATATAGCTAATAAATATATATACATACACATACACACACACACACACACACATATATATATATATATATATATATATATATATATATATATATAAACAAGTTCTAATGAGTTGATAATTCAACAGTATAAAGGCTAAGAAAATTTAAAGCTCAATATAATTTTATAGTCCACAACAAGATAGGTAATAAACAGTCCAAAGTTTAATCGAATCACAGTGGTATTATAATTTGACTGAGCATATCTGTAAAAAACGAAAGTTTAGTCTATGACGTTATTAAAACAACTCGCTAGACTAACGGGAACGAAGAGTTCAGGCCTGTAAAATTCAGAGTCAATTAAATACAAATAATTTACCTTACGTATATATATATACCTGTGGGAGAAATAAGCGAAATTGTATATAATATCGTTTAAATATAGTAGGGAAGACGTTAAAATTATGGAAGCCTAACATAGTAATTATAAAATATAAATAATAAAATGTTTACGTTCAGTAACTCTAAATATTTCAATAACAATTATAAATCGTTACAAAAAGGATAACATACACTAAAATAAATCTAGATTTATATAATGGGAATTATAAAGTCTATTATCACTTCATAAATGAAATTCTGAAAAAATAATTTAGAATATTCTAAAAGAAGGTTAAAAATTATGGAAGCATAAAACAGTAATAAGAATATCTTTAATTAAAATAAATGTTTAATGACTAAGAAATTTCACTGACTAAATAATATCAGTACTAAGGAGATAATCTACATTAAAAATAAGGGTCGGAATATAACCTAGATGCGATTTCAATTATGTGATAAATAGGAGTGTGTGCATGAATTAAAAATTAGGGTTCATTAAAATTTGTAGTTAAAAAGGGGGTAACAGATGTAAATTTTACAAGATAATATAAATGTAGGGCGTAAATGATACAACTTTTCTAAATGTTAATAAAAAAAAAATACTAAAAGAAAGGTTTAATGGATATAATTAATCTGGCTCGAAACTTGTATACAAGAAAGAATAAAACGGATTATTTTATTTCTTTTAAATTGACGAAGATAACTTTTGAAATCTTCGGGTAGACAAAGATTGCATATAGTTCCACCCTTTCCATGGGAGAATTTTATGCTATCGCTTTTTAAACGCCAAATTAATATAGTTAAAGAAGTCGACTTATTTGTTAATTTTTCATTCTTAAACGAATTTAAATAGAAATAAAAGCGAACTTTGTTAGCCGAAACTCTAGATATTCTACGAGATATATTATTAATAATAGATTTGGAATGGTTCGAATTCTTATGTACATAATATAGAAATCCTCCAAGTTTATGATATGGTCTAAATATTTCAGTACCCAAATCTAGTGTGATATCCAAGAAATTGACATAACTTACTATTAGTGCCAATGGTTATAACTAAGTTATAGATTTTAAAGAATTTTTTACAAGTGTTTCCTAACGTTCTCAAGCTCAGAATTATTAAGATCTCTCTGATGAGCTATTCTTAATAGAATGACCTCCTCATTCTATTAACCTAGCGAAGCATTCGTAAGTCCAATAAATGTTTTAATAAGTATCCTTATCTAAACTTTCGTTCTGTATATATATATATATATATTTACGCGTCTCAAAATTTTCCCTCCTATATTTTCTCTCAAAACATATTATAAGCCTATATTCATTCCATATTTCTTTCACAATTGGATCCATTTGGACACTAAAGTCTTATTATATTGAAGCTTGTTTATCTGTTTTTGTTCTTTCTACCCTTAATTGCAAATAAAATTTAAAATTAATTGATGTATATTTTACTATTGACAATTACATATTAAGGATATTAAAATTTCAAAACCAGATATAAATTTTAATTGTATATACATATATATATATATATATAAATATATATATGTATATATATACATATATATATATACTTATATATATATATATGTATATATATATATGTATATATATATGCATTTTATATATATATGTGTGTTTGCGTGTATGTGTACGTGTGTATATGTGTATGCATATATGTATTTGTAATTATATATGTGTGTGTGTATATATATGCATATACCAG
>OZ024741.1:228046657-228049157 GCA_964016885.1 Eledone cirrhosa
GCGTGTGTGTGAATATAACAGGCCGTAGGCTGTGAATGGTCATTATGGTTAAATTAGCCATGTCAGCTCATTTCTCTCAGCCCGGTTGTTAAGTGGGGGTCTGAGGTTCTTAATAACAAGTGCTTCCTTTATCCTTAAGGATCCGATGCTGCGTTCAGTCGCTAGGACTGTGACCAAGGGTCTACCCTGTGGGTTTCCGCATTTGAGGATATGTTTACGGAAGGAAGATGCGTTGGTGTTGATATGTTCCTTGATACGAACATGTAGGGGTCGGATGGTGCTACCTATGTAAAACTTGTTACATTTATCGCATTGAATCTTATATACGACATAGGTGCGTAGGCAATCTGCCCCCCGTATCGGGCAGTTGCTGAGGGAACAAGTCCTATCTGCCTCGTAGGGTTTGTTGGAGAGGCATCTTCGCAGCGAAGGTCCTGTGTGGGCCAAATGTATGTCAAGTCCCTCCGTACGTATGGCCCTGCGGATGGCGTTCGTGGTACATTCACTCAGGTGGGGGATTTTAAAGAAGCACCTGCTAATATTAAGTTTTCTAGTGGGTGTCGGTCTACTGGGTCTGGGGTCTCTAATTCCGTTAATCAGTCGCTTGGGATAACCATTAGATCTGAGTAGATTACGGAATTGCGTGGTATGGGTGAGACCACCCATCGGGTCGCTGCATCTGTTAGTGATCCGTGTCAGTTCATTTAGGACATAGCCTCTCTTAGCGTTGTTGGGGAGGGCTGAGTTATAATGCACAAATAGGTCCTTGCACGCTGCTTTGCGGTAGAAAGTGGTGTTTATGTCTCCATGTTCCGAGATGTTGATACGGAAGTCGAGGAGGGCGAGTGACCCGTCTTCTCCCGGGTGTTCGATGGTGAAATCGATGTGTTGGTCCGTATCGTTGAAGATTTGGTGAATTTCATTCGCCATCTCCCGGGAAGAAGTAAGTATCAGGATATCATCAACGTATCTGGAGTAGAAGGCGACGGCGTTGGGTTGGCAGGTATTGAGTGCCTTGCGCTCCAGGTGGTCCATGTACGAGATCGCAAGTATGCCGGACAGACTAGAGCCCATAGGTAGCCCAGAGATTTGTTTGTACGTGTGGCCAAGGAAATTGAAGAGTGCATTATCCACAACGAAGGAGAGGAGTTGGTGGATGTCCGTGTGTGTGAGTCCGAAGCAGTGTAGGTTAGATGCTCGGACTCGTTCGGTCAACAGGTCGACAGCTGGGGATGCTGGTACGGAGGTATAAAGGGAGACCACATCAAGACTGAAGGCATAACCGTTGTCCTTTCTGGTGTTGGGCGCCAGATGGTGTAGTCGCTCCAAGACTTCCATTGAGCTGCAGACGTGGGCTGGTAGTGTGTGTAGAATAGGTTTCAGTAGTGTGGAGAGCAGCCACGATATTTTATAGAGTGGGCCCTCCACGCTAGAGACAATGGGCCTGATTTTCAAATCGGGTCCTTGTTTATGTGTTTTGACCAGGTGGTAGAAGGTGGGTAATTTGCTGTTTCGAGTCATTATGTTGTTTTTTACCTTCTTTGGCAGTTTTCGTTGGACACAGATGTTAGTCCATATGGTGTTAATGCCTTCCTCGATTAGAGTCGAGGAGGTCCCTGTGACTTTGGAGTAGAGGCTGTGGTCATTAAGATGTTGGAGAGCTAAGTTGTTGTAGGTCTCTCTCGAGATGACACAGAATTCTTTCCCCTTGTCAGAGGGAAGGTACACAAGGTTCCTGGATCTTAGGTTGGTGAGAGTATTAAATTGTGCATTGGTGAGGTTGCGTTTGTTGTGTGTGTGTGTGTGTTGGGAAAGGATGTTAGAGATAGAATGTTTCAACCTGAGTAGTTTAGTGTCAAGTTCGTGGTTGGTGGGTGGGGGGTGGAGTGGGTTGTCGAGGTGATACGTGGGGAGTGTGGGGTGGGTTGTGGGGTTGTAATCGATCTCGGTGTTGTTTTGGATGGCGGTTAGCCATTTCAGTTGATAAGCTGTCCGACAGAAATTGGTTTCGATGTCGAGTTTCAGTCTATCATCGAGACGCTGTGTAATGATGAACTTGGGTCCGAGGCGCAGAAGTTCGAGTTCGTCGTTGGTGAGGGTACCGGTTAAGTCGGTAACGAGGTGTGAAGTATCGTTGGTAGGTAGATCGATGTTGGGGGGTGTAGCGGAGGGTGTTGTACAGCTGTTGCCCCTGGTGTGGTTGTAGTCGAATGGACTGTAAACAAATACTACATTGACAACATCCGCTCCCACAGACGGACCGACTACAACCACACCAGGGGCAACAGCTGTACAACACCCTCCGCTACACCCCCCAACATCGATCTACCTACCAACGATACTTCACACCTCGTTACCGACTTAACCGGTACCCTCACCAACGACGAACTCGAACTTCTGCGCCTCGGACCCAAGTTCATCATTACACAGCGTCTCGATGATAGACTGAAACTCGACATCGAAACCAATTTCTGTCGGACAGCTTATCAACTGAAATGGC
>OZ024741.1:228054157-228114157 GCA_964016885.1 Eledone cirrhosa
TATTTACAATCCTTTAAAATTTATAATGGTATTAGAACGAAATAGTATGGTAGAATATTAAATGTTAAGTGTTATTTGAACAAGTACTTTCATGCTTTCGAAATCTTCAGGTTCATATTGTGTGGTGACAGTCAAGATTGCAATTTTCAACTGTCAGTTGAAAATTGCAATCTTGACTGTCACCACACATTATGAACCTGAAGATTGCGAAAGCATCAAAGTGCTTGTTCAATTAACACTTAACATTTAATATTCTACCATACTATTTCATTCTAATACCATTATAAATTTTAAAGGATTGTAAATAAAACGAGTAAATCAGACAAAGTTGGAATTCCTTTTATTAATATATATATATATATATATATGTATATATACATATATAATGATATGGTATCATATGATATTCTCGATCAAATGGTCAAAAAGGCGACACTTCCGAAACATCTCAACTCAATGTATATTAAATACATATATTAATTAAGATTTCGTCCTTACACCTGACTCACTATTTCGCTGTGGTACCTAAGTAACATCGGATGTGAAAATATTCAACTTAACATGTTTCATTTCATTTATACAGGTCATCTATAAAAACAATGAAAATAATTATCACTTTAAAAACCAAACACCACTGGGAGAAAAGTTGGAACAATCAATAAAACAACCTAAAATTGGGATAACGGAAATCGCAGGTATGACCATATTTGGAATCTAAATGTAGTACCCGTTTACAATAGAAGGAATGAACGACCGAAATATCTTTTATATTGAAGTAATACGTATGACAGGTGGGGGTTGTATTGGTGTTGGTAGGAATCAATATCTCAGTCTAAATGTGGGCTGAGCTTATGGATGTTATCCAACTATCTCACTTTTTAGTTGCCCTTTATTTAAAACCTCCTTACTTAAATACACAGAGGAACATATATATATACCAGGTCCGAATGCAAATGAACCAAACTCTCACTGTCATTGCCTCCGTCTCTCTCGTTCTCCCGATCACTTCTGAACAAATGGGGCCCACGCGCTGGCCGCCTCACGGTCCAGGCGGACAGAATGGAGAAGGCGTTTCCCCGGAGGATGGTGAGGGAAACGCATTGGAAGAGCAATTCCATCTCGCCAGGCTCACACCTGCGGGTAGTCAACTTTGTGCCAATTGTGGTGAGCAGGGAGGTGGCCCTAGGGCCAAGGGCACCATACCTCTTAGGTTTAAAGAAGCCTTAATATCTCTAAACCTCGTTACCCTTCACAGAATGTATTTGAACATATTTTAATGAGAAAGAAATATAGATATATTCATTATTGAAAGGACAATATACAAGTTTCGAATAAATTAGTTTAGTTAATTTCCAGTTGTTCAAGTGTGTTACCTCGATCTGGTATCATAAGTTTTATGTAAATAATAGTAATACAGTTATACATACATATACATTATACGTGTCTGTAAGAGATAGAATGCGTATGTGTGTGTGTAAGCGCGCGCGCGCGCGCGCGTGTGTGTACGGATGTATGAAAGTGCGTGGTTAGATTAGTGTGATTGACTCATATCTAATGGTCTTGAGTTTGATTCCCAGCGGCCCTTATTCCATGAGCAAGACATTTTATTTTACATTTTCCCAATCTATTCAGCCGGCAAAAAAAGAGTTGTACCTGCAATGCAAATGACCAGCTGTGTTATGCACAAAATTCCCTTGAGTACTACGTTAAGAGCGCACATGTCTATAGAATGTTCAGCCACTTACATCTATATATATTGTGAATCGTATACTCAAAACGTTATAACTCTATCATGGGCTCGTTGCCAAAGAGAGAAGAGGCACTGGATGGCATCCACCTTATTTCCCTATTTTTCAATAGTGCACCTGAAGAAGGGAATTTTAAGTCCCGAAATATTAGGACGAAAGAAATAACAGCAAAAAAACAACAAAAAAAAAAACAACAACAAAGATTACCAGGTAACTAACTTTTTCGTTACCTTCATCTTGTCGTCCATTTTGCATTATACTACTTTGCCTTATATCACTTTCCACATTAAAAAACATAAAACTCGTACTGAAATATATTCTTTGAATTAAAATGCCCGTCCAGAATATCCTGAAGCCCACAACCTTCCGATCACCTAAGCCGGGCTATATTTCTGCTCAGCCAGTCTACACATTGTAAACTAGAATGAAATTGCAAGCTGTTGAAGTATCGGCCTCTTTCCAATAGGTTTACCGTTAAATCCGAAGCAGTGGAGACTTCTGGCGTTTTTTGGTTCCCACACCACTCCCCTACACATTGCTATCGGAGCGGTATTGGTCACTAACAAGAGTGATGCTTGCGATTTGGGATGGTTATTTTAACACAACTCCTTCGCTATCCTCCGGAGTAACGCTTCCTCCATACTGTGCGCTGGTTCCACAAGGCAGCTCGTGTCTGATGCTCTCCACGCCAAGAAACGTCTCCACACTGTCCCGGTTCGTATCATTCGGGTTACGATGATATACAGGCATACATACACAACAATTTTTGTGGACATTCATCAGTCTTATACATTTTATAGTAAAGGAATAATTCTAAATACATACTTTAATAAATGTCTCCTTTTTAGAGGTGGCCACTTCCCAAATCATTGAGCCATAAATAAATTATATTGGCCAATATGTTTATGCCTCCAATCATACTTACTTAGACATGAAATATTTTACAAACACTGAAACAAATAAATGTTATTATTCAAAGTTAAAAAAATCGCCCATATTTCTGTTATATGTTAATTTGATTTGTGTTCGTGTGTTTGAGTGTATGCGTGTATGTGTGTATGTGTGTGTGTGTGTGGTGCATGTATGTGTGTTTGTGTGTGTTTGTTGTATAAAAATATGGAGGTATAGTGTGGTTGTATATATTCTACAATACACCGTTTTTGTTGTTTTTAATGATACCTTGTTTTAATGGCGATAAAAATTGGAAAATGATGCTTCGATTTAGTAGAGTGGTACCTAGCCAAAATGATAGTAGTGAGGGTTCATGAGTTACGTTTGCAAGTACTCGCAATACAGCTGTTATAAATTAAATCATTTAGAAATTTACAGGAATATTCTAATATTTTTAGTCTTTTTTTACAATTTAATCTACGCTTAAAATTGTCTGCCATTAAACTTGAAATTTTGAACATAGTATCAACAAAGTAGCATCATCCATCTCATTGAACGAGTAAGACTTGTTTTGTTTTTAAACATTCACCAATTCTTCAATTACATTCACCAATTTTTCTCGGCTCATCAGCAATGATTATTTCATCCGCTTTATGGAGAGAGAGGGAGGGAGAGGGAGGGAGAGGGGAGAGGGAGGGAGAGGGGAGAGAGAGAGGGCAGAGAGAAGGAGAGAGATAGGGGGAGCTTATATCTACTTGTTAATAATTGTTTCTAGTTTTGGCACAAGGCCAGCAATTATCCCAGTGCATTACTTTATTTTATCGACCCCGTAAGGATGAAATGCAAAGTTATCCTTGGCGGCATTTGAACTCAGAACGTAAAGGGCCGTAACTCTATGCTGTAAAGCATGGCGTCCGACACTTGTTAATAATGCTACACTGTTTTTGTTCATTTGCGTATAGGTACATATCTATAGTTTCGTCGGTGACTTGCGTTAATTAAAAACAAACAAAAAAAAAATGTTTATGCAAATGAGTAAGATCAACACAAGTTCCTCATAGAATATTCATAAGTGGCTTTAAGCTATTCTATCCGCACCCATATCTCTGTAGATTGAATTACGCAAACACTAGTGATGAACAGATAACAATCTGGGAAACCAGTCAAGCTGCCCTATCTTTATCCTGGTCTGCAGAGAGAACCATCTAGTTCAAGGCACTATGTCAATTTACACTGCTTGGCTAAAAAAATGTGTTTATTAAAGGTACAACTGTAAACTTACTTACGTGTTATACACTTACACTCTATGTATTTTAGTTAATACACACACACACACACACACACATATACACAGGCATGCATGCACGCACACACACATACACACAAACACGCACACACACGCACACACATATATATATATGCTGACCCAGTATGTGACACACGGACACTGCTTTCGCTCATTTGCATATAAATACATTAATTACACACACACACACACACACACTCACACATATGTAAATATATATATAAGAGGGTCGACTGAAAAGTTCATAGGCTGACCAAGATATTCTTTAAAAGCTCCATGCTTCCTGAAATTCGCCAACACTACACCTGATACCCCCCCCCCCCCCTCCATACACACGCACATGTGAATATCATGGCTCATACACTGTTCACTTTCCTGACATTTGCACATTATTCTATGTACTATACATGCACCTTTGATGAGTTGTAGTGCAACTGAGCACTGTACACAATACTTTCATTATTATTAATAGGGCGGTGGATTGGCAGTATCGGTAGAGGGTCGGACGCCATGCTTTGAAGAATAGAGTTACCTCCCTTTATGATCTGAGTTCAAATCCCGCCGAGGTTAATTTTGCCTTTCATCCTTACGGGGTCGATAAAATAAAGTACCAGTAATGCACTGGGTATTTGCTGGCCTTGTGCCAAAAGTAGAAACAATTATTATTAATAATATTGGATGGTGGATTGGCAGTATCGGTAGAGAGTCGGACGCCATGCTTTGACGCATAGAGTTACGGCCCTTGCCATTCTGAGTTCAAATCCCGCCGAGGTTAACTTTGCCTTTCATCCTTACGGGGTCGATAAAATAAAGTACCAGTAATGCACTGAGTAATTGCTGGCCTTGTGCCAAAAGTAGAAACAATTATTATTAATAATATTGGATGGTGGATTGGCAGTATCGGTAGAGAGTCGGACGCCATGCTTTGACGCATAGAGTTACGGCCCTTGCCATTCTGAGTTCAAATCCCGCCGAGGTTAACTTTGCCTTTCATCCTTACGGGGTCGATAAAATAAAGTACCAGTAATGCACTGAGTAATTGCTGGCCTTGTGCCAAAAGTAGAAACAATTATTATTAATATTATTATCATGAAATTACCAAATGTGGTTTATTTTTCAACATAGTCCGTGGAAAGAAACAATGTAGTTAGTAATGAGAAGAGTTTTAATGAATGCATGCAAGATTTCACAAGTCTAGTATCACTCCTTCATAGTCAGCCTATGAACTTTCTGCAAAGAAAGCCCCGTGATTTATCAAACAAACGTTTGTAACTTTGTTTACATCTTATTTGTGTATGTGTATGTGTTTGTATGTATATGCGTACATGTGTGTGTGTATGCGTGTGTGTGTGTGTGTACACTCGTATTATAAATTATCTCTTGTTATGAATAATTGTTTCTACTTTTGACACAAGGCCAGCAATTATTCCAGTGCATTACGGGTACTTTATTTTATCGACCCCCCTAGGATGAAAGGCAAAGTTAACCTCGGCGGGATTTGAACTCAGATCATAAAGGGAGGTAACTCTATGCTTCAAAGCATGGCGTCCGACTCTCTACCGATACTGCCAATCCACCACTAATTTATCGGACATGCTTTCCGGCATAGTTACGTCCCTTTACAGTCTGAGTTCAAATCCCGCCGAGGTTAACTTTGCCTTTCATCCTTACGAGGTCGATAAAATAAAGTACCAGTAATGTACTGGGTATGTGCTGGCCTTGTGCCAAAAGTAGAAACAATTATAATTGACCTATTATAAGGGCGATGGATTGGCAGAATCGGTAGAGGGTCGGACACCATGCTTTGCAGCATAGAGTTACGCTGATTTACGATTTGAGTTCAAATGTCACCGATGTTAACTTTGCCTTTCATCTTTACGGGGTCGATAAAATAAAGCACCATAACGTACTGGGATAATTGCTGGCCTTGTGCCAAAAGTAGCAACAATTATAATTGAACTATTATTAAACTGGTCAACACACTTTCTGCTGACTTAGGTTTTGGTGTAGTTTATAGCATTATTTTGAGGTGCTGATTTTAAATATGACATCCATTTTTTCCTAACACATCAAGTTTCCATATCTTTGATCAAGTGTAAACTTGACGTGACAAAAAAAAAGTATTGTTATTTTAAAATTCAGCGGTCCCAAATTAGGAAAGAACATGTCTCAAACGTAGGTCAGCAGAAAATGAGCAAAATTTTGTTGACCAGTGTTATTGGTAACTGACAAAATCGATGGTGTGTCATACAAAATGTGTTTTATTGTTTATTTAATATCTGATGGTTTTGTGTTTAAATCCTAATGTGGCTAACAAAGTAGATTGTATCAACTAAGACCCCATTCCCAAGATGTGTGCTCTTATGCCTAATTTATAGATCATTATTACTACGTCCCTTTACGATCTGAGTTCAAATCCTGCCGAGGTTAACTTTGCCTTTCATCCTTACGGGGTCGATAAAATAAAGTACCAGTAATGCACTGGGTAATTGCTGGCCTTGTGCCTAAAGTAGAAACAATTATTACTACTAGCAGAAAACCCCCGAAGGGTGGTTTTCTGCTAGCATGTGTAGTGTGCATATTGATATTATACGCAAATATATATGCATGTAGATATGATACGTCAAATAAAATTGTAATTGACAATATGCACAGAAATTGAAATGAGACTGTGTTACACTCTCTTCCGTAATCAATAAAATAATCCATCATACATTTAAAAAAGACGATATTATATATAAACTGCATTACGGTGAAATCTAATGAAAACGGCAAAGGAGAAAATTACCGACAGAAATATATGAACGTTTATATAAGCGATGTAATAAGTGTTATGATATAACGGACGCTAACCGGAAGTGTAGACATTTGAAAATTTTAAAAGAAGTAAAACTTAAAATAAGCAATAATTATATATAAGAATATTTATGTTTAATCAACAGCTACGAAATTTAGTACAAAAATTATGTAATATTCATTCATTATTTATTCGGTGGATTGGCAGTATCAGTAGAGGGTCGGACGCCATGCTTTCCAGCATAGTTACGTCCCTTTACGATCTGAGTTCAAATCCCGCCGAGGTTGACTTTGCCTTTCATCCTTACGGGGTCGATAAAATAAAGTACCAGTAATGCACTGGCTAATTGCTGGCCTTGTGCCTAAAGTAGAAACAATTATTTATTCGGTGGATTGGTAGTATCGGTAGAGAGTCGGACGCCATGCTTTCCAGCAGAGTTACGTCCCTTTACGGTCTGAGTTCAAATCCCGCCGAGGTTTACTTTGCCTTTCATCCTTACGGAGTCGATAAAATAAAGTACCAGTAATGCACTGGGTAACTGCTGGCCTTGTGCCTAAAGTAGAAACAATTATTTATTCAAAGTAATCTAACTTATTTTAGTAACGGGATAAAAAATATATATTCAGGACACAGTCCCGCACTCCCCACTTTATTATATTATGATTGGCATCGTACTAAGCTAGAAAGGCGGTCAATTTGACGGAGTCGTGGGATATTCGTTTCAAGACTCTGCCTTTAAAGCCCACTGAAGTCCAATTTGCCTTTCATCCTGGTGTCCCCTTTCGCTTTTCAGCTGTTACATCCTGGATGTTCCTGGGTAAAGAGAGGGTGTGGCGTGATGGTGTCTGTATCTTCTCGTGATTGTATGGTCACCTAAAACTCTAAGCGAAAGTGTGCTGCATACTATCAAGTCATACTTAATTGTCGTTGATGGCTGTAGCTCTTTTGGGTGGGCTAATAGATTAGGATGATGAACACTAGGAGAACTCTACCACCAACAGACTGTTTCTATACCAAGCTGGCGTCGCTAAACCTTTAAGTACCATTCCCTTTCATAAAAGTCGCGGATCTCAAATATTCCGGGTTCCATGTGTGTAAAAGAACAAAAAACAATAGTAATTATCTAAATGAAATTATCATTATTGTTGGGGTTTTTAATTCTCAAATGAAAATCTAATTTCAGATACAAATTGCGACAGTTAAACAAATCAAGAAAAAAGCGGATATTAGATGAATAATTTCAACTATATAAAAATTACTTTCTACCTAATTATTTATACTATTTTGTAAAGCTAGGGAAGAACCTCCACGTGGTTTCCCGACCTGCTGGAAATAGAAGTCAAATCTCCCATGACCGCATCCTAGCATCTTTGAAAAATGGGCTGATTGGAGAGTGTTGTTCGAGGTTTAATATTCAAGAAAACAAAGTGACAGGATAGTTATGGTTTGAATGCCTTTGATCTCAAATATGCTCATTCAGTATTGCCCTGGTGCTAAACCTCAACAATAGCATCCTCTTCATTGGAACGACCGATTCACAGTTAACTAATTTTGTAAACCCACAGATTATTTCCAAATAGAGAAAGTAATGAAACACAGAGATCTGTGTGGTTTTTTGACTTGCTCTATTTTATAGTCACAGCTAAACCGAACAAAACTTCTCTAATTTTGTCATTAAAACAGAAAAACATTTTCTCGTCCCAAGTATGTCTAAACTTCTATCTACAAAATATTAATAATATATATATATATATGCTAACATACTCTCATACATATTTATTCACACAACCATATATATCTATACATACATATAAGTATAGATATATGATACAGGGGTTTGGTTCTATGAAAGATTTGATAAAATTAACAGATACAGATAATAATATCAAATATGGAAAAAGCAAATAAGTTAAGAAAAAAATCTTTACTTACTCACTTTAATGTCCTTACTGCAGTTTCATTATGAAAATAACGAAACTCCCAGTAGAGTATCGCGAGAAATCCAATGATTTGGGATTTCTCGTGATACTCTACTCAGTTTCGCCATTTTCCTAATGAAAGTGAATAAGTAAGGATTTTTTCCTTAACTTGTTTGCTTTTTCCATATTTGATATATATATATTCCAATTGAGTTCTAGCACGTGGCTTGAATTCCTTTTAGAATTCATTGTCCTGCGCATGTATTGTTTTTTGGCGGTAATTCTCCTTCCTCTTTTTTTGAGACAGTATGAGAATTTCTTTAGAACTGCTGGGCTAGCAACCTAGCAGCTACCTCAAGCACTGATGGTGATTATCGCTAAATATTGATGTTGATTTGACTATCAATATTAATGTTATTGGGCACCCACTGAAGAATTATAAGAGCCCACTTGAATAAGTATCTCTTGATCTTATACAAGCTTCTACATAAATTGGTATAATTTCACCCAATTTGTAGGAATCTTATAATGAAACGAGACGTCCGTCTGGGAAGAGATATATTTGATATATCTCATATGAAATAATACAGCCAATTTTCCACACAATACAATTAGTTAGCACCCCGAACGTTTAATTAGGAATATACTCACTTATTTCCTAATGTTTGTTGAGTGAGTTGGGATTTGGCCGGAGTATCGCTATTAGCTTCCTCCGATAATGTATTTATATATATAACTTTGACAATGTATAAACAACCATCTGGTTGTGGAACCAACCAACCAACCGGAAATTTATAAATTTATTATAATAAATTGAAGTGAAAGCAACTGGTGCAGGTGTTTCTTATTAGCAACATGGCCCTCCCAAAGTATAACAATATCGGTTTCAACACACTTTTTCAGATAAAGAATCTTGCTAAACAAATTCAATATATATATATATATATATATATATATATATATATATATATATATATATATATATATATATATATATATATATATATATATATATATATATATATATATATAATATAGAAATGGCTTCTACAGGACAGGACTAGAACTGTTTCATTCGGGAGAAATCATCAGAGATTCCTGATGATTTGTCCAGAATGAAACAGTTCTAGTCCTGTAGAAGCCATTTCTATATTAAATATTTATACTCTGCTATGTATTGAGTACCTTACTTACTGTGGTTACCCTCGATTGAACCCGGTATGAACTTATATATATATATGTATATATATATATATGTATATATATATATATATATATATATATATATATATATATATATATATATATATATATATATATATATATATATATATATATATATATATATATATGTATATATATATATATATATATATATATTGTTATACTTTGGGAGGGTCATGTTGCCAATAAGAAACACACGCACCAGTTGCTTTCACTTCAATTTAATATAAATTAAATTTATAAATTTAGGAATTTATAAATTTCCGGTTGGTTGGTTGGTTGGTTCCACAACCAGACGATTGTTCATATATTGTCAAAGTTCTTTCGTCACACATTCTGTGTCTTCTTTAGTGACTGGGGTTTCTTTTCTTTGTTTTTGTGCCTCTCCTTTGTTCTGTCCTACGCCATCTTGTTTGACGTAGGACAGAACAATGGAGAGACACAAAAACAAAGAAAAGAATCCCAGTCACTGAAGAGGTCACAGAATGTGTGAGGAAAGAACTTTGACAATATATAAACAATCGTCTGGTTGTGGAACCAACCAACCGGAAATTTATAAATTCCTAAATTTATAAATTTAATTTATAATAAATTGAAGTGAAAGCAACAGGTGCGTGTGTTTCTTATTGGCAACATGACCTACCCAAAGTATAACAATATCGGTTTCAACACACGTTTTCAGATAAAGAATCTTGCTAAACAAATTCAGAAACGAAATATATATATATATATATATATATATATATATATATATTATATCATATATATTATATGTAATATGTGATGAGCTTAGCCTGAGGGTGAGGTCAATGACTTCGAATATGCCGAGCTTGTTCTCGGCTAGTTTCATCAAGGGTGATGAAACTAGCCGAGAACTCAGTAAAACCTTTTTCACATAAACGAAAACGTAGCGGCGCTGGACATAACATCGAATGTTACTGTATATAAATCTGAAATTATTAATTGCTTAGTAAACGGGGATTACAAAACGTCGAGCAAAGTGTGTAAACTTACACACACATATCGCTTGCAAGCATGTATAGGCGCGTACGTAAGCAAGGGCAGCGATAAATACTGGCACCCAAATTCTGTAGAAAAGTAAAATTCGTGTGACCCCTTGTGGTTGATGCGAATGTAATATGGGTTGCTTATATACATATCGAGTAGCGGTAAAAAAAAACGATTGAATTAATCACCACTACTACTACTACTACTACTACTACTACTACTACTACTACTACTACTACTACTACTACCACTACTACCACTACTACCACCACCACCACCACCCCCACAACCACTACTACTACTACTACTACTACTACTACTACTACTACTACTACTACTACTACTACAATAATAATAATAATAATAATAATAATGTTTTAATAATAATAATACTTTCTTTATTAACCAAAAGGGTTTACATAAAGTAGACATTAAGGACAGTACAGGACAATACAGGACGGTACAAATGGGCATTTCTGCGTGTAAGAAACAAAAAGAGAGGATGTAACAAAAAAATAACAATGAAAAATTCCCCAATACGGGGGAGACTTCCGAGGGACATTCGGGGAGAAAACCCATTAAAAGCCACAGTGACCCTGACCAGCAGGTCAAGGGCCCTCTCCCAGTTTTCCACCTTTAATTTACAGACACATACTCAGAGAAGGCCCATTCACTCGGGCCATTGTTGCCTCTCTCACCCATCTTTCAACAAAATGCTGGGAAGAGAGCACTTCCCTCTCTACTCTGATTTTTCTTTTCAAATGAAATTTGAAAAGGTTAATCAGGGCATCACCGAAGAGGTAAGTGCTCGTCTTCAGCCCTTTCAAACGTGTCCACCATACTATCTCTTTGGCCATGGCCACCAGACAGATAAAAACTGCCTGCCCCTCCCGGCTAAAGGAAGAGGGCGGGGAAATCCTCACGATGAGCTCAGCTGATAGCTGGATCCGTCTTACACGCGACAGCAGGTGTTCGACATAAACCCACAAGCAATGCTCGGACACTGGACGAGTGCGTGCAGGACGGTTTCGTCGCCCTGCGCGCATCTCGGACATGCCCGGTTGACGGCACTTCCATGCCTGTAGAGTTTATCCCGAACTGGCAAAGCTCCTCTGTAGCACTGCCAGCCAGGGATTTCTGGAAGTTGTCCATAGGCCCCGGCCCGAAAGTTCTTCCGAAGAGATTGGCTAGTTGATTTTCGTCGACGCCTAGAGTTTCCCCAAGTACGTCGACGCTCTTCCCCTCCACTAATTCTCTATAGAATGCCAAGGTGGAGTTTCCACCGATCACATTGCCCGATTGGTCGAGGGATGTGAGCGCCTGAAGACATTCCAGTCTCCAAACGCTCCCTCTCGGTCTTCGCTTGACCCAGGACTGGAGCTCCGTCAAGGAGACGAGCTGGGGAAAGACGTGTCTAGCAAACGGCGACCACACCTGATCACCGTCGAGGAAGAGGTGGAGATGTCGTAGCCTGAGCGTAATGTCTGCGCATCATCAGCCACGGCATGCCCAGCCCTCCACGTAGCGGGTGTTGACAGCAGATGGACCGCCTGACCATCGGAGCGCGTCCTTTCCACAAAAAGCGAAAGAGCAAACGATCCAGCGCAGTCAGGCGGGGCTTAGGACAAGGTACGACGGTCAGGCGGTAGTAGATGACGGACGCGATGTACGCGTTAGCCACCTCCGCTCGACCTTTCAGGGATAGCTTCCTCTCCGTCCATTTCTGGGTGAGAGAAGCCACCCTGCTCGTCACCACGACCCAATTTTTGTCCGTCTAGAGGTCCGGACCGAACCAGACCCCTAGCAATTTAACCGGTCCGTCCGTCCAGCGCCTGACGACGCTATTGGACAGCATGGACCTGCCTCTCCAGGTGCCGAGCTGCAGGCCCACTGACTTTTCCTGGTTGATCATTGCTCCTGTCACCGCTTCGTATTCTCTTAGTGTAGTGCCGATCGCCTCGATGTGTTTGGCGTTCGACACCACTACGATGACATCGTCCGCATATGCTGACACGGATCTTCCGCATCCTAGTTCGCGCGGGACGCCCCTCAACGTCTCCAGTTTGTGCAGTAATGGCTCGAGAGTCAATACGTACAAGAGGGACGAGAGGGGACATCCTTGGCGGACCGAGCGCATGATGTTGAACGGTTCTGAAAGGTGACCGTTCGCCCTCACCACAGAGCAGATGTCGCTGTGCATGGCAGCGATCCAGCTTCTGAAGACGGGCCCAAAGCCAGCCGCCCTCAGGACTGCCGCTAGGTAACGATGGTCGACCCTATCGAAAGCCTTCGACTGATCTAAATTGATCAAGGACCCACCCGTGCAAGGTTCCCTAGCTACCCTCTCTACGATGTATCGCATGAGGTGGCGGTTGTCGTGGATGGATCTGTCGGGAATGGCGCACATCTGCGCCTCTCCCACGAGACCACCAACGACAAGCACCTACCTCTTTGCTAGCACCTTGGCCAAAATCTTGAACTCTGTGTTTAGCAGAGTTATGGGCCTGAAATTATCTATGTTATCCTCTTTGTTCGGATCCTTTCTCAGCAGCGTCACAGCTCCTCGGCTCACAGAGCTGGGAATTCTCCCGGTCTGTTGCCAGTTGCAGTAGACGTCCGCCAAGAAGCCTCCGAACAAGTCTGGCATCTGTACGTAAAGTTCATAAGGCACACCATCTAAACCAGGCGATTTACGCCTTGTGCAGCCAGTCATTGCCTCCCGTACTTCAGCGGCTGTTATCGGCTTTTCAGTGGGCGAGAGCCGTGGCAGTTCGTCAAGGTAGACACTAAAGTCCATCCCTCGATCCGGCCCGCCGCTGCCTCCGAACAGCTGAGTGAAGTGTCGCTGAAAAGCTTTACACATTTGCCCGGGATCGAGTAGCATGCGCCCGTCCACCAAAGACCGGATCGTGGCTTTGTTGCCACGACGCGCCTCCGCCACTCGGGCCCATTGAACGGCTTTCGTCCCCTCGTGTCTGAGAGCACGCACCCTAGTTCTGACAACGCAACCTCTTGCACCCTCCTCCCCTATCCGCTAATCCCACACAGTCCCAGCGTGCATCTAAGATCCCGTTCCAGTCGCCCACTAACACTAAAGAGCGGGACGTTCCAAGAAAGGTCTCCAGACGCCGGAAGATATCAGGCCGCCCTGCTCCTGTCAGGGCATAGACGGCTACTAGCCCGAAAGCTTGCCCGTCTCCGCTGGTCACGTCTAGCACCACCAACTTACCTTCTGGGTCCAGGAAGATGGCCCGTATGGCGAAATCCAAACCTCTCCGAAAAATCACAGGCAACTCCTCCCCCCGATCCAGGACGGCTGGGAGATGCGTACACATCGTAGCCGCCGGATATCGGTGCGAAGGCCCGTGCTTCGGAGATTCTGGTCTCGCTGATGGCCACTACATCTATGTTTAGTGACCTAAAATCGTTGAGAAGGTGGCTCTGCTTCCATGACGACCCCAAGCCACGCGCATTTATGCTGCCTATTCTGAGTGAGGTCATGTTGAAATGGAGTGGAAAAGATTGGAAAGACCACTTACCTTACTTCTCGTAGAGTAAGGATGGTTTGTCCATCCTTTTCACTGCTTGTGGCCTCCTCCGGAAGGATGTCCTTATAAATCCTCCTGGAGAGTGCTTGTCGGAAGTCTCCGATGTCTTTGAGGAATTTTTGTTTAAGTGTCGTGTACGTTTTCTGCGTGATGCGAGTGATTTGTATGTGTGGAGGGGGTGTGAACTTTTGGGGTGTTGTGTAGTCTTTTTCTGTGATTCTGGTGTTGTGTTGGATGTAGTGTAATAGTTGGTTGTTGTTCAAATTTAATGCTGTGTAGTGTGTATCGTTTTGGTTGTTTTGTTTTGTTTGCGTTTGTTGTGGGTTTATATCTGTTTCGCTTTTTGGTGACTTTTGTGGTTTTGGTGATGGTGGTGTTGGGGTTAATGATGGTGATGGTGTTGGTGTTTGTGGTGATGGGGTTGGTGATGCTGGTGTGGATGGTGGCATAGCTGTCCTAACTTTTTTGTTTGAAAGTTTATTTGTTTCCTTCTGTATTTTGTCTTTGGAGGGGGAAGGAAGAGAATTTTTTTCTCTTTTGGCTTCTTTTTCTTTTTTCTTTTTTCCTGATACCGTTTCCCACTCCTCCTCGTCACAATCTGTCTCCAGTTGCGATAGGTCGGGGAGTGGAAAATCCTCCACTGGCGTTAGTTTTGGTTGTGGTGTGGTGGATGGTGTAGGCGCTGGTGCTAGTTCTGGCGCGGTGGGTGGTGGTGGTGTTGGTTTTGCTACTGTTGCTGGGGTTATTGCTGCTACAGTTGCTTCTGTTGTTGCTGCTACAGTTGTTGCTGCCATTTCTGGTGCTGGTGGTTGAGTCACTGGGGTGGGTAAGAGAGGTGGCCTCAACTTTTTAGCCTGAGGGCAGAAAGCCCTTAGGTGGGTTCCTTCACCACAAACGACACACCTAGGCCTTCTGCCCTCGACGATTACGGTGAGGTGGCTGCCGACAGTGAGGTCTATTACCTCTGGTATCTCCTCAATGCTTTTTTGGTCCGCTTGGATCAGAAGCTCCATCCCAGATCCGGACCAGTTCTGCTTTTCTTTCGCTATTTCGATTATCTTGGTGTTGGCGAGGACGGCAGCCATTAGCCAGGGAATTTCGATGGCCGGTGAAACATGGGTCACCCTTATCTTCACGAGTCTCTGGCCACAATAGCTTGGGACGAGTGTGAAATCTTCACTTCTTAATGGGGCCATGGAGTGTTCTCTGACCTTCTGTGGTGTTCCAAAGGACACGTCCACGGTTCCATATTTCTGCCCACGTCTGATGTGGGATTTTTTTGCCCACACATGTACCAAAGCTTTTTGGATTTGGGACTCGGATGCCCGTCCCACTCTTTACCATTCTCTTGGCTTCATCTAATTCCTCCTGGGTTATCTGGATTGTTTCGCACCTTTTGGCTGCTTTGGCAAAAGACACGGTGGTTTTGTTATTCTCATTGTTGTTGTTGCTGTTGTTGTTATCGTTATTTTTGTTATTGTTATTTTTAATTTCAGTTGTGTTGGAGGTGGCATCAGTGGTGTTCGGTGTGGAAGAGTCCATTCTGGGTGAATCCATTTCGATGTCACGAGATAATTTATTTTTTCTTTTGTTTCTGTTGTCGCTGTGGATGTGGTGGGGGTGGCGGCTTCAACACCTGCAGTCATTGGTAATGGCGGGAAATGAATGTCTGCATGAGACAAATTTAAATTATTACTATTGCTTATATTTTTAGTGTTGGCAAACGTAGTAATATTTACAATGGTGGTGTCGGTGTGAGGTCTTAGTTTGTGAGGAAGGTGTGGCTGTGAGTAGTCCATGATTGTTAAAGGAAATTTTTTTTTTGTTTGATAATTATAAAAGTTTAAATTTTGGGCTCAAGGCCCCTCGTGTTTTTGAGTGTTCTTTTCCGAAAGCAAATTTTGTGACCTTATAAACAGTTAACAACAAAGATTTTCCATAAATGGCAATTTTAAACAAACGAAAACAACATACGTTGCGGAGCTCACGATGATGCGATTTCGTACGTAGGTCGCCAATAATATAATAATAATAATGATTTCGTTATTGGCCACGAGGGCTGACATTAAGAAAAACATTACAGACGGCACAGGACGGTACGATGTGGGTTTTGTGCGTGTAAATATTTTTATTATTTATATAAGAAAAGAAAAAAAAGTCATAGAAACATATATATATATATAAACGATAAAAATCAAAATTGAAACAATGAAAAATTCCCCAATAGGGGTGAAACCTCCGAGAGTTACTCGTGGTGAAAACCACACATAAGACCACGGCCATCCTGACCACCAGGGCAATGCCCTCTCTCAATTTTTCCATCTCTCAAACTACAGACGTATATTCACAGCGGTCCCGTTCACTCGGACCATTCTCGCTACATTCACCCAACTTTCAACAAACTTTCTAGAAGGCAGCACTTGCCTCTCCATCCTGATTTTCCTCTTCAAGTGAAACTTGAAAAAGTTAATTAGGGATTCGCCGAAGAGGAAAGTGTCTGTCTTTAACCCTTTCAACCTTGTCCACCACACAATCTCTTACGCAATGGCCACCAGGCAGATGAAAACCGCCTGCCCTTCCTCCTCGAAGGAAGACGGCGAGACCATCTGCACAATGGACACAGTCGATAACCGGATCAGTCCTACACGCGACAGCAACTGTTCAACATAGCTCCATAAGTCAGCAATGTTCGGGCACTGAACGAGTGCGTGCACGACGGTTACGTCGCTATGCGCGCATCTCGGACAGGCTTGGCTGACGGCACTTCCGTGCCTGTAGAGCTTATCTCGAACCGGCAGCGCTCCCCGGTAGCACTGCCAGGCCAGTGATTTTTGGAAGTTATCCATAGGCCCTGGGCTGAAAGTTCTCCGGAAGAGAGCAAACAGCTGATCTTCTTCGACGCCCAGGATCTCTCCGAGAACGTCGACGCTCCCCCCCCCCACTACTTCTCTATAGAACGTCGTGGTGGATGTTCCACCGATACTGGTGCCCAGCTGGCAGAGGGCCGTGAGCGCCTGGAGAAATTCCAGTTTCCAAGCGCTATACCTCGGTCTTTTTCTGACCCAAGACTGCAGCTCCGTCAAGGAGACGAGCTGTGGGAAAACGTGCCTGGTGAACGGCGACCACACCTGTTCACCGTCGAGGAAGCACCAGAGATGTCACAGCCTCAACGCATGTTTTCGCATCATCAGCCATGGCATGCCAAGTCCTCCACGCAACGGGTGTTGCCAGCAGATGGATCGTCTAAACATGGGAGCGCGTCCCCTCCACAAAAAGCGGAAGAGGAGGCGCTCCATTTTGGTGAGAGTTCGGCCGGGGCAAGGGACGACGGTAAGGAGGTATCAGATAACGGATGCGATGTACGCATTCGCCACCTCCGCCCGGCTTTTCAGTGACGTCTTCCTCTCGGCCCATTTCTGGGTGAGGGAAGCCACCTTGCTCGTCACCTCGTTCCAGTTTTTCTCCATCTGGAGGTCCGGTCCGAACCAGTCCTCGAGCAATTTAACCGGTCGGTCCGTCCAACGCCCCACGACGCTGTCGGACGGCATGGACTTGCCTCTCCAGGTGCCGAGCTGCAACCCCACTGACTTTTCCTGGTTTATCTTTGCTCTTGTCACCGCTTCGTATTCCATGAGAGCGGTGCCGAGCATCTGGACGTGTCTGGTGCTCGACACCACCACGGTGACGTCGTCGGCGGAAGCTGACTCGGATTTCCGTATCCTAGTTCGCGTGGGACGCCCCTCAATTCCCCCAGTTTGTTCAGTAACGGCTCGAGAGCCAATACGTACAAGAGGGACGAGAGGGGACAACCCTGGCGGACTGAGCACATGATGCTGAACGGCTGCGACAGGTGACCATTGACCCTCACAACTGAGCAGATGTCGCTGTACATCGCAGCAATCCAACCCCTGAAAACGGGCTCGAAACCGGCTGCCTCGAGGACCGCCGCCAGGTACCGATAGTCGACCCTATCAAATGCTTTGGATTGATCCAAGTTGATCAGGGCCCCACCCGTGCCAGGTTCCTTAACTGCCCTCTCTATGATGTATTGCATGAGGTGGAGGTTGTCGTGTATGGATCTGTCCGGAATGGCGCATGTATGCGCCTCTCCCACCAGACCCTTGACGACAAGCGCCAACCTCGTTGCTAAGACCTTGGCCCAAATCTTCAATTCTGCGTTTAGCAGGGTTATGGGCCTGGAATTATCGATAACGTCCCCCTTGTTCGGGTCTTTTTTCAGCAGCGCCACCGTTCCCCGGCTCACAAAACGTGGAATGCTCCCGTTCTGCTGCCAGTTGCAGTAGACGTCTGCCAAGAGGTCACCGAACAAGTCTGTCATAAATGCATAAAGCTCGTAGGGCAAACCATCCAAAGCTGGTGATTTACCCCTCGTGCAGTTAGCCATCGCTTCCCGTATTTTACCGGCTGTTATTGGCTTTTCGCAACACTGTGCTGCGGTCGTCGAGAGCCAAGGCAGTCCGTCGAGGAATGCACTGAAGTCCATGCTCCAATCCGGGCCGCCGCCGCTCCCGAACAGTTCAGCAAAGTGCTGCTGAAACGCTTCATACATCTGCTCGGGTTCGAGCAACACGCACCCGTTTTGGTCAGACAAAGACCGAATTGTGGCTTTGTTGCCACATCGCGCCTCCGCCACCCGGGCCCATTGGACGGCTTTTGTCCCCTCGTGTTACAGAGCACGCGCTCTAGCTCTGACAACGCAGCCTTCGTGTTTTGCGTTGAAGAATTGGTCGAGTGCCAATCTCGCCGCAAGCACCTCGGTTGCGATGCCTATCCTAAACGCCTCTTCTAGCTTTCTGACTAGCTCTCCCTCTACTCTATTTTCCTCTATCACTACTCCTTTGCTAAACCTAATCGACTCTACTGTAATTTCCCTTTTCAGGGCGAACCACCACCTGTTGTTGACGACCCCTCCCGTCAACGCCCGCTTAACTAATACGCTAATCCGGTCTCTGTAGGCTTTGCGCGCCGGGAAAGACGCGTTCAGCTTCCAGTAACCAGGCTCTTGTCTATGAAGTCTGTCTATGTCGATCTCACAGATCACAAATTTGTGGTCTGTGTAGTCGACTATTTTAAATTGTGGACAACTTATACTAGCCTTATCTAGTTCTCTGCAGAATACCCTATCGAGATATGATCTGGATGACCCGATGCGGTTTGCCCATGTCCACATTAGCACATTCGGGTGATCCAGTCGATACGTGTCAGACAGTTCAAAACGTCTGAGCAGGTTGGTGAGGCTCTTGCACCCTCCTACCTTATCCACTAGCCCCACACAATCCCAGCGTGCATCCAAGATACCGTTCCAGTCGCCCACTAACACTAAAGAGCGGGACGTTCCAAGAAAGGTTTCTAGACGTCTGAAGAAATCTGGCCGTCCTGCCCCTGTTGTGGCGTAGACGGCTACTAGCCTGAAAGCACTGCCTTTTCTGCCGGTCACGTCCAGCACCACCGAATTACCTTCTGGGTCTAGGAAGATGGCCCGTATGGCGAGATCCAAGCCTCTCCAAAAAAGGACGGCAACCCCTTCCCCCGATCCTGGACGTCTGGGAGATGCGTGTACATTGTAGCCGCCGAAGATCGGTGCGAAGGCCTGTGCTTCGGAGATTCTGGTCTCACTGATGGCCACCACATCTATGTTTAGTGACCATCTATGTTTAGTGTTCTATGTCGTTGAGCAGGTGACCATGCTTCCAAGATGACCCCAGGCCATTTATACTGCCTATTCTGAGTACGGCCAAGTTGGATGAGAAATGGGGCAGGTGAGAAAGAGTCACTTACCTTGATCGTGTGGTGAAGGGACAGTAGAACCGTCCCTTTCGCTGGTCATGGGTGTTTCTAAGAGGATGTCAGTGTATATCCTCTTGGTAACCGACCCTCTGAAGTCTCCAACTGCGTCGGGGAATTTTTGTTTTAAAGTTTTGTACTGTTCTATTGAGATTTGAATGATGCTTATGATTGTCGGGAGAGTTCCTGGTGTTGGTGGGGTGTAGTAGTTTTTTTCTGTGATGTCTGTGTGCTGCTTTATATATTGTATGAGTTCTTTTTTTGCCATGTTTATGGCTGTGTACCTTTTGGTGGGAGGAGTGATTTTGTTGCTGTTTTCTTCTTGATGCTGTTTGGTGTGTGTTTTGTTTTGTTTGCGCTGTTGGTGTTTTTGGTGATGCTGGTGGTGGTGTGGTTGTTGTTGTCAGTGGTGCTTGTGGTGGTGTTGCTGCAAGTTTCCTTGCTGCCTTTACCCCTCTTTGTATGCCTTCGCTTTTGGAGGGTGAATCTAAAGGGTTTTTTGTTTTTTGTTTTTTGTGGCAGACCGTTTGTCACTTCACTCCCGCCTCAAACTCCATGTCGGATTCTGTGGCGTCTGGGAGGGGTTTGTGCTCCACGGCTGTTGGTGGTGGTAGTGGAGCCCTCTTCGGCAATTTTGTTGCTGGTGTAGCTACTTCAAATGTAGCTATTGGTGTTGCCGCCACTGATGATGTTGCTTTAGTTGTCCGTGGCCTTGGTACGGGTGCTACGGACGTTGCCCTCCTACTCACCGTGGAAGGGGCTTCTGCGTTTGTTGCCTGCCCTTCTCTTGGTAGAAACAGACCAGGTATTGGAAGGAGAGGGGCCTTCTTCCTCGCTGTCTTCTGTGGGCAAAAGGCCCTGAGGTGACCCTTCGACCCACAGAGATAACATTTTGGCCGTCTTCCTTCTACACTTATAGGGAGTTTGAGTCCTTCCTCGATGTATATGATATCGGGGATAGCGTCGATATATTCCTGGTTAGTTTGTATAATCATTTGCATGCCTATACCTGAGCAGTTCTCTCTCCCTATTTTTTCTATTTGCAGCATGGTCGTCCTGTTCTCGATTCCAACAAGGACAGCCGTGGCCAGCCAAGATATGGGCACGTCGGGTGGGACCTGGGTCACTTTGACACTCACAATTTTCTGCCCGCAGTAGGAGGGCACCAAGACTATCTCCTCACTCTTTAGGGTTTCCAAAGTGTGAGACATTGCTTCCTGGGGTGGCGAAAAGTACGTCTACTGTGGCGTACCTTCTGTTGTTATTATTGTTGTTTTTGTTGATACTGTTCCTACTATTATTGTTGTTGTGGCTGTTGTTATTGTCATTGTTATTGTCGTTCTCGACCTTACCGCTGTTATTATTGTTATTGTCGTTCTCGACTTTACCGCTGTTATTTGTGTTGTTTCTGTTGTTATTGATGGTGTTGTTGTTGGTGTTGTTGGTGTTATTGTTGGTGTTGTTTGTGTTAGAAATATTTGTTAATTTTAAATCTGTAGTGGCTTGATATTCATTTCAACAAACTTTCCAGTTAAATAACATCAATGACTGAGACTCAAAGAACAACAATAATAATAATAATAATAATAATAATAATAATAATAATAATAATAATAATAAATAATTTAAATCATTTGTGAAATAACAACTCTTAGTACAAATGCTACGTAAAGCACCCGGCTTGAGCCCCAAAAAAATTCGGACCCAAAACATATTGTTATAAGGCTCAAATATTCAAATATTCAACTTTGTATTGTACACTGTATATCCCAAAAAAAATGGCTATAAATGGAAGAAGAAGAACCCCCCCCCCTCCTCTCCTCTGGCTACACTATATAGGACAGCTAAACTCACCAACACCAGAAACTAGATACACCACCCACCCCATCATCTGTGTACACTAAACACAACAGCATTTTCACCTTCACCGCCACCGCTCACTACGGCCATCATTACCACCACTATCCCATCACCACCGCCACCACCCCTTGACTCCTTCACTGCTGCTGCCACCGCTACAGCACCATCACTACAGTAATACGGCTCAAATATTCAAATATTCAACTTTGTATTGTACACTGTATATCCAAAAAAAATAAAATGGCTATAAATGGAAGAAGAAGAACCCCCCCCCCCTCCTCTCCTCTGGCTACACTATATAGGACAGCGAAACTCACCAACACCAGAAACTAGATACACCACCCACCCCATCATCTGTGTACACTAAACACAACAGCATTTTCACCTTCACCGCCACCGCTCACTACGGCCATCATTACCACCACTATCCCATCACCGCCGCCACCACCCCTTGACTCCTTCACTGCTGCTGCCGCCGCTACAGCACCATCACTACAGTAATACAGTCGCATCACCGCCACCACTGCCTCGGTATCGACATCACCACCACCACTGTCTCAGTATCGCCAACGCCGCCAGTCTCTGCTGGCTGCCACTTCCACATTATAGAATTCCTACTACTAACAAAGAGGAAGGCATCAAAATATATAGATAGACTCAAAAGAAAAAAGAAAAAACAAACAACAAAAGCAGCACAGCAACAACAGCAAAAAACGAGAAAAACAAACAGAGAAAAACAAAAACAAAAAAAGACACCCCAAAAACGTAAAGAAAATAAGAATGAAGAGAGAAGCAGGCGGACGGACAGAGAAGAGGGGGGAAAAAGTAAAACTTAAAAAACAAAAACTAAGTCAGACATTCGAATACTACATTACAATGAAACTTATGCTTATTCATTTTTGGGGCCCTTTCTGCCCGTGTGTTTGTTTGTTTATGTGTGTCCGTATACAGCGTGGTGATAATGCCACACAAGGGCCAAGTGGGATGGCGGATCCACAGATGGCTATGTAAACATACATTCGCCAATCCTCGATAAGAGTGTTTAAATATCGAACATAAACAGTTCGAATAACGGTGAAATGGAGACTAGAACGTCATGTGACAGACTCTCACCCAACAGGTGCCCCCTGGCTCAGCAGCAGGAACCTGACTGTCAACCAAATACTGCTGATGTTGGAGGAAGAAGAAGAAGGAAAGGGGCCAGAACCAACTGGACGAAAGAATTGAATAGAACTGTTATGCAATGCTACCTGAAAAGTAACCCCAAGGAGAGGGGCTACAGGAGACGGATGCATAACATCTGGAACGAGATTGGTTTATTTAAATTAGATGAACAAAAATTGGCCGGGCAGGCTCGGGTAATAAGAACTAATGGGTGGATAAGCGAGCTGGAACTGGAGGAACTGAGCAGAGAGAATGGCTTGGAGATGGCGGGTGTAGTATGCCAGACAAGCGAGCCGGCGGGAAATGAAGGTGAGGAGGTCCTGAGAACGGAGGAACCACCCGAAGCAGACAATGATCTGAATACTGAGATAAATAATACCTGGAACAGAGATACGGCCACTGAGGAGATGAATGCTGACGGGCTAGGACAAGATTCGGTTGACATCCTAAATTTAGTGGTAGATGAGTTGAACAATGATAGTGGGAGACCTATGAACCTAAGATTTGTAGACAGGAAAAAGTTAAAAGAAACAACAGCTAAGGTAAACAAAGTCATCCCATACCTTGAGGCGAGGAGTCTTCACCAGTGCAACAATATCCTCAAAGCAACAGCAAATACGGTGAGGAAACTACTTGGTATAAAAGCGAGAGGAAACAACAGACAAGAAAGAGCAGAGCCGTGGTGGAAGAAGCGACTGAGTGGGCAAATCGAGGAAATGAGAAATGACATAGGAAAGCTTGAGTCACTACTGAATGGGACACTAAAAAACATAGGCACTAAAAATAGACTGGAAATAAAATACAAAACTAGGAGTAAAAAGCTAAATATTATCATAGAGGAATTGAAGCAACGCATTGTAGCAAAGAGTGCCAAAATCAGGCGATACGAGAACAGAGTCAGTCAGTATAAACAGAACCGCATGTTCGACAACAACCAGAATATGCTGTTTGGACAGCTTGAGGGGAAAGAAAGAGGCAACGACTTGATCCCTGGGGCGGAACAAGCTAAAACATTCTGGAGAGGAATATGGGAGCAGGATGTTAGACACAATGCCCAGGCAGGGTGGATTGAGACAGTACAGAGGGAGATCGGTGAGCAGGCACAGCAACAGACTGATTTGAGTATCACAGTTGAAACTCTTAAGGGGCAAGCCAAAAAACTAACCAACTGGAAATCACCAGGCCCAGATGGTGTGCAGGGGTATTGGATTAAACATTTAACATCCCTCCACCCGAAGCTGACGGCCATGTTCAATGACTGCTTGGTGTCGGGTGAGGTGCCAGAGTGGTTGACAAAAGGTACCACAGTTCTGATAATGAAAGACCGAATCAAGGGTAATGATGTTACCAACTATAGACCTATCACATGTCTGCCCGTAATGTGGAAACTGTTGACGAGCATTGTGTCTGAGGAAATCTACCATCACCTCCACACAAACAACTTGTTGCCGGACGAACAGAAAGGATGCCGAAAGAAGTCACGTGGTACAAAGGACCAGTTGCTTATTGATAAGATGGTAATGGGGAATTGCAGGAGGAGACACACTGATCTTGCCATGGGGTGGATAGACTACAGAAAGGCATTTGACATGGTGCCTCATTCCTGGATCACCAAAAGCCTGGAGATCTTCAGGGTGGCAGATAACAGCAGACAGTTGCTGGGCAGGAGTATGGGGTCCTGGGAGACAGAGTTGACATCAACTGGAGTATCCTTGGGAAGCGTGAAGATCAAGAGAGGTATCTTCCAGGGAGATAGCCTGTCCCCTCTGTTGTTTGTCCTTGCCCTGATGCCCTTGACCATTATGCTGCGAAAAGTGAGAGCAGGATACAAGTTGGGAAGGGGAGAGCTTACCATCAATCACCTCCTCTTCATGGACGATCTTAAGCTCTTCGGGAAAAGTGAGAAGGAGTTGGATGTGCTTGTTGACACTGTCCGTATTTTCAGCAGTGATATATGTATGCAGTTTGGTATTGGTAAATGTGGAGTCATTGTGATGAGGAGGGGTAGGTTGAGCAGAAGTAACGGGATCCAGATACCAACAGGTGAGATTATAAAGGAAATTGACTCTGAGGAAGGATACAAGTATTTGGGCGTTCTGGAGGCTGATGGCATAAAGAACAAAAAAATGAAGGAATTGTTAAGAACTGAATACATTCGGAGAGTAAGGAGCGTATTGAAGTCACATCTGAACAGCAGAAATGCCATAAGCGCAGTAAATTCCCGAGCTGTGTCTATTATTAGGTACAGTGCGGGAATTCTGAGATGGAATGTTGCTGAACAAAAAGAAATGGATAGGAAGACTAGGAAGCTATTGACTATCTACAATATGTTCCACAAGAGGAGTGATGTCGATAGACTCTACCTAAGGAGATCTGAGGGTGGAAGAGGTCTTATCAGCATAGAGGACTGTGTTCAGATGGAGAAAAACAACCTATACAAATACGTGACCTATAGTAAGGAGCCAATGCTCAAAACTGTACTGAAGGAGGGGACAGTAGGCCAGGGGATATCCAAGGAGGAAATAACATCAAGGAGGAAGAGCAGCCTTAAGGAAAAATCCCTTCATAGTACCTTCTTTGAGAAAACTGAATTTAGAGATCCACAGACATGGAACTGGTTGAGAAGAGGAGACCTCAAAAAGGCTACAGAAGGAATGCTAATGGCTGCGCAGGAGCAGGCCCTCAAAACGAAGTGGTTGAAGCACCATATCTACAAGGAGGAGGCTAGCCCACTGTGCAGGATCTGTGGAGAGAGAGAGGAGACTGTGGCTCACATTGTGTCCGAGTGTAAACACCTAGCCCAGACCCACTATAAGGGCTGGAGACACGATGTGATGGGCAGGGTGATCCACTGGCACCTGTGCAAAGTAAACAATCTACCACATTCTGAGAAATGGTATGAGCATAGGCCAGAGGCGGTGATGGAGAACAGTCAGGTGAAGGTGCTGTGGGATTTTAGGATACAGACGGACAAAAAACTGGAACACAATAGACCTGACCTGGTGGTTGTGGACAAAGAAAAAAGATCGTGCCTGATTGTGGATGTGGCCTGCCCGTTCGACACGAGAGTGCAAGAGAAGGAGAGGGAGAAAATTAACCGATACCAGGACCTAAAGTGGGAGGTGAAAAGGATTTGGAACTGCCATGAAGTCAAAGTGATCCCGATTGTCATAGGCGCACTGGGGACTATCTCCAAAGGTTTCCAGGGATGGTTAAAGAAAATCGGCCCCTTCACGCTTTTTGGAACGCTTCAAAAGGCATGCTTGCTTGGAACGGCAAGAACCCTCCGATACGTCCTGAATATCTGAGGCTGCAGGTAGTGGCTTGATATTCAATCCAACGGACTTTCCAGTTAACCAACATCAATGACTGAGATTCAAGGAATAACAATAACAATAATAATAATAATAATGGAACGCTTCAAAAGGCATGCTTGCTTGGAACAGCAAGAACCCTCCGATACGTCCTGAATATCTGAGGCTGCAGGTAGTGGCTTGATATTCAATCCAACGGACTTTCCAGTTAACCAACATCAATGACTGAGATTCAAGGAATAACAATAACAATAATAATAATAATAATAATAATAATAATAATAATAATAATAATAATAATAATAATAATAATAGTAATAAAGGGAAGAAGACGCACGAGGTGACGGAGGTCATGAAATCGCTCCCGTAAGTTTTGAATTTTTAACATATTTAAATCATGTGTGAAATAACAACTCTTAGTACAAATGCTACGTAAAGCACCCGGCTTGAGCCCCAAAAAATTCGGACCCAAAATATATTGTTATAAGGCTCAAATATTCAAATATTCAACTTTGTATTGTACACTGTATATCCAAAAAAGAAAATGGCTATAAATGGAAGAAGAACCCCCCCCCCCCCTCCTCTCCTCTGTCTACACTATATAGGACAGCCAAACTCACCAACACCACAAACTAGATACACCACCCACCCCATCATCTGTGTACACTAAACACAACAGCCAGATAACGGCATTTTCACCTTCACCACCACCGCTCACTACGGCCATCATTACCACCACTATCCCATCACCGCCGCCACCACCCCTTCACTCCTTCACTGCTGCCACCGCTACAGCACCATCACTACAGTAATACGGTCACATTACCGCCACCACTGCCTCGGTATCGACATCACCACCACCACTGTCTCAGTATCGCTACCGCCGCCAGTCTCCCACTTCTCCCTGCTGGCTGCTACTTCCACATTATAGAATTCCTACTACTAACAAAGAGGAAGGCATCAAAATATATAGATAGACTCAAAAGAAAAAAGAAAAAACAAACAACAAAACCAAAGCAGCACAGCAACAACAGCAAAAACGAGAAAAACAAACAGAGAAAAACAAAAACAAAAAAAGAAACCCCAAAAACGTAAAGAAAATAAGAATGAAGAGAGAAGCAGGCGGACGGACAGAGAAGAGGGGGGAAAAACTAAAACTTAAAAAACAAAAACTAAGTCAGACATTCGAACACTACATTACAATGAAACTTATGCTTATTCATTTGTGGGGCCCTTTCTGCCTGTGTGTTTGTTTGTTTATGTGTGTTCGTATACAGCGTGGTGATAATGCCACACAAGGGCCAAGTGGGATGGCGGATCCACAGATGGCTATGTAACCATACATTCGCCAATCCTCGATAAGAGTGTTTAAGTATCGAACATAAACAGTTCGAATAACGGTGAAATGGAGACTAGAACGTCATGTGACAGACTCTCACCCAACAGGTGCCCCCTGGCTCAGCAGCAGGAACCTGACTGTCAACCAAATACTGCTGATGTTGGAGGAAGAAGAAGAAGGAAAGGGGCCAGAACCAACTGGACGAAAGAATTGAATAGAACTGTTATGCAATGCTACCTGAAAAGTAACCCCAAGGAGAGGGGCTACAGGAGACGGATGCATAACATCTGGAACGAGATTGGTTTATTTAAATTAGATGAACAAAAATTGGCCGGGCAGGCTCGGGTAATAAGAACTAACGGGTGGATAAGTGAGCTGGAACTGGAGGAACTGAGCAGAGAGAATGGCTTGGAGATGGCGGATGTAGTATGCCAGACAAGCGAGCCAGTGGGAAATGAAGGTGAAGAGGTCCTGAGAACGGAGGAACCACCCGAAGCAGACAATGATCTGAATACTGAGATAAATAATACCTGGAACAGAGATACGGCCACTGAGGAGATGAATGCTGACGGGCTAGGACAAGATTCGGTTGACATCCTAAATTTAGTGGTAGATGAATTGAACAATGATAGTGGGAGACCTATGAACCTAAGATTTGTAGACAGGAAAAAGTTAAAAGAAACAACAGCTAAGGTAAACAAAGTCATCCCATACCTTGAGGCGAGGAGCCTTCACCAGTGCAACAATATCCTCAAAGCAACAGCAAATACGGTGAGGAAACTACTTGGTATAAAAGCGAGAGGAAACAACAGACAAGAAAGAGCAGAGCCGTGGTGGAAGAAGCGACTGAGTGGGCAAATCGGGGAAATGAGAAATGACATAGGAAAGCTTGAGTCACTACTGAATGGGACACTAACAAAGATAGGCACTAAAAATAGACTGGAAATAAAATACAAAACTAGGAGTAAAAAGCTAAATATTATCATAGAGGAATTGAAGCAACGCATTGTAGCAAAGAGTGCAAAAATCAGGCGATACGAGAACAGAGTCAGTCAGTATAAACAGAACCGCATGTTCGACAACAACCAGAAGATGCTGTTTGGACAGCTTGAGGGGAAAGAAAGAGGCAACGACTTGATCCCTGGGGCGGAACAAACTAAAACATTCTGGAGAGGAATATGGGAGCAGGATGTTAGACATAATGCCCAGGCAGGGTGGATTGAGACAGTACAGAGGGAGATCGGTGAGCAGGCACAACAACAAACTGATTTGAGTATCACAGTTGAAACTCTTAAGGGGCAGGCCAAAAAACTAACCAACTGGAAATCACCAGGCCCAGATGGTGTGCAGGGGTATTGGATTAAACATTTAACATCCCTCCACCCGAAGCTGACGGCCACGTTCAATGACTGCTTGGTGTCGGGTGAGGTGCCAGAGTGGTTGACAAAAGGTACCACAGTTCTGATAATGAAAGACCGAATCAAGGGTAATGATGTTACCAACTATAGACCTATCACATGTCTGTCCGTAATGTGGAAACTGTTGACGAGCATTGTGTCTGAGGAAATCTACCTTCACCTCCACACAAACAACTTGTTACCGGACGAACAGAAAGGATGCCGAAAGAAGTCACGTGGTACAAAGGACCAGTTACTTATTGATAAGATAGTAATGGGGAATTGCAGGAGGAGACACACTGATCTTGCCATGGGATGGATAGACTACAGAAAGGCATTTGACATGGTGCCTCATTCTTGGATCACCAAAAGCCTGGAGATCTTCAGGGTGGCAGATAACATCAGGCAGCTGCTGGGCAGGAGTATGGGGTCCTGGGAGACAGAGTTGACATCAACTGGAGTATCCTTGGGAAGCGTGAAGATCAAGAGAGGTATCTTCCAGGGAGATAGCCTGTCCCCTCTGTTGTTTGTCCTTGCCCTAATGCCCTTGACCATTATGCTGCGAAAAGTGAGAGCAGGATACAAGTTGGGAAGGGGAGAGCTTACCATCAATCACCTCCTCTTCATGGACGATCTTAAGCTCTTCGGGAAAAGTGAGAAGGAGTTGGATGTGCTTGTTGACACTGTCCGTATTTTCAGCAGTGATATATGTATGCAGTTTGGTATTGGTAAATGTGGAGTCATTGTGATGAGGAGGGGTAGGTTGAGCAGAAGTAGCGGGATCCAGATACCAACAGGTGAGATGATAAAGCAAATTGACTCTGAGGAAGGATACAAGTATTTGGGCGTTCTGGAGGCTGATGGCATAAAGAACAAAAAAATGAAGGAATTGTTAAGAACTGAATACATTCGGAGAGTAAGGAGCGTATTGAAGTCACATCTGAACAGCAGAAATGCCATAAGCGCAGTAAATTCCCGAGCTGTGTCTATTATTAGGTACAGTGCGGGAATTCTGAGATGGAATGTTGCTGAACAAAAAGAAATGGATAGGAAGACTAGGAAGCTATTGACTATCTACAACATGTTCCACAAGAGGAGTGATGTCGATAGACTCTACCTAAGGAGATCTGAGGGTGGAAGAGGTCTTATCAGCATAGAGGACTGTGTTCAGATGGAGAAAAACAACCTATACAAATACGTGACCTATAGTAAGGAGCCAATGCTCAAAACTGTACTGAAGGAGGGGACAGTAGGCCAGGGGATGTCCAAGGAGGAAATAAAATCAAGGAGGAAGAGCAGCCTTAAGGGAAAATCCCTTCATAG
This sequence comes from Eledone cirrhosa, assembly GCA_964016885.1. Lineage (NCBI taxonomy): Eukaryota > Metazoa > Mollusca > Cephalopoda > Octopoda > Eledonidae > Eledone > Eledone cirrhosa. The sequence continues at coordinate 228,084,801 of OZ024741.1, forward strand.
TACCTTCTTTGAGAAAACTGAATTTAGAGATCCACAGACATGGAACTGGTTGAGAAGAGGAGACCTCAAAAAGGCTACAGAAGGAATGATAATGGCTGCGCAGGAGCAGGCCCTCAAAACGAAGTGGTTGAAGCACCATATTTACAAGGAGGAGGCTAGCCCACTGTGCAGGATCTGTGGAGAGAGAGAGGAGACTGTGGCTCACATTGTGTCCGAGTGTAAACACCTAGCCCAGACCCACTATAAGGGCTGGAGACACGATGTGATGGGCAGGGTGATCCACCGGCACCTATGCAAAGTAAACAGTTTACCACATTCTGAGAAGTGGTATGGCCAGAGTCGGTGATAGAAAACGATCAGGTGAAGGTGCTGTGGGATTTTAGGATGCAGACGAACAAGAAACTGGAACACAATAGACCTGACCTGGTGGTTTTGGACAAGGAAAAAAGATCGTGCCTGATTGTGGATGTGGCCTGCCCATTCGACACGAGAGTGCAAGAGAAGGAGAGGAGAAAATTAACCGATACCAGGACTTAAAGTGGGAGGTAAAAAGGATTTGGAACTGCCATGAAGTCAAAGTGGTCCCGATTGTCATAGGCGCATTAGATACTATCTCAAACATTTTCCAGGGATGGTTAAAGAAAATTGGCCCCACCACGCTTTTTGGAACGCTTCAAAAGGCATGCTTGCTGGGAACAGCAAGAACCCTCCGATACGTCCTGAATATCTGAGGCTGCAGGTAGTGGCTTGATATTCATTTCAACAAATTTTCCAGTTAACTAACATCAATGACTGAGACTCAAAGAACAATAATAATAAGTTTGATAGAGTGTTATGGAATCGCTCCCGTAAGTTTTTGATTTTTTTACATATTTAAAACAATTGTGATAGAATAATTCTTATTACAAATGGGACATAAGGCACCAGTCAAAATTCTCAGGAAGTGACAACACATAACACTCTGGCATATGGCTCAAATATTTAATTTTGTATCAGAAATTTTATAGTAAAAAAAAAGATGGTTACAAATGGTCACAAATGGAAGAAAACAACAGCGAAATCAGTTCAACACCAACACCACCACCGCCTCCGCCACCACCACCACTACCACAAACTTTAGCTAGAGACAAACCAACAGCAGCAACAACACCATCACTACAGTACTCCTACCCCATCTCCACCATCACCACTCCATCATTGCTACCACCACTATTCCCTCACTACCTCCTGGAGAGGGAAGGTAGTAGTAGTGCCTAGAAAGAGGATAGCTACCAAAAGATATAAATAGACTGATTTAGTGACCCGGTCAAACATAGCCATAATAATAATTATTATTGTCGTTGTACCTCTAAACTCTCTCAAAATGTTTAGTTTAATCGATGTCAAATAATAATAATTGTATCTACTTTTGGCACAAGCCCAGTAATTACCCAGTACATTACTGGTACTTTATTTTATCAACCCCGTAAGGATGAAAGGCAAAGTTAACCTCGGCTGGATTTGAACTCAGATCATAAAGGGCCATAACTCTTTGCTGCAAAGCATGGCGTGCGACCTTTTACTGATACTGCCAATCCACCGATAAGCAACAAGTCAAAAAATTACAGAACAAAACACAGACAAAAACAATCGCAACATCAAAAGAAAAACAAATTTCAAAAGTTTTGAACGCAACACCCCCTACCTCCCCCGTTGCTATGACTACGAGCTTAGCGTAGTTAATATCAAAAACAGCAGCAGCAGCAACAATACTAGTAATCAATGTTACTGGCCTTGAAAAACAAAAAGAAAAAAAAGTCAGACATTCAAACATTACAATGAAAGTTATGTTTATTTTTTATGTTTTTATTTATTTCTTTGTTTATTTATTTATTTTCGTCTACAGCGTGATGGTGCCCCGCTAAAATCACCGGTGGTGATGAAATCACCGGTGGTTATGTAACTATACATTCACCAATCCTCGATATGAGTGTTTAAATGTCGAACCTAAACAGTTCGAATAACGGTGAAAAGGAGACTGGAACTTCATGTGAAAGACTCTCACCCAGCAAGTGGACAAGAACCAACTGGACGAAAGAATTGAATAGAACTGTCATGGAATGTTACCCGAAGAGTAACCCCATCGAAAAAGGCTATAGGAAACGGGTGTATAACATCTGGAACGAGATTGGTCTATTTAAATTAGATGGACAAAAATTGGTCGGACAGGCTCGGGTAATAAGAACTAATGGATGGATAAGCGAGCTGAAACTGGAGGAACTGAGCAGAGAGATTAAGTTGGAAATGGAGAGTGGAGTATGTCAGGAAAACGAGCCAGGGGGAAATGAAGGTGAAGAGGTTGAGAGACCTGAGGAAGCATCCGAAGCAGACAATGATCTGAATACTGAAATAAATAACATCTGGAACAAAGATACGGCGATTGTGGAAATGAATGCAAGATTTGGTTGATATCCTGAACTTAGTGGCAGATGAATTGAACAATGATAGTGGGAAACCTATGAACCTAAGATTTGTAGACAGGAAAAAGTTAAAAGAAACAACAGCTAAGGTAAACAAAGTCATCCCATACCTTGAGGCGAGGAACCTTGACATATGCAACAATATCCTCAATGCAACAGCAAATGCGGTGAGGAAATTACGTGGCATAAAATCGAGAAGAAACAACAGACAAAAAAGGTCAGAAGCGTGGTGGAAGAAACGACTGAATGGTCAAATCAAGTAAATGAGAAAAGACATTGGAAAGCTTGAGTCCTTACTGAATGGGACATTCCAAAACATAGACACTAAAGATAGATTGAAAATAAAATACAAAACTAGGGGGAAAAAGCTAAATATTTTCATTGAGGAACTGAAGCAACGCATTGTAGCAAAGAGTGCAAAGATTAGGCGGTATGAGAACAGAATTAGTCAGTGTAGACAGAACCGCATGTTTGACAAAAACCAGAAGATGTTGTTTGGGCAGCTTGAAGGGAAAGAAAGAGGCAACGACTTGATCCCTGAGGCGGAACAGACTAAGACATTCTGGAGAGGAATATGGGAGCAGAATGTTGAACATAATAGTTAGGCAGTGTAAATTGAGACAGTTCAAAAGGAGATTAGTGAACAAGCACACTAGCAACCTTATTTGAGTATCACAGTTGAAACTCTTAAAGGGCAGGCCAAAAACTAACCAACTGGAAATCACCAGGCCCAGATGGTGTGCAAGGGTATTGAATTAAAAATATAACATCGCTCGACCCGAAACTGACAACCATGTTCAATGACTCACTCAGGTGAGGTTCTAGAGTGGTTGACAAAAGGTACCACAGTTCTGGTAATGAAAGACCGAATCAAGGGTAATGATGTTAGGCCTATCACATTTCTGTCCGTAATGTAGAAACTGTTAACAAGCATTGTGTCTGAGGAAATCTACCACCACCTCCACATAAACAATTTCTTACCGGACGAACAGAAAGGATGCCGAAAGAAGTCCCATGGTACAAAAGACCAGTTACTTATTGATAAGATGGTAATGAGGAATTGCAAGAGGAGCCACACTCCTGGGATGGATAGATTACAAAAAGGCATTCGACAAGGTACCTCATTCTTAGATAACCAAAAGCCTAGAGATCTTCAAGGTGGCAGATAACATCAGACAGTTGTTGAGCAAAAGTATGAAGTACTGGGAAACAGAGTTAACATCAGGGGGAGAATACTTGAAAGGTATGAAGATCAAGAGAGGTATCTTCCAGGGAGATAGTTTGTCCCCTCTGCTGTTTGTCCTTACTCTGATACCCATGTCCGTTATATTGCGAAAAGTGAGAGCAGGATACAAGTTGGGAAGAGGAGAGCTTACCATCAACCACCTCCTCTTCATGGACGACCTTAAACTCTTTGCGAAGAGTGAGGAATTGGATGCACTTGTTGACACTGTCCGTATTTTCAGCAATGATATATGTATGGAATTTGGTATTAATAAGTGTGGAGTCCTAGTGATGAAGAGGGGTTAATTGAGCAGAAGCAACGGAATCCAGGTACCAACAGGTGAGATGATAAAAGAAATTGACACTGAAGAAGGATACAAATATTTAGGTGTTCTGGAAGCAGATGACATCAAGAACAAAAAAAATGTAGGAATTGATAAGATCTGAGTACACAAGGAGAGTAAGGAGCGTATTAAAATCACATCTAAATAGTAGGAATGTCATGAGTGCAGTAAATTCCCGAGCTTTGTCTATTATTAGGTACAGTGCGGGAATTCTGAAATGGAATGTTGCTGAACAAAAAGAAATGGATAGGAAGACTAGGAAGCTATTGACTATCTATAACATGTTCCATAAGAGGAGTGATGTCGATAGATTCTACTTAAAGAGATCTGAAGGTGGAAAAAGTCTGTGTTCAGATGGAGAAAAACAACCTGCACAAATATGTGACTGACAGTAGGGAGCCAATGCTCAAAATTGTACTGAAGGAGAAGACAATAGACCAGGGGATGTCCAAGGCGGAAGAGCAACCTTCATGAAAAATCCCTTAATAGCACCTTCTTTAAGAAAACGGAATTTAGAGATCCACAGACATGGAATTGGTTAAAAAGAGGAAACCTTAAAAAGGCTACAGAAGGAATGCTAATGGCTGCGCAAGAGCAGGCCCTCCAAACGAAGTGGGTGAAACACCATATTGACAAGGAGGAGGCTAGCTCACTGTGTAGGATCTGTTGAGAGAGGAGACTGTGGCTCACATTGTATCCGAGAGTAAACACCTAGCCCAGACTCACTATAAAGGCTGGAGACATGATGTGATGGGCAGGGTGATCCACTGGCATCTATGCAAAGTAAACAATTTACCACATTCTGAAAAGTGGTATGAGCATAAGCCAGAGTCGGTGATAGAAAACGATCAGGTGAAGGTGCTACAGGATTTTAGGATACAGACAGACAAGAAATTAAAACAATAGGCCTAACCTGGTGGTTTTTGACAAGGAAAAAAGATCGTGCCTGATTGTAGATGTAGCCTGCCCATTTGACACGAGAGTGAAAGAAAAGGAGAGGGAGAAAATTAACCGATACCAGGATTTAAAGTGGGAGTTAAAAAGGATTTGGAACTGTCATGATTTCAAGGTCGTCCCGATTGTCATAGGAGCATTAGATACTATCTCAAAGAGTTTCCGAGGATGGTTAAAGAAGATTAGTCCAGCTCCCTTCTTTGGAACACTTCAAAAGGCATGCTTGCTGGGAACAGCAAGAACCCTCCGATACGTCCTGAATGGCTGAGGCTGCAGGTAGCGGCTTGGTATTCATTTCAACAAACTTTCTAGTTAAATAACATCAATGACAGACTCATATACACTGAGACTTATATAGGCACAAGGCCAGCAATTTTGGGGGAGGGGAAACTCGATTAAATCGACCCAGTGTGTGACTGGTATTTTATTTTATCAACGCCGTAAGGATGAAAGGCAAAGTTAACCTCGTTGGGATTTCAACTCAGACCGTAAAGGGACGTAACTCTATGCTACAAAGCATGACATCCGACTCTCTACCGATACTGTCAATCCACCGCCCTTATAATAATAATAATAATAATTGTTTCTACTTTTGGCACAAGGCCAGCAATTATCCCAGTGTATTACTGGTACTTTATTTTATCGACCCCTTAAGGATGAAAGGCAAAGTTAACCTCGTTGGGATTGCAACTCAGACCGTAAAGGGACGTAACTCTATGCTACAAAGCATGGCATCCGACTCTCTACCGATACTGTCAATCCACCGCCCTTATAATAATAATAATAATAATGATTTCATTTATTGGCCACAAGGGCCGACATATAGGGGACAACACAATAGACAGGGACAGTGGGGGTTTACATAGAGATCGAGTAAGTATAAATAACAAAAAAACAAAATAACAATAAAAATACAACAATGAAAGTTCCCCAATAAGAGGGATCACCACCCAGGGTTGACTCAAGCACCCCACCAGTCCTGAGCCACCCGACGCTCCTAGGGCACCCTGGAAGGGCACCCCTCTCCTTCTCGAATTCACCAGCCTACAGGCGCATGATCAGAGTAGGCCCACTCACGCGGGCCATTCTCGCCACATTCACCCACCTTTCAGTAAATGTACTGGGGGGCAGCACTTCTCTCTCCACCCTCACCTTCCTTTCCAAGTGAAACTTGAAGAAGTTGATGAGGGATTGGCCGAAGAGAAAAGTGTCTGTCTTCAGTCCTTTCAACCTGGTCCACCATGCAACCTCTTTCGCTACTGCCACCAGGCAGAGGAAAATTGCCTGCCCTTCCTGACCAAAAGAAGGCGGCGGGTCAATCTTCACTATGGACTCGGACGATAGCCGGATCCGTTCTACACGCGACAATAGCTGTTCGACATAACCCCACAAGTCAGCAATGCACGGACACTGGACGAGTGCGTGCAGAACGGTTTCGTCGCTCTGCGCGCATCTCGGGCAGGTTCGTCTGACAGCACTTCCGTGCCTGTAGAGTTTATCCCGAACCGGCAGCGCCCCCCGGTAGCACTGCCAAGCGAGGGATTTCTGGAAGTTATCCATCGTCCCCGGCTCGAAAGTCCTCCGGAACATACTGGTCAGTTCTACTTCGTTGACGCCCAGAGCCTCTCCTAGTACGTCATCGCACTTGCCCTCCACTAATCCTCTATAGAAATCTTGAGTGGAAGTTCCACTGACCGCATTGCCCACCTTGCAGAGTGCAGTGAGCGCCTGGCAACATTCCAGATGCCAGTCGCCCAGTCTCGGTCTCTTCTTGACCCAGGACTGCAGCTCAGTCAAAGAGATGAGCTGCGGAAAGGCCCGTCTAACAAACGGCGACCACACCTGTTCACCGTTTAGGCAAAATATCTGGAGATGTCGCAGCCTCAGCGCATCTCTGCGCATCATTAGCCACGGCATGCCCAGCCCTCCACGAAGAGGGTGCTGGCAGCAGATGGACCGCCTCACCAACGGGACCCGTCCCCTCCACAAAAATTTGAAAAGGAGCCGTTCCAAATTGGCGAGGCGTGGACGGGGGCAAGGCACGACGGTCAGGCGGTAGTAGATGACGGACGCGATGTACGCGTTCGCCACCTCCGCCCGCCCTTTCAGTGATAGCTTTCTCTCAGCCCATTTCTGGGTGAGGTTGGCTATCCTGCTCGTCACCTCGTCCCAATTCTTATCCACCTGGAGGTCTGGTCCGAACCAAACCCCGAGCAACTTTACCGGTCCGTCTGTCCAGCGCCCAACGACGCTGTTGGACGGCATGGACTTGCCTCTCCAGGTGCCGAGCTGCAAGCCCACCGACTTTTCCGGGTTAAGTTTTGCTCCCGTCAACCTTTCATATTCCTCCAAATGGGTGCGGATCACCTCGATTTCCGAGGTGTCCGACACCATCACGGTGATGTCGTCCGCATAAGCGGACGCAGCCTTTCTACGTCCCGGTTCGAGCGGGATGCCCTGCAACAACTCCAGCTTCCGCAGTAGAGGCTCAAGAGTCAATACGTACAGAAGTGAGGAGAGAGGGCACCCTTGACGGACCGATCGAGAGATCTGAAACGGTTCCGAGAGGTGGCCATTAACTTTGACCACCGAGCGGATGCCGCTGTACATTGCAGCGATCCAGCTTCTGAAGACGGGGCCGAAGCCAGCCGCCTCGAGGACAGCCTCCAAGTACCGATGGTCGACCCTATCGAATGCTTTCGATTGATCTAAATTGATCAGAGCCCCACCGAAGCCAGGTTTGCACCCAACCCTCTCTATGATGTATCGCATGAGGTGGAGGTTGTCGTGTATGGACCTGGTCGGGATTGCGCAAGTTTGCGCCTCCCCAACCAAATCTTTGACGACAAGCGCCAACCTTTTCGCTAACACCTTGGCCAAAATCTTAAACTCTGTGTTGAGCAGGGTTATGGGCCTGAAATTATCTAGTGTGTCCCTCTTGTTCTCGTCTTTCCTTATCAGCGTCACTACGCCACGGCTCACAGAACTGGGAATGCTCCCGTTCTGCTGCCAGTTGCAGTAGAGCGCTTCGAGGAGATCGGAGAACAAGTCTGGCATATTTACGTAAAGCTCGTAGGGCAGACCATCCAAACCGGGTGACTTGCGACTCGAGCAGCCGACAAGGGCGTCCTGAATTTCGGCTGATGTTATCGGCTCTTCGCAGCGCTCAGCGTCGGCCGTCGAGAGGCGTGGCAAGCCGTCGAGGTAGGGACTGAAGTCCGCCGCCGTCTCCGACTCACCCATCCTCCCGAACAATCGAGCAAAGTGCTGGCGAAAGGCCTCACACATCTGCTTGGAATCGCTCAGTTCGTGTCCATCTCGATCCGTCAAAGACCGAATTGTGGTTTTATTTCCACGCTGCGTCTCTGCAAAGCGAGCCCATCGGGCAGCTTTGGTTCCCTCGTTCCTCAGAGCACGCGCCTTAGCTCTGACAATGCAACCTTCGTGTTTCGCATTGAAGAAATGGTCTAGTGCCATTCTCGCCGCTAGCACGTCTGTTGCAATGCCACTACAAATAGCCTCGTCTAACTTAGCTATCAGCCCCTCCTCCTTTCTATTTTTCTCTATTGCTACTTCTTTGCTAAATCCTATCGAGGTTGCTCTAATCTCTCTTTTGAGTGCCCCCCACCACCTGTTGTTGACAACCCCCCCTGTCAACATTTGCTTAACTAAGTTGTTGACCCGGTCCCTGTAAGCTTTACGTGCCGGAAACGACATGTTTAGCTTCCAGTAGCTAGGTCCTAACCTACGTGTCTTATCTAGGTCGACCATACAGATCACAAGCTTGTGATCTGAATAGGCAACCGTTTTAAAATGTGGACATCCTACACTATTTCTATCTCTTTTCCTAATGAAAATCCTATCTATGTACGATCTAGATGACCCTATGCGATTGGTCCAGGTCCATACTGGCGCATTAGGGAAATCTAGTCGGTACCTGTCAGACAGTTGAAACTGGCTGATCAGGTACTTGAGGCTTTTGCGCCCCCCGCTCCTATCAGATACTCCCACACAATCCCAGCGTGCTTCTAAGATGCCATTCCAATCCCCTATTAACAGTAAAGGGCGAGACGTAAGCAGAAAGTTTTCCAGGCGCCTAAAGAAGTCCGGCCGACCGGCCCCAGTAGGGGCGTAGACGGCCACCAGTCTAAAGGCACCACCTTCGCTATTGCTCACGTCCAGGACCACCAACTTTCCGTCAGGATCCCGGAAGATTGACCTTACCTCGAGATCCAGACATTTCCTAAACAGCACAGCCACTCCACCTCCCATTCCCGGCCGACTAACAGATGCAAAGATCTGATAATCGTCGAAAATCGGCGCCAGTGCGCGTGTGTCGGAAATTCTGGTCTCGCTGATGGCAATTACATCCATTCCTAGTGACCTGAGGTCGTTGAGCAAGTGACCTTGCTTCCAGGGCGACCCCAGGCCACGAACATTTAAACTTCCTACTCTTATGGCCATGCTGGCAGGATGAATGGGAGAGGAAAGGTTTACTTACCTTCCGGGGTCTTGTGAAGGTCGGGTGGTTCGACCTCCATGGTTTGTGGGGTTTCTTTTGGGAACCCCTTTAATAGTCTTGACGTGGGTTTTACGTTCGGGGTTCCCACATCCCGAGGAAAGCTCTTTCGAATTTCTTTGTATGAAGCGAGCGACATTCGCATCAGAAGCAAATTATCTGGTACGCGAAATGTGCTCGCTTCAAATGTTTCCCCGTCTTTTTCGATGTTTGTGCTTCGTGCTACATGGGCCATCAATTCCTTGTTGGCCCTTCTGGCAAGCACGAAGTTTTTAATGTTTTGTTGCTCGGGTTTTATTTGTTCGTGTGATTGTGGTGGTGATAGCTTTGTTAGTGTTGTTTCTATTGTGTCTGCGTTTGTTGTGGGTGGGGTGTCTGTAGTTTCTGATGTTTGTGTGTCTATTTGTTCTTGTGTCTGTTTAGCTTGTTTGCGTTTGGGGGATTTTGGTGGTTGTGTTGGTGATGCTGTGGGGAAAATGTTTGTGTGGGTGGTGTGTGTATTTTTTTTTGTGGGGGTGTTTGTGCTTTGTGGATTTCTTTTTTTTTTGTGTTTTGTTTTTTGTATTTTGGGGGACTTTGGTTTTCCCTCATCTTCACTGCTGGAGGATGAGGGGTCTGTGGCTGTGAGCGTGTTTGTGTCTGAGTGAGTGTTTATGTTCTTGTTCGTGTGTGTATTTTGGGGGGGAGGGGGAATGGGAGAGCTTTCCTCGTTTCCCCCCTGGGTGTGCAATTTTGGTGGTTCCATTGTTGACGGTGTTGCTGGTGGTCCTTGTCCCGGCGTCGCCAGCAGTGGAATCTTTCGACCCCTTGCGCTTTTCGGCAGTTGAGGGCAGAAGGCTCGCAAGTGTGTCGTTTCCCCACAAAGGAAACAATGCGGCCTTTTGCCCTCAGTCATTATATGCAACACCCTCCCGTTTTGGAGGCGGATGTGGTCCGGGATTGTTTTTACGTTTTCGGGTCTGATTTGGAGCAGTATCTCCAGATCAACCCCGGACCAGTCGTCCCTGGCAGTTCTCGTTGCCTCTACCGGGACTGTATCCGTTCCTTCCACGATTACGCAACCCAGGAGCCACCACATATCAAGTCCTGGTGGAATCCTGGGAATGCGCACACGTGCTATTCGTTTTCCCATGTGGGAGGGGTACATTATGACCTTGCTGGTTTTGCAAGGGGTCATTGAATGCTTCACAGCGAGGGCTTCAGACTTGAACAGCACCGAAACGGTGCCGTATTGCCTGCCCCTCTCTATGAAGTCTGTGTCCTCTCTGATGTATTTCAGTGCGGCTTCTATGTCAGCTTGGGCGATTATCGCTGCCCTCTTTGTCTCTACTGAGATGCATCTGAAATGCACCGTTCTTTTTTCCACTGCCTCAATGGCTTCTGCCGGGACAGTTAAGTTTGCCCAGGTCTGCTCTTGATTTATGATTTTCCAGGCCTGGGCCAACTTTTCCTCTCTGTTGGTTAAGTCGATGCTGTAGCATGGTCTCCTTTTAGCCGCTGCCACAGCAGCGAAAGTGTTCTTGTTGGTGTTGTCACTGTTGTTGTTCTTGTTGGTGTTGCTGCTGCTATTGCTGTTGTTGTTCTCCCCTGTGTCGTGGTTACCTTCTGTGCTGTTGGCCTTGTTGGTGCTGCTGCTGTCGCTACTATTACTCTCTGTGCTGTTCGTTTTGTTGGTGCTCTCGCTATTACCACCTTCTGCGCTGTTCGGCTTGTTGGTGTTGGTGTTGTCGCTGTTACCACCTTCCGCGCCGCTCGGCCCGTTGGTGCTGGCACTGTCGCTGCTCACATTCGTGCTGGTGGCGCTCCTCGCCTCACCTCTCCTCTCAACGCTCAAGTCGCCGTTGCACGACAGCAGACCCGCCTCTAGGGGGCGTGGCTCCGCCATGTTTTTTTGAGAAAAAAATTATTATTTTTTTCAAAATAAAGTTCAAATATTTGGGCCAAAAGGCCCAAATATTATGAGTTATTCCTTCACAGTATACAAATTAATGTCTTATAATGCTTCAGCGGTACAAAAAATAAACAATTCTCTACAATTAATCCTCAAAAAATTGCTTACTCACGGAGCTTCAAAAAACGTACATCCACTTTCGTCAATAATAATAATAATAATAATAATAATAATAATAATAAGGGAAGAAGACGCACGAGGTGACGGAGGTCATGAAATCGCTCCCGTAAGTTTTGAATTTTTAACATATTTAAACCATTTGTGAAATAACAACTCTTAGTACAAATGCTACGTAAAGCACCCGGCTTGAGCCCCAAAAAATTCGGACCCAAAATATATTGTTATAAGGCTCAAATATTCAAATATTCAACTTTGTATTGTACACTGTATATCCCCCCCCCCAAAAAAAATGGCTATAAATGGAAGAAGAACCCCTCCCCTCCTCTCCTCTGGCTACACTATATAGGACAGCTAAACTCACCAACACCAGAAACTAGATACACCACCCACCCCATCATCTGTGTACACTAAACACAACAGCCAGATAACGACACATTTTCACCTTCACCGCCACCGCTCACTACGGCCATCATTACCACCACTATCCCATCACCGCCGCCACCACCCCTTGACTCCGCTACAGCACCATCACTACAGTAATACGGTCACATCACCGCCACCACTGCCTCGGTATCGACATCACCACCACCACTGTCTCAGTATCGCTAACGCCGCCAGTCTCCCACTTCCCTGCTGGCTGCTACTTCCACATTATAGAATTCCTACTACTAACAAAGAGGAAGGCATCAAAATATATAGATAGACCCAAAGGAAAAAAGAAAAAACAAACAACAAAACCAAAGCAGCACAGCAACAACAGCAAAAAACGAGAAAAACAAACAGAGAAAAACAAAAACAAAAAAAAGAAACCCCAAAAACGTAAAGAAAATAAGAATGAAGAGAGAAGCAGGCGGACGGACAGAGAAGAGGGGGGAAAAAGTAAAACTTAAAAAACTAAAACTAAGTCAGACATTCGAACACTACATTACAATGAAACTTATGCTTATTCATTTTTGGGGCCCTTTCTGCCTGTGTGTTTGTTTGTTTATGTGTGTTCGTATACAGCGTGGTGATAATGCCACACAAGGGCCAAGTGGGATGGCGGATCCACAGATGGCTATGTAAACATACATTCGCCAATCCTCGATAAGAGTGTTTAAATATCGAACATAAACAGTTCGAATAACGGTGAAATGGAGACTAGAACGTCATGTGACAGACTCTCACCCAACAGGTGCCCCCTGGCTCAGCAGCAGGAACCTGACTGTCAACCAAATACTGCTGATGTTGGAGGAAGGAGAAGAAGGAAAGGGGCCAGAACCAACTGGACGAAAGAATTGAATAGAACTGTTATGCAATGCTACCTGAAAAGTAACCCCAAGGAGAGGGGCTACAGGAGACGGATGCATAACATCTGGAACGAGATTGGTTTATTTAAATTAGATGAACAAAAATTGGCCGGGCAGGCTCGGGTAATAAGAACTAATGGGTGGATAAGCGAGCTGGAACTGGAGGAACTGAGCAGAGAGAATGGCTTGGAGATGGCGGGTGTAGTATGCCAGACAAGCGAGCCGGTGGGAAATGAAGGTGAGGAGGTCCTGAGAACGGAGGAACCACCCGAAGCAGACAATGATCTGAGTACTGAGATAAATAATACCTGGAACAGAGATACGGCCACTGAGGAGATGAATGCTGACGGGCTAGGACAAGATTCGGTTGACATCCTAAATTTAGTGGTAGATGAATTGAACAATGATAGTGGGAGACCTATGAACCTAAGATTTGTAGACAGGAAAAAGTTAAAAGAAACAACAGCTAAGGTAAACAAAGTCATCCCATACCTTGAGGCGAGGAGCCTTCACCAGTGCAATAATATCCTCAGAGCAACAGCAAATACGGTGAGGAAACTACTTGGTATAAAAGCGAGAGGAAACAACAGACAAGAAAGAGCAGAGCCGTGGTGGAAGAAGCGACTGAGTGGGCAAATCGGGGAAATGAGAAATGACATAGGAAAGCTTGAGTCACTACTGAATGGGACACTAAAAAACATAGGCACTAAAAATAGACTGGAAATAAAATACAAAACTAGGAGTAAAAAGCTAAATATTATCATAGAGGAATTGAAGCAACGCATTGTAGCAAAGAGTGCAAAAATCAGGCGATACGAGAACAGAGTCAGTCAGTATAAACAGAACCGCATGTTCGACAACAACCAGAAGATGCTGTTTGGACAGCTTGAGGGCAAAGAAAGAGGCAACGACTTGATCCCTGGGGCGGAGCAAACTAAAACATTCTGGAGAGGAATATGGGAGCAGGATGTTAGACACAATGCCCAGGCAGGGTGGATTGAGACAGTACAGAGGGAGATCGGTGAGCAGGCACAGCAACAGACTGATTTGAGTATCACAGTTGAAACTCTTAAGGGGCAAGCCAAAAAACTAACCAACTGGAAATCACCAGGCCCAGATGGTGTGCAGGGGTATTGGATTAAACATCTAACATCCCTCCACCCGAAGCTGACGGCCATGTTCAATGACTGCTTGGTGTCGGGTGAGGTGCCAGAGTGGTTGACAAAAGGTACCACAGTTCTGATAATGAAAGACCGAATCAAGGGTAATGATGCTACCAACTATAGACCTATCACATGTCTGCCCGTAATGTGGAAACTGTTGACGAGCATTGTGTCTGAGGAAATCTACCATCACCTCCACACAAACAACTTGTTACCGGACGAACAGAAAGGATGCCGAAAGAAGTCACGTGGTACAAAGGACCAGTTGCTTATTGATAAGATGGTAATGGGGAATTGCAGGAGGAGACACACTGATCTTGCCATGGGATGGATAGACTACAGAAAGGCATTTGACATGGTGCCTCATTCATGGATCACCAAAAGCCTGGAGATCTTCAGGGTGGCGGATAACATCAGACAGTTGCTAGGCAGGAGTATGGGGTCCTGGGAGACAGAGTTGACATCAACTGGAGTATCCTTGGGAAGCGTGAAGATCAAGAGAGGTATCTTCCAGGGAGATAGCCTGTCCCCTCTGTTGTTTGTCCTTGCCCTGATGCCCTTGACCATTATGCTGCGAAAAGTGAGAGCAGGATACAAGTTGGGAAGGGGAGAGCTTACCATCAATCACCTCCTCTTCATGGACGATCTTAAGCTCTTCGGGAAAAGTGAGAAGGAGTTGGATGTGCTTGTTGACACTGTCCGTATTTTCAGCAGTGATATATGTATGCAGTTTGGTATTGGTAAATGTGGAGTCATTGTGATGAGGAGGGGTAGGTTGAGCAGAAGTAACGGGATCCAGATACCAACAGGTGAGATGATAAAGGAAATTGACTCTGAGGAAGGATACAAGTATTTGGGCGTTCTGGAGGCTGATGGCATAAAGAACAAAAAAATGAAGGAATTGTTAAGAACTGAATACATTCGGAGAGTAAGGAGCGTATTGAAGTCACATCTGAACAGCAGAAATGCCATAAGCGCAGTAAATTCCCGAGCTGTGTCTATTATTAGGTACAGTGCGGGAATTCTGAGATGGAATGTTGCTGAACAGAAAGAAATGGATAGGAAGACTAGGAAGCTATTGACTATCTACAACATGTTCCACAAGAGGAGTGATGTCGATAGACTCTACCTAAGGAGATCTGAGGGTGGAAGAGGTCTTATCAGCATAGAGGACTGTGTTCAGATGGAGAAAAACAACCTATACAAATACGTGACCTATAGTAAGGAGCCAATGCTCAGAACTGTACTGAAGGAGGGGACAGTAGGCCAGGGGATGTCCAGGGAGGAAATAACATCAAGGAGGAAGAGCAGCCTTAAGGGAAAACCCCTTCATAGTACCTTCTTTGAGAAAACTGAATTTAGAGATCCACAGACATGGAACTGGTTGAGAAGAGGAGACCTCAAAAAGGCTACAGAAGGAATGCTAATGGCTGCGCAGGAGCAGGCCCTCAAAACGAAGTGGTTGAAGCACCATATCTACAAGGAGGAGGCTAGCCCACTGTGCAGGATCTGTGGAGAGAGAGAGGAGACTGTGGCTCACATTGTGTCCGAGTGTAAACACCTAGCCCAGACCCACTATAAGGGCTGGAGACACGATGTGATGGGCAGGGTGATCCACTGGCACCTGTGCAAAGTAAACAATCTACCACATTCTGAGAAATGGTATGAGCATAGGCCAGAGGCGGTGATGGAGAACAATCAGGTGAAGGTGCTGTGGGATTTTAGGATACAGACGGACAAAAAACTGGAACACAATAGACCTGACCTGGTGGTTGTGGACAAAGAAAAAAGATCGTGCCTGATTGTGGATGTGGCCTGCCCGTTCGACACGAGAGTGCAAGAGAAGGAGAGGGAGAAAATTAACCGATACCAGGACCTAAAGTGGGAGGTGAAAAGGATTTGGAACTGCCATGAAGTCAAAGTGATCCCGATTGTCATAGGCGCACTGGGGACTATCTCCAAAAGTTTCCAGGGATGGTTAAAGAAAATCGGCCCCTTCACGCTTTTTGGAACGCTTCAAAAGGCATGCTTGCTTGGAACAGCAAGAACCCTCCGATACGTCCTGAATATCTGAGGCTGCAGGTAGTGGCTTGATATTCAATCCAACGGACTTTCCAGTTAACCAACATCAATGACCGAGATTCAAGGAATAACAATAACAATAATAATAATAATAATAATAATAATAATAATAATAATAATAATAATCAACGTTCACCAGAGGAAAGCTGCTGAAGAGTTCAGACATTAATCTTGATCGGGGGAACGTGATAAGAGAGCTTGATCAAGAACAAACTTACAAATATCTAGGTGTTTGTGAAGGAGACGGAATCAAGCACTCGACAATGAGGGAAAGGATAAAGGAAGGAATGTTACCGCAGAGTCAGAGCAATCTTAAGAACGGAATTGAATGCAAGGAATAGGATCGATGCCATAAACACGCTTGCCATACCAGTAGTAACCTACAGTTACAATGTCATCAACTGGTCAAGCACAGAGATCCGTAGGCTCGATACAAAAATCCGAAAATTCTTAACCATGCACAGAATGCATCACCCTAAGGCAGACATAGATAGAATATATCTCCCTAGGAAAGAAGGAGGACGTGGGTTAATCCAGTTAGACATTGCGTTGAAAACTGCAACAATTGGATTATCCACATATCTAAGGGAATCACATGATTGGATGATCAAACTCGTTTTGAAACACGAAAGCACCAAAAGATCATATTCCATTACAAAAGATGCACAAAGATACAGTAATGGACTACAAATTTCAGAAGTCCCATTTACTGCTGAAATGGAAAACACAGAAAAAGCAAAGCAGGTAAAAGTAACTGCAAAGAAAGAACTGCTACAGAAACTGGCTAAGAAATGGCAAGAAAAGCCTCTGTATGGAAAATACCCAGAGCGAGCTAACAATCCTGATGTTGACAAAACTTTAACCCATCAGTGGTTGGCATCCTCTGGACTGAAATCGGAGACTGAAGGACTGATTATATCCGCACAAGATCAGTGTCTGCCAACAAAAAATTACCAAGCCAACATAATAAAAAATGGGTGCAGCCCATTATGCCGTGTATGCAAAAAACAACCAGAGACCATTGACCATATAATTTCAATGTGCAGTCCTATAGCTCCAACCGAATACCTAAACAGGCATGACAGAGCTGCACAATACATACATTGGATAATGTGTAAGCATTTTGACCTGCCCCATCAAAAGAATTGGTGGGAGCATCAACCACCTCCCATACTTGAAAAAGATCACATCTCAATCTTGTGGAACTTTAGCATCCAAACAGACCGAAAAATAGATGCAAATAGACCTGATATAATATTGAAGGACTTTCAAAGGAGGGTATGCCTGCTAATTGATATGTCTGTTCCAATAGACAAGAATGTATCTATAAAAACATTTGAAAAATTGAGCAAGTATAAGGACCTGGAGATAGAAATTGGAAAAATGTGGAAATTGAGAACTAAAACAATACCAGTGGTTGTAGGCGCTCTGGGAATGATACCTAAGGGGTCTAACGACTACTTATCGCAAATCCCAGGAAACCCGCGTATAGGAGAAATACAAAAGATAGTACTAATGGGAACTGCCCATATACTAAGGAAGATCCTGTCAATATAAGTACATCACAAGTCTAAACACTAAGGATGCATGTGTGAATATGTGTGTTCTTTCTTGAACATGGCGGACCTTGTTGTCTCTTGAGGTCACTGGTTGTGACTTGGTGATAACTCGTATAAACATAAAGCAAGATAAATGCAAATAATAATAATAATAATAATAATAATAATAATAATAATAATAATAATAATAATAATAATAATAATAATAATAATCACCTGTTCTACATGGATGACCTGAAACTATTTGCAAAAGATGATGAACAATTGCAAGGGCTATTATCCACTGTGAAGCAGTTCAGTGATGACATTAAAATGGAGTTTGGACTAGATAAATGCGCCAAAGCAACGTTCACCAGAGGAAAGCTGCTGAAGAGTTCAGACATTAATCTTGATCGGGGGAACGTGATAAGAGAACTTGATCAAGAAAAAACTTACAAATATCTAGGTGTTTGTGAAGGAGACGGAATCAAGCACTCGACAATGAGGGAAAGGATAAGGAAGGAATGTTACCGCAGAGTAAGAGCAATCTTAAGAACGGAATTGAATGCAAGGAATAGGATCGATGCCATAAACACGCTTGCCATACCAGTAGTAACCTACAGTTACAATGTCATCAACTGGTCAAGCACAGAGATCCGTAGGCTCGATACAAAAATTCGAAAATTCTTAACCATGTACAGAATGCATCACCCTAAGGCAGATATAGATAGAATATATCTCCCTAGGAAAGAAGGAGGACGTGGGTTAATCCAGTTAGACATTGCGTTGAAAACTGCAACAATTGGATTATCTACATATCTAAGGGAATCACATGATTGGATGATCAAACTCGTTTTGAAACACGAAAGCATCAAAAGATCATATTCCATTACAAAAGATGCACAAAGATACAGTAATGGACTACAAATTTCAGAAGTCCCATTTACTGCTGAAATGGAAAACACAGAAAAAGCAAAGCAGGTAAAAGTAACTGCAAAGAAAGAACTGCTACAGAAACTGGCTAAGAAATGGCAAGAAAAGCCTCTGTATGGAAAATACCCAGAGCGAGCTAACAATCCTGATGTTGACAAAACTTTAATCCATCAGTGGTTGGCATCCTCTGGACTGAAATCGGAGACTGAAGGACTGATTATATCGGCACAAGATCAGTGTCTGCCAACAAAAAATTACCAAGCCAACATAATAAAAAATGGGTGCAGCCCATTATGCCGTGTATGCAAAAAACAACCAGAGACCATTGACCATATAATTTCAATGTGCAGTCCTATAGCTCCAACCGAATACCTAAACAGACATGACAGAGCTGCACAATACATACATTGGATAATGTGTAAAAATTTTGACCTGCCCCATCAAAAGAATTGGTGGGAGCATCAACCACCTCCCATACTTGAAAAAGATCACATCTCAATCTTGTGGAACTTTAGCATCCAAACAGACCGAAAAATAGATGCAAATAGACCTGATATAATATTGAAGGACTTTCAAAAGAGGGTATGCCTGCTAATTGATATGTCTGTTCCAATAGACAAGAATGTATCTATAAAAACATTTGAAAAATTGAGCAGTATAAGGACCTGGAGATAGAAATTGGAAAAATGTGGAAATTGAGAACTAAAACAATACCAGTGGTTGTAGGCGCTCTGGGAATGATAACTAAGGGGTCTAATGACTACTTATCGCAAATCCCAGGAAACCCGCGTATAGGAGAAATACAAAAGATAGTACTAATGGGAACTGCCCATATACTAAGGAAGATTCTGTCAATATAAGTACATCACAAGTCTAAACACTAAAGATGCATGTGTGAATATGTATGTTCTTTCTTGAACATGGCGGGTCTTGAGGTCACTGGTTGTGACTTGGTGATAACTCGTATGAACATAAAGCAAGATAAATGCAACTGTAATAATAATAATAATAATAATAATAATAATAATAATAATAATAATAATAATGATAATTTTGACCGGATCAATAAATCCAGGGGATGTCGAAGGAGGAAATAACAACAAGGAGAAAGAGCAACCTTCGTGAAAAATCCCTTCATAGTACCTTCTTTCAGAAAACGGAATTCAGAGATCCACAGACATGGAACTGGTTGAGAAGAGGAGACCTTAAAAAGGCTACAGAAGGAATGCTAATGGCTGCGCAAGAGCAGGCCCTCAAAACGAAGTGGCTGAAACACCATATTTACAAGGAGGAGGCTAGCCCACTGTGCAGGATCTGTGGAGAGAGGAGACTGTGGCTCACATTGTATCCGAGTGTAAACACCTAGTCCAGACTCACTATAAGGGCTGGAGACATGATGTGATGGGCAGGGTGATCCACTGGCACCTATGCAAAGTAAACAATTAACCACATTCTGAGAAGTGGCATGAGCATAAGCCAGAGTCGGTGATAGAAAACGATCAAGTGAAGGTGCTGTGGGATTTTAAAATACAGACGGACAAGAAACTAGAACACAATAGGCCTGACCTGGTGGTTTTGGACAAGGAAAAAAGATCGTGCCTGATTGTGGATGTGGCCTGCCCATTCGACACGAGAGTGCAAGAGAAGGAGAGGGAGAAAATTAACCGATACCAGGACTTAAAGTGGGAGGTAAAAAGGATTTGGAACTGCCATGAAGTCAAAGTGGTCCCGATTGTCATAGGCACACTAGGTACTATCTCAAAAGGTTTCCAGGGATGGTTAAAGAAAATTGGCCCCACCACGCTTTTTGGAACGCTTCAAAAGGCATGCTTGCTGGGAACAGCAAGAACCCTCCGATACGTCCTGAATATCTGAGGCTGCTGGTAGTGGCTTGATATTCATTTCAACAAACTTTCCAGTTAACTAACATCAATGACTGAGACTCAAAGAACAATAATAATAAGTTTGATAGAGTGTTATGGAATCGCTCCCGTAAGTATTTGATTTTTTTACATATTTAAAACAATTGTGATAGAATAATTCTTATTACAAATGGGACATAAGGCACCAGTCAAAACTCTCAGGAAGTGACAACACATAACACTCTGGCATATGGCTCAAATATTTAATTTTGTATCAGAAATTTTATAGTAAAAAAAAAGATGGTTACAAATGGTCACAAATGGAAGAAAACAACAGCGAAATCAGTTCAACACCAACACCACCACCGCCTCCGCCACCACCACCACTACCACAAACTTTAGCTAGAGAGAAACCAACAGCAGCAACAACACCATTACTACAGTACTCCTACTCCATCTCCACCATCACCACTCCATCATTGCTACCACCACTATTCCCTCACTACCTCCTGGAGAGGGAAGGTAGTAGTAGTGCCTAGAAAGAGGATAGCTACCAAAAGATATAAATAGACTGATTTAGTGACCCGGTCAAACATAACCATAATAATAATTATTATTGTCGTTGTACCTCTAAACTCTCTCAAAATGTTTAGTTTAATCGATGTCAAATAATAACTGTATCTACTTTTGGCACAAGCCCAGCAATTACCCAGTACATTACTGGTACTTTATTTTATCGACCCCGTAAGGATGAAAGGCAAAGTTAACCTCGGCTGGATTTGAACTCAGATCATAAAGGGCCATAACTCTTTGCTGCAAAGCATGGCGTGCGACTTTTTACTGATACTGCCAATCCACCGATAAGCAACAAGTCGAAAAATTACAGAACAGAACACAGACAAAAACCATCGCAACATCAAAAGAAAAACAAATTTCAAAAGTTTTGAACGCAACACCCCCTACCTCCCTCGTTGCTATGACTACGAGCTTAGCGTAGCTAATATCAAAAACAGCAGCAGCAACAACAATACTAGTAATCAATGTTACTGGCCTTGAAAAACAAAAAGAAAAAAAGTCAGACATTCAAACATTACAATGAAAATTATGTTTATTTTTTATGTTTTTATTTATTTATTTGTTTATTTATTTATTTTCGTCTACAGCGTGATGGTGCCCCGCTAAAATCACCGGTGGTGATGAAATCACCGGTGGTTATGTAACTATACATTCACCAATCCTCGATATGAGTGTTTAAATGACGAACCTAAACAGTTCGAATAACGGTGAAAAGGAGACTGGAACGTCATGTGAAAGACTCTCACCCAGCAAGTGGACAAGAACCAACTGGACGAAAGAATTGAATAGAACTGTCATGGAATGTTACCCGAATAGTAACCCTATGGAAAAAGGCTATAGGAAACGGATGCATAACACCTGGAACGAGATTGGTCTATTTAAATTAGATGGACAAAAATTGGCCGGACAGGCTCGGGTAATAAGAACTAATGGATGGATAAGCGAGCTGAAACTGGAGGAACTGAGCAGAGAGATTAAGTTGGAAATGGAGAGTGGAGTATGTCAGGCAAACGAGCCAGGGGGAAATGAAGGTGAAGAGGTTGAGAGACCTGAGGAAGCATCCGAAGCAGACAATGATCTGAATACTGAAATAAATAACATCTGGAACAAAGATACGGCCATTGTGGAAATGAATGCAAGATTTGGTTGATATCCTGAACTTAGTGGTAGATGAATTGAACAATGATAGTGGGAAACCTATGAACCTAAGATTTGTAGACAGGAAAAAGTTAAAAGAAACAACAGCTAAGGTAAACAAAGTCATCCCATACCTTGAGGCGAGGAACCTTTACATATGCAACAATATCCTCAATGCAACAGCAAATGCGGTGAGGAAATTACGTGGCATAAAATCGAGAGGAAACAACAGACAAAAAAGGTCAGAAGCGTGGTGGAAGAAACGACTGAATGGTCAAATCAAGTAAATGAGAAAAGACATTGGAAAGCTTGAGTCCTTACTAAATGGGACATTCCAAAACATAGACACTAAAGATAGATTGAAAATAAAATACAAAACTAGGGGGAAAAAGCTAAATATTTTCATTGAGGAACTGAAGCAACGCATTGTAGCAAAGAGTGCAAAGATTAGGCGGTATGAGAACAGAATTAGTCAGTGTAGACAGAACCGCATGTTTGACAAAAACCAGATGATGTTGTTTGGGCAGCTTGAAGGGAAAGAAAGAAGCAACGACTTGATCCCTGAGGCGGAACAGACTAAGACATTCTGGAGAGGAATATGGGAGCAGAATGTTGAACATAATAGTCAGGCAGTGTGAATTGAGACAGTTCAAAAGGAGATTAGTGAACAAGCACACTAGCAACCTTATTTGAGTATCACAGTTGAAACTCTTAAAGGGCAGGCCAAAAACTAACCAACTGGAAATCACCAGGCCCAGATGGTGTGCAAGGGTATTGAATTAAAAATATAACATCGCTCGACCCGAAACTGACAACCATGTTCAATGACTGCTTGATGTCGGGTGAAGTACCAGAGTGGTTGACAAAAGGTACCACAGTTCTGGTAATGAAAGACCGAATCAAGGGTAATGATGTTAGGCCTATCACATTTCTGTCCGTAATGTGGAAACTGTTAACAAGCATTGTGTCTGAGGAAATCTACCATCACCTCCACATAAACAACTTCTTACCGGACGAACAGAAAGGATGCCGAAAGAAGTCCCATGGTACAAAAGACCAGTTACTTATTGATAAGATGGTAATGAGGAATTGCAAGAGGAGCCACACTGGTCTTGCCATGGGATGGATAGATTACAAAAAGGCATTCGACAAGGTAACCAAAAGCCTAGAGATCTTCAAGGTGGCAGATAACATCAGACAGTTGTTGAGCAAAAGTATGAAGTACTGGGAAACAGAGTTAACATCAGGGGGAGAATACTTGGAAGGTATGAAGATCAAGAGAGGTATCTTCCAGGGAGATAGTTTGTCCCCTCTGCTGTTTGTCCTTACTCTGATACCCATGTCCGTTATATTGCGAAAAGTGAGAGCAGGATACAAGTTGGGAAGAGGAGAGCTTACCATCAACCACCTCCTCTTCATGGACGACCTTAAACTCTTTGCGAAGAGTGAGGAATTGGATGCACTTGTTGACACTGTCCGTATTTTCAGCAATGATATATGTATGGAATTTGGTATTAATAAGTGTGGAGTCCTAGTGATGAAGAGGGGTTAATTGAGCAGAAGCAACGGAATCCAGGTACCAACAGGTGAGATGATAAAAGAAATTGACACTGAAGAAGGATACAAATATTTAGGTGTTCTGGAAGCAGATGACATCAAGAACAAAAAAAATGTAGGAATTGATAAGATCTGAGTACACAAGGAGAGTAAGGAGCGTATTAAAATCACATCTAAATAGTAGGAATGTCATGAGTGCAGTAAATTCCCGAGCTTTGTCTATTATTAGGTACAGTGCGGGAATTCTGAAATGGAATGTTGCTGAACAAAAAGAAATGGATAGGAAGACTAGGTAGCTATTGACTATCTATAACATGTTCCACAAGAGGAGTGATGTCGATAGATTCTACTTAAAGAGATCTGAAGGTGGAAAAAGTCTGTGTTCAGATGGAGAAAAACAACCTGCACAAATATGTGACTGACAGTAGGGAGCCAATGCTCAAAATTGTACTGAAGGAGAAGACAATAGACCAGGGGATGTCCAAGGCGGAAGAGCAACCTTCATGAAAAATCCCTTAATAGCACCTTCTTTAAGAAAACGGAATTTAGAGATCCACAGACATGGAATTGGTTAAAAAGAGGAAACCTTAAAAAGGCTACAGAAGGAATGCTAATGGCTGCGCAAGAGCAGGCCCTCCAAACGAAGTGGGTGAAACACCATATTGACAAGGAGGAGGCTAGCTCACTGTGTAGGATCTGTTGAGAGAGGAGACTGTGGCTCACATTGTATCCGAGAGTAAACACCTAGCCCAGACTCACTATAAAGGCTGGAGACATGATGTGATGGGCAGGGTGATCCACTGGCATCTATGCAAAGTAAACAATTTACCACATTCTGAAAAGTGGTATGAGCATAAGCCAGAGTCGGTGATAGAAAACGATCAGGTGAAGGTGCTACAGGATTTTAGGATACAGACAGACAAGAAATTAAAACACAATAGGCCTGACCTGGTGGTTTTTGACAAGGAAAAAAGATCGTGCCTGATTGTAGATGTAGCCTGCCCATTTGACACGAGAGTGAAAGAAAAGGAGAGGGAGAAAATTAACCGATACCAGGATTTAAAGTGGGAGTTAAAAAGGATTTGGAACTGTCATGATTTCAAGGTCGTCCCGATTGTCATAGGAGCATTAGATACTATCTCAAAGAGTTTCCGAGGATGGTTAAAGAAGATTAGTCCAGCTCCCTTCTTTGGAACACTTCAAAAGGCATGCTTGCTGGGAACAGTAAGAACCCTCCGATACGTCCTGAATGGCTGAGGCTGCAGGTAGCGGCTTGGTATTCATTTCAACAAACTTTCTAGTTAAATAACATCAATGACAGACTCATATACACTGAGACTTATATAGGCACAAGGCCAGCAATTTTGGGGGAGGGGAAACTCGATTAAATCGACCCAGTGTGTGACTGGTACTTTATTGTATCAACGCTGTAAGGATGAAAGGCAAAGTTAACCTCGTTGGGATTTCAACTCAGACCGTAAAGGGACGTAACTCTATGCTACAAAGCATGGCATCCGACTCTCTACCGATACTGTCAATCCACCGCCCTTATAATAATAATAATAATAATTGTTTCTACTTTTGGCACAAGGCCAGCAATTATCCCAGTGTATTACTGGTACTTTATTTTATCGACCCCTTAAGGATGAAAGGCAAAGTTAACCTCGTTGGGATTTCAACTCAGACCGTAAAGGGACGTAACTCTATGCTACAAAGCATGGCATCCGACTCTCTACCGATACTGTCAATCCACCGCCCTTATAATAATAATAATAATAATAATGATGATTTCATTTATTGGCCACAAGGGCCGACATGTAGGGGACAATACAAAGACAGGGACAGTGGGGGTTTACAATAAGGTTGAGTAAAAGTGCACAATGGCAAGACTAATTTAACAATGAAGATATATAAATATAAAATAAACTATGCATAAATATAACAAAATAAATTCCGCTATAGGGGGTGGACGACCCTGGGGTGACTCAGGTACCCCACCAATCCTGAACCACCCTGCGCTTCTAATAATAATAATACCACCACCACCTACTACTACTACTACTACTACTACTACTACTTCTACTACTACTACTACTACTACCACAACCTCCCACTACTACTATTACCACCATAGCCTCTACTACTACTTCTACTACTACTACTACTACTACTACTACTACTACTACTACGACTACTACTACTACCACAACCTCCCACTACTACTATTACCACCACAGCCTCTACTACTACTTCTACTACTACTACTAGTACTACTACTACTACTACTACTACGACGACTACTACTACTACTACTACTACTACTACTACTACTACCACAACCTCCCACTACTACTATTACCACCACAGCCTCTACTACTACTACTACTACTACTACTACTACTACCACAACCTCCCACTACTACTATTACCACCACAGCCTCTACTACTACTTCTACTACTACTACTACTACGACTACTACTACTACTACCACAACCTCCCACTACTACTATTACCACCACAGCCTCTACTACTACTACTACTACTACTACTACTACTACTACTACTACTACTACTACCACAACCTCCCACTACTACTATTACCACCACAGCCTCTACTACTACTTCTACTACTACTACTACTACTACTACTACTACTACTACTACTACGACTACTACTACTACCACAACCTCCCACTACTACTATTACCACCACAGCTTCTACTACTACTACTACTACTACTACTACTAGAAAGACTAAAGGTTATAAAAGTAATATCAACAAGCACAACAATATTCAAGCAAACAACGAAACGGCGGTCTTGTTGCTGGTGTTGTTGTTGTTGTTGTTGTTGTTGCTGCTGCTGCTGCTGCTGCTGCTGCTGCTGCTGCTGCTGCTGCTGCTACTGCTGCTGCTGATGATCTTCCTGTTGCTGCAGCTGCTGCCTTCGTCTGTAAAGTTCTATTAGCTTGGCTGATGATTTTAATGAAGAAAGAAGAATTATATTGATCGACCATTCTTTTTGAAATTGGACGAAAATAATATTTTTATTCTCTTTGTTGTAGTGCTAGTGGTTCTGGTGTATGTATGTATGTGTGTGTGTATGTATGTGTGTGTATGTATGCATGTATGTTTGTATGCATGTGTGTATGTATGTGTGTGTATGTATCTGTGTGCAGGTATGTATGCATGTATGTAGATATGTATGTGTGTATGCATGTATGTATGTGTGTATGCGTGTATGTGTGTATATTTGCATGAATGTATGTATGTGTGTATGCATGTATGTATGAATGTGTATGTATGTATTTATGTTTGTATGTGTGTATGTATGTAAGTGTGTATGTATGTATTTATGTATGTATGTATTTATCGCGTGTGTGTATGTATGCATGTATTTATGTATGTATATATGTATATATTGTATGCATGTATGTATATATGTATTTATTGTATGTGTGTATGCATGCATGCATTTATCTTTATATGTATTTATGTTTGTATGTATTATGTATTTATGTATGTATGTATATCTGTATGTGTGTATGTATGTACTTATGTATGTATGTCTTTATTTATGTGTCTATGTATGTATGTATATATGTATTTATTGTATGTGTGTATGTTTGTATGTATGTATATATGTATTTATTGTATGTCTGTATGTATGTTTATGTATGTATGTATTTATGCTTGTATGTATTTATTGTATGTGTGTATGTATCTATGTATGTATGTATATATGTATGTATTTATGCTTGTATGTATGTATGTATGTATGTATGTATGTATGTATGTATGTATGTATGTATGTATGTATGTTTCTGTGTGTGTATGTATAATTTTATATTCAACTTTGTGAATAATAAGCCTCGCTGGTTACAGGTTTCCAACGGGCCAATCACTGGTTCACTGCATTTCCGATTGCGAGACTGACAAAAGATTGTCTGCGCAACTCGGTGATGCTGATTGCCGGTGGTGGGGAATAAATACAACAAGGTATTTTTGTTCGAATGCATTTTTTATTGACTTTTTTTCAGATATATATAAATCTTTACAACTATACATACATACATACAGATATATATATGGAGTTGCGGCCGATAGATAGTATTAGCAATTGGAAAGATTGTTTCCTCGGTCCGATTTGACGAAAGTCGATCGACAAAATAAGAAAAATATATATATATATATCGATATAGCACATACGTACATGTGTATATGTATATATGTGTGTGTATATATATATACATATCTGTATATATATATATATATATTAGTAAAAGGAAAAGAAAATGCTGACAAATTTTTCCCAGTGAAAAATAGTTTAATTAGGTATAAGTATAAATTAGTAATAAGTATTGGTTAGTATTCAGTTTTAGTTTTAAGTTTTTACCGGTTGCGCATTTCTAATGCTTTTCAAAAATAATTTTGAGATAGAGCGCTCGCGATGTTTGCTCTAAACCGATTAATCAGATTAGAGCAAACATCGCGAGCGCTCTATCTCAAAATTATTTTTGAAAAGCATTAAAAATGCGCAACCGGTAAAAACTTAAAACTAAAACTGAATACTAACCAATACTTATTACTAATTTATACTGATTCCTAATTAAACTATTTTTCACTGGGAAAATTTGTCAGCATTTTCTTTTCCTTTTACTAATGTATCACAACTCGTGTGTTACACGTCTATTTTTTTAAATATATATATATATGTGTGTGTGTGTGTTCGCGCGCGTGTGCGTGTGTGTGTGTGTGTGTGTGTGTATGCATACTTACTTTTACATATATAGATATACAATGATATTAAATGAATGGAAACTATATTTATAAAACCATATTTATTTTATTATATATATTTCAAGGGCAACCAAGACAACATTGGTACGCTTTCATCAGATAAAATACAAAGTTTGTTTTATAAATAGAGACGTACCCATGGAAATCATACCTTATCGGTTGGAAATTCACTGGGTAGTGGAGATATATTAGGGATTATTCAAACTTATGTGTGAATATGCAAATGAATATGTAAATAATTGAAAAACAACCGTTTATTTAAATGACATTAAATAAAGATAGAGAAGAAAGAGAGAGCGAAAAAAATATTAATATTACGAGAGAAATAGAGAGAAGGAATTAACATGAGGATGAATGTTGTCTTGGTTCCCTTGAAATATATATAATAAAATAAATATGGTTTTATAAATATAGTTTCCATTCATTTAATATCATTGAATATTTACTCCAGTATACTGTTGAGTGCTCTAAATCAGTTATAAACATTTGTTTGTCGGACTTCCAACAAATTAAATACAACTTCTACTTATAAATAATGTTGAGCACTTTAAATTATAACTGATTGCTAAATAATGTTGAGTACTTTAAATTATAACTGATTGCTAAATAATGGAATTCTTTAGGATTTCTTCTTCTCTAAAAGATGTACCTTTACCTAAGAATAAGGACTATCTTAAACAACTCATTGAGAAATCTGACTCCTTTATATGAAGACTTAGATGGCGTGCCTTTCATTTCAATAGAAAATCAGATGAAAAAACAAATAAACTTCGATATGATCTTCAAATCCAAGAAAAATCCACCTAACAACAAACTATTAATGGAATTTGAAAATGAAATAATATCAATT
>OZ024741.1:228119157-228136657 GCA_964016885.1 Eledone cirrhosa
CGAGATATAAGTATAAGGAGGGGTGATTATGAGAAAATGCAAAAAGTAATAAATAAACACATACATAAATATTTAAATGCGTAAATATCCGTGTTAGGGAAGAAAAAGAAAGAGAGATAGATATATAGAAGAGAAGAAAGAAGAAGAGAGAAGAAAGAAGAGAAGAGATAAGAAAGAGAGAGAGAGAGAGATGAGAGAAGATTAAATACGTAACTGCAAAAAGGAAAGAAAGAAAGAAAGAAGGAATAAAGAGACCAATTAAATACCATGAAATTTTTAATATCTTTTGTATTTGGTTATGTTTAAGCTAATTATACTAATATATCAAAATTAAACAATATAAAATATTTTCTATAATAATGAGAAGCATAGTTTAATTAACATATACATATTAAATATTTTGTTACAAAATCCAAAAACATTTTTATCTATAAAGCAAGTTTACATACCTATTAAATATGTATAAGAATATTTACCACAACCTATGCGCATATACTATCGGTATATGCATTTTATATAATGTTTAGAATTATTATCTGAATTATTCTTTTTCCATTATAAAAACAGTTCAATTCATTAGTTGTCATTTACTTATAGTAGTTATATTTACTCTTAAAAGTATTATTATTTCGATTTTACTTCTGTAACTACATCTTAATATATGTAGTTTCCCTTAGAGGATTTTTGTATATTATTAAACTGTATAAATCATGTTAAATATACATTATTAATCCATTTGGATAGAAGGAAAATTAATTATGAAGAATGTAAGCAAAGGAAGATAATCCGTACAACTTATGTGATCATTTATAATATATAAAGTGCTTTGAAAGCCAAAAGATATTTCAAACCGCAAATTCAGAAATTTCTAGTTATACAATGACCATTCTAAATCCGAACTTAGGATACCATGAGATTAATTTACTATATAAAAACGATATACACTTTTTAAGGTAAGGCAACACATTATATATATAGTAATAATAATAATATTTCAAGAATTATTAATAATAGTCAATATTTTTTTCTAAATTTGTATAATGCTTGAAACGTTATATATATATATATATATATATATATATATATATATATATATATATATATATATATATATATTAGAATTGTTGCTCTGAAATAGCTATATATATATGAATGTATATATAGTGTATTTTGCAATACAATGTATGCTTAATAAAAAGCATTTTGAAGACCTTATGCTATTGTTTTAGAGTAGTGACAGACTCACTTACTTTAATTTCAGCAAACAGGGGGAGATAAAGCTGACAAGGCCTTGTTTCTGCATTTTTTTATGCTTATCAAAGCCAACTACTCCTCCCGTTTGCTGAGAACCTGGATGTTTTGGTTCTTATAGAATTCTAGTAAATAATCAGGAACTGATTATACAGAGCGGTTGCCGGTCAAGCAGAAATTAAAAATTAGAATTGTTGCTCTGAAATAGCTATATATATATGAATGTATATATAGTGTATTTTGCAATACACTGTATGCTTAATAAAAAGCATTTTGAAAACCTTATGCTATTGTTTTAGAGTAGTGACAGACTCACTTACTTTAATTTCAGCAAACAGGGGGAGATAAAGCTGACAAGGCCTTGTTTCTGCATTTATTGATTCTTATCAAAGCCAACCCCCTGTTTGCTGAAATTAAAGTAAGTGAATCTGTCACTACTCTAAAACAATAGCATAAGGTCTTCAAAATGCTTTTTATTAAGCATACAGTGTATTGCAAAATACACTATATATACATTCATATATATATAGCTATTTCAGAGCAACAATTCTAATTTTTAATTTCTGCTTGACCGGCAACCGCTCTGTATAATCAGTTCCTGATTATTTACTAGAATTCTATAAGAACCAAAACATCCAGGTTCTCAGCAAACGGGAGGAGTAGTTGGCTTTGATAAGCATCAATAAATGCAGAAACAAGGCCTTGTCAGCTTTATATCCCCCTGTTTGCTGAAATTAAAGTAAGTGAGTCTGTCACTCTAAAACAATAGCATAAGGTCTTCAAAATTCTTTTTATTAAGCATACAGTGTATTGCAAAATACACTATATATACATTCATATATATATATATATATATATATATATATATATATATATATATATATATAAATAAACAACACAATATAATATCACATTTCCCAAGGTTTCACGAAATTAGATGATTTTAACAGAAACGTCTAGTTCGTTTATTGATGAAATATTTATGTTATGGATACTAGCTGACGTACCCAGCTTCTCCCGGGTAAACAGATGATAAGAGAAGACAGGTAAAAGAGAAAATGACTGTATTGAATGTTTGTCTGGTTACAGTATGAGGCGAGTCCATGGTGTATGTGTGATACAAAAAACAGTAATGAAAATCTTCCAGATATACCAGATTCTTCGTTGTACCGTTTGTGCATAGTATATGAACAATTCTAGGTGCTCCCACCTAGAATAGTGACCTCTATGAGATGGTTCATCTTCTGCCTGACTGTAAAACGTGTATCATTGCATAGACGTGGTTGTTCCGCGTTTCTCAAAAGGATGATGGAAGCTCCAATATTTTATATTATATGTAGATATAGATATAGATAATTAATATAAAAGATGTCAGTCAATGTAAAAAAGGTTCCTATTCACTATAATCTGGATCGTTAACGTAAATTTGAGCGATTCGAGGCCTCTCTCCTGGGGTTACTTCTAAATTACCGATACAATGATACAAACGGCTTTGAATGAATATATTCAGTTGCCATGCTCCACTCTCAAACATCTCACTAACTCTCTGCGATGCTAAAGCTAATGAATTGTTAATTTGCCGCGAATATTTGCGCAGTAATCTACCTCGGTCTCCTTGATCACCCCACATACTTCGTATTTTAAACTCCGGTGACTCCTCATCATCCTGCATTCGCAAGGGTTCTAGTTGAACTGCTCCTTTATGACAGCACATTGTGGTCCACGTCTTTTCGTGCCTCCAAAGCAATGCCCCACAATGTGGACACTCTGCTCGTCCATCAATCTGAAAATGACACGGTTGCCATAATCCATTTTTAATATCATCCGTTCGCCTTCTAGCCTCTTTACTGGAATGAGAAGCACTTTGGCGACACATTCTCTGGACTTCTGTATTGCGCTGACGCTGTTCAGCCAGCTCCTCTTCATCCATCGCAGCACGTCGTTGCTGCTGAATTCCGGCCATCTGCTGATGATGCTCAGCCAGTTTGTCTTCAACCATCGCAGCACGCGGTCGCTGCTTGGCTCCAGTGTTTCGTTAGCGTTGTTCAGCCAGCTCCTCTTCATTCATGGCGGCACGTCTTCGCCTCTGAAGTTCGGCGTTCCGATGGCGCTGTTCGACCCGTTTTTTTTCATTCCTGGCTGCACGCCGTCGCCGCTGTAGTTCACTGTTTGATAAAGTCGAATTGCTTTTATTATCAGTATTCATTTCGGCAATTCTCAAAAAATGACACAATAATAAATATAAAAGATGTCCGTCAATGAAAAAATAGGTCCCTATTTACTCCCTTCACAACTCTGTGTATGTTAGACTGACAGACAGGCTCAGTCTGATAAACTGCGTGGCAATTGTGGAACGCCGCACGTACACACACATACACGCATGGAAACGCGTACACGCTCGCAACTTACACCCGCACACGTGCACTTACACACACGCACACACTTACACATGTTGATAGTTTTTACTTTCTGTGGAACGCTGCACGCACGCACGCACGCACACACACATAAGCATACGCGCACGTACATGCACACGCACACATGTTAATAGTTATTGCTTTCCTTCCCCTCTTATTTCCACACACATCACACACACACATGTCTCTACACTGACACATATACATATACAGCGTTCACTTTGCCTCACTGTTTCTTACTCTCCCCTCTCACTCCCTCATTGGCATTATGCATATTAATTTAAGTTTGGCGTCGTTGAGGTGGGCGGAGTCGTTTGAAACCTATGAACCAATGATAATCGAGAATTATGACACACGTAATACTGACATTGTTGAAATTAATATATAGATATGATATACAAATAAGATATTTCATCTGGTGAACGAACTAGACGTTTCTGTTAGAATCGTCTAATTTCGTGAAACCTTGGGTAATGGAATAATTCTATTGTGTTGTTTATTATATAATTAAATAGAAATAGCCCTGCACTGTACATAAGCACTCTTCTTTCCTTTCCCTTTTATATATATATATATATATATATATATATATATATAGAGAGAGAGAGAGAGAGAGAGAGAGAGAGAGAGAGAGAGAGAGAGAGTTCAGAGATAAAGGCAAAACCATCCAACAATGTGAATTGTCATAGTATTCTAAGTAACATGTCATTAATATGTCATAAAATCCTCATAGCTACGATTTAGAGCTATCACAAAAATGCTAATATATGTTTTTGCAGAAGCGTCGTTGATATTTCATTGAACCGTCTTATAACTGCCGTATATGCAGCATAGAGGTACCATAGAGCTATCATAGATATGCCATATAACTGTCATAGATTGGAAATAGATTTCTCATAAGTCATAAAAGTATCCTCAGAATTGTTCTTGATGTCTCCAAGGGATTTTTTTAGAACTTTCATAGGGTGTTAGGCATTATTTAGAAACCATCTGCATTTTAGCTGTCATATTATTAGTAACCTTAGTATACACACGCAAGCGCGCAAAAATCATCACACTTAATAATTTTTTTCTTCAATCATTGATCTCATGTCGACCAATCACATTATTTGTTGTTTTATATATAGGTCACCGAGTTGGCATTTAATACATTTTTCACTACTAACATGGCTACCATTTTAAGCGAAAAACGTACAAATATAATCCTTCTTCGTGAAGAATGCAATTCCCAGCGCCAACTATCTGTACGATTAGGTGTATCTAAGGCTGGTTTTCAAAAAGCTCTTGCCCGTAAGGCAACAACAAACACTCCTAACCCAAACAAGCGGTCTGGAAGACCACACAAGGTAGGAATTCAAACAGATTACATGATACGCCGACTTGCAGTATCAAATCCATCTGTTACCAACTCATATATCCAAACCCATCTTACTCGGGACACAAACATGTCATCTTCTACCATCCGACGGCGCTGTGTTAAGGACTTTAAACTTCATGCTTTTAAGCCAGCTGCCAAGCCTCAAGTTTCAAATAAAAGTATTAAGGACCGTCTGTGGTTCTGCAAGAGTTATCGTGACTGGACTGCTACTCAATAGAGTGCGGTAATGTTTTGTGATGAAACATTAACAAGTTCCGGTCGCTCTCCAACAGGTTTGCGGTCGTGCCTTTGGCAGTGGAGATTTCTGGTGCCCTTGGCCCTACTCACCATCATAGGCGCTGAGCTGGCCAACCGCAGATGTGAGCCTTGAGAGATGGAATGGCTCTTCCAGCGCATCTTCCTTACTATCATGCTGGGAAACGCCTTCTCCATTCTGTCCGCCGGGGCTGTGGGGAGGCTAGCACGAATGAGATGGGGGCAATGACGGTGGGAGCTCGGCTCTTCCGTGTTCGGACATATTGTACCTGTCAAGAGTGTATATTGATGTACTTATAGCTGATATTTACAAATAGTGTGTCTGTAAGTGATAAAAGAAAGGAAGAAGGACGACATATTGTGAAAGATACTAAGAAAGGTTGTAGTCAGATATGACTGCTAGCACTATCATATATTTTGGTTTCTATTAATTCCCTAGGGAATTGTTTGACCAAATGCTTTAGTTATCAGACAATGTGCACCTTATAATCACCATATAAGAAAACCACCTGGATAGCGTTATAATTCTCCTTATGTCAAATCAACAGTTAAACATTCACAATCATTGGTGGTCTGGGGATTTATAAGCACAAGGTATGAGCTGCACCGACCATAATTCTAGCAAGGAAGCAAACATGTATTTGGAAATACAACATTATGGATGTATCGGCATGGTTGCAAGATATATCAACAATATTGTACTCCTTGCCATAAAGCAAAAACCATTAACCCATTTTTTCGAGAATCTGATATTGAAGTGCTGGCACCCTGGCCAGGTTCAAGTCCTGACTTAAACCCAATTTAAAACTGTTGGAAATTGATGAAAGACAAAGTTTCGAAGCTAAATCCCAGCTCAATTTCTGATTTACAACAAAAGCTTCTTACTGTATGGACATAACACATTAGTCATGAATGTTGCACCTTCCTAGTGAAATCGATATCTTGCTGAATTGCTGCAGTAAATGCTGCTAAAGGTCATCAAACAAAGTACAAACGTAGAATAGACAATTTGTAGCGTAATGCTTTGCGCTGTATGTTTGTAATAATATACTATTTTTATCTAATAATAGTTCCTTGTTCAATATTAAGCTAACCTAATAAAATTATTGGGGTGGTCTCTGAATTATGCACAACACTGTAGATATGGCAAAGAGTTGTGATAGAATTACCATAGAAATGAAACAAAACTGTCATAGAAGCATCATAGAAGCGCCATAAACCTTGCATAGAAATATCTCGGAACTCTCGTAGAAATGTTAGGACCGTCATAGAAGTGTTAGTGTGATATAGCTATCATAGAAAGAAATTACATAGAATTGTCATTAGATGTGCCTAACAGCTTTCGTAGAACTACCATAGAAATGTCAGAGAACACTCATAGTACATTCGTACACTCATTGGACTCTCATAGTATTACCATTAACAGTGTATTACAAATTCCATATAACTATCATAGAACCGTCAAATAACTTTCGTAGAATTCACACAGCACTCTCTGGGACTTGTCATTAAAAGAAGATAAATATGTAGTGACCCCTAGCGTCGAGAACCAGAAGTAATGAGAGTTACGTCGCGTGGGGACTATAAATTTCCCCTAGCGTCGAGAACCAGAAGTAATGAGTTACGTCCCATGGGGACTATAAATTCAGAGACCGAAGGTGCCCTACCTCTTACAAAGCCAACAGTCCTGGAGTTAAGATGTAACCTTGCCTTCTCCCACCTTTAGTTTACCCACGCCATGTGGAATGATTATATTAAGAGCAACTCTCTCACTAACTATGGTCGCAGACTACAACAGCCTCATGAACAAACAACGAATAACATTGTCAATCTTCGCAACTTGTGGTAATATGTTTATTGTTCTTTTTGACTCAAGTGAAGTAAACCTTTATATATAGAGAAAAACCATTTATTCTTATTATTTCATCTAACAACCATGTTAATCCCATCTAACTATTTCTTAAAAATACCCTTTGTTAAATTGGTGACCCAGCCGTGGGAACTAAATGTTCCTTTAAAAAAGAAATAGAAGTGGTATTTAAGAAAGAAAGAAAAAACACGCATTTTCCTGATCATGGCTTCATTTGTCAACATCAACAACTTTCTCTTACAAAGCTTCTCATCTATATTCTACGATATGATAAAACTTCACTTTTTCAAATTATTCACCAATCTTCCATTCTACGGAATATTTACAGTGACTTCGCTTTTATGTTTCGATTCATTACCAAACACTTGCTTCGTAATCTCAACAACAAAAGACAATACTACTAGCTTCCTAGCAAGAGAACGATCACATAAGGAGGACAAAACTGAACTTTTTGTAAAGAACAATTATGTAATTTTTTTTTTTCTTTTCTTTCCTTTGCTGAAATTTTTGAAGATGTCAAGATGGCGGCTTTCTTCTTCATCAGTTTTTTTTGGGGGACGAAACCGTGCACCATGTTGGATTTTGCTTTAGGTTCTCTGTAGATATATTGATAATGCCATTGTTTGCTTAGTCCCTCACTTACACAATATTTCGGATACATTCTTTTTCCTCTCCGGTTGTTTGAAGAAAAGACAGAAAAAAACAAGTGGATTTATTTTCTTTTTCCCTTGTGTTCGAGGTATTTTTCTTTACGGAGACGCATTTTGCCGCTTACTGAGATTGCACCAATGGCATCTCATTCTATTCTCCCTATTTATACGGGCGACGTAAAGTTATGGTTCGCACAAATGGAAGCATTTTTCGAGGCTAACAACATCGCCGAGGCACAGCAACGTCCCTTCGTCCTTAGTGCCATTCCTCCGTCACTTCTCCCAACTAATAAGGATCTCGTATTGGAGACACCGGCTGATGCTACTTACAAGTCGTTGAAGGCTGAGATACTCAGCCGGACTGCACAGTCCGCCAAGAAACGCTTTAGAGCTCTAGTCCATTTGGAGCATATCGGGGATGGCACTCCATCGAACCTCTTACGTCGAATGAAAGACTTAACAGTAGCGGAAACTGCGATATTGAAGCAGTTGTTTTTCTCACGGCTACCCACTAAAGTTCAAGCAATTTTGACCCCTATTAGGGATACATGTTCTGTGGACCAACTGGTCGCCTCTGTGGACAAGGTTTTTCCCCAGCTCAGGCCGTACCTGGCCATGCCACCTGCGCGGAAGCTCATGCAGACAGCGCAGCTATAATGGCTATGCAAAAAGCTATTCTGGAATTCACCCTGGAGCTACAGAAGCTGAAGGCCTCTCGTAATGCTCGTTCGCGCTCGCGCAGCCGCGGTAGATCTACCTCTTTCAGACACCGCCCCAGGTCACCAGCTTCACCTTTATGCTGGTACCACGAGCGTTTTGCTGAGAACGCGGACCACTGTGTACAGTCTTGTTATTTTGTGAAGTCGGGAAACGCCAGAGATTCGCTGAGGGCGGCAGTTGACCTCAGCGTAAAGCACCTGAACCGCCACTTCTTCATCAACCTCCTGTCTGGAAGAGCCTTCCTCGTGGATACAGGAGCCTTCTGTAGTATTTGGCCGGTCCATTGCCTAAAGGATACCCCCGTGGAGTTTTCCCTTACTCTGCAGGCCGTTAACCACTCGCCTATAAAGACGTACGGACAAATCTCGCTTCCCCTCAAATTCCAAAATCTTCGTAGGGATTTTAAATGGATTTTTACGGCCGCTGACTTGCCATACCCAATCTTAGGAGCGGATTTCCTCCACAATTTCTCCTTGACAGTGGATATCGGGGGCCAACGTCTAGTGGATAACATCACCGGGTTCTCAATTCGTGGTCGAAGAGCCGGTGCTTCAACGGTTAGCCCAACCTACTTCATCGCTGCCGCTTGAAACGCCTACTATTCGTTGTTAGAATCGTTCCCGGAGCTCATCGATGAAAATTTTCGAGTTACTGAGCCAACTCACTCAACCGAACATTTTATTTCCACAACCGGTGCTCCAGTATTTTCACATCCAATTCGTTTACCGGCGGACAAGTTAAAGTCAACACGGTCCGAGTTCGACCATATTCTGCAGCTGGGCATTATTCGCCCATCTACGAGTCCTTGCGCTTCCCCGTTACATATGGTGCCCAGGACTTCTGGCGACGGGAAACCCACTGGGGATTATAGGAAATTAAACGCGATGACCGTGCCGGATAGATATCCGATTCCCCACCTCCAAAATCTCGCATCTACGTTGCAGGGTTGTAAGATTTTCTCCAAACTTGATTTAGTGCGAGCTTACCACCAAATTCCGGTCAGGAAAGAAGACATTCCGAAAACAGCTATTACGACTCCTTTCGGATCCTTCGAGTTTTTGACCATGCCTTTTGGACTCAGGAATTCCGCTAGCACTTTTCAGCGGTTCATAGACGAGGTCACTCGTGGTCTGGACTTCGTTTATGCATATATAGATGATCTTCTTGTCGCTAGTTCCTCTCCAGAAGAGCATATGCGTCACCTGGACCTTTTATTTTGCCGACTCCAGGATTACCGCATTCAAATGAATCCCGCAAAGTGTGTTTTCGGATCCGCTTCACTGAATTTTTGAGGTCACATCATCGACGCCGAGGGTATTCGACCCCTTCCACAGCGAGTTAAGGCTATACAGGATTTACCTCCGCCTACCTCACTTCTCCAGTTGCGTCACTTCCTAGGCCTAATCAATTTTTATAGACGTTTCGTTCCTCAATGTGCAAAATTACTGTTTTCCCTTACCGAAATTTTGAAAGATCGTCGTATGAAGAATGAGGATATTTCCTTGACACAAGCACAACTCGAAGATTTCCAGACTGCCAAGACAACACTTGCTAATTCATCTTTGCTAGCGCACCCAGTACCAGAGGCCAAGCTTTCGCTTAGTATCGATGCATCTGATACCGCTGTGGGAGCAGTTTTACAAAATATAACGCTGAAAACCAACAACCTTTGGCAGGAAGCTGAAACCGGCAGAAACTCGTTACAGCACGTTTGGTCGGGAGTTATTAGCCATATATCTGTCGGTGAAACATTTTTCTCATATTCTTGAGAGAAGAAACTTTACGGTTTTCACTGACCACAAACCTCTGACCTTCGCTTTGAGGGCTAAAGCCGACAAATATTTGCCCAGAGAGACAAGGCACCTCGATTACATTTCGCAGTTTACCAATGATATTCAGCACATTTCTGGGTCACTAAATACAGCTGCAGACGGCTTGTCACGCTTGCCAATCAGCTCGATTTCGTCATCCCAGGGGATAGATTTAAGTCGTTTGTCAGCAGACCAAACTGCACTCGAATCGTTGGATACTTCATCAGTCGAATTTGCGATTTGTAACCTGAAATATCTGCCCTTGTCGACTACCGACAGGCAGATTCTCTGCGACATATCTACGGATTCACCACGACCTTATGTTCCCGAGACATACCGTCGAATTGTGTTCCTCGCTTTGCACAGCATTTCTCACCCAGGATCTTCAGCCATAGTAAAGCTCATAACGGCTAGATTTTTCTGACCAAATATGATCGGGAAATTATTGCTTGGTGCCGTTCCTGCATACAGTGTCTAAAATCTAAAGTTCACAGACACATCCAGACTCCACTCGGTACTTTTAGTACCCCGGATGCTCGTTTTCGACACATCCTCATCGATATCGTTGGACCTTGGCCAGTCAGTAGTGGATATTCTTACTTTTTGACCTGCATTGATCGTTTTTCGCGATGGCCTGAAGCCATCCCCTTAAAGGACATTACCCCTGGTATCAGGGTGGATTTCCCGCTATGGCGTGCCAACCACAATTACTTCAGACTGTGGTAGGCAATTTGAATCACATCTTTTTTCGGAGTTAACAAAAATTATTGGCGTTCAACGCATTCGGACCACATCTTATCATCCTGCTTCAAACGGAATGGTGGAGCGTTTTCACCGCCAATTAAAGGCCGCTCTTCGTGCATATCCAGACTCTCTACGTTGGAGCAAGTACCTTCCTATTGTGTTGTTAGGAATTAGGTCTTCAATAAAGGACTTTGGGTTCTCCCCGGCTAAATTATTGTATGGTGCTCCTCTAGCGTTTCCTGGGCAAATGCTGGCCCCTGTTGATCTTGCTATTCAAGATCCTCTTTCCTACGTATCTCGTTTGCGCTCGTATCTTCAGGACTTACCACCTATAGATACCAGGAAACAAACTATTAAAATTGCAGTCCCCGAGGGATATTGCCTCGTGGACACATGTCTTTGTCAGAAACGACGCTGTTAGTCCACCTCTCACACAACCGTTCTCTGGACACTAACGTGTGTTAGCACGTGCGGACAAACATTTCACTGTAGACATTAAGGGATCCAGCGAGACAATTTCGGTTGATAGACTAAAAAGAGCATACACAGACGCTCATACACCTGAGCCACAAATACCCCAATCTTTCTCTATTGTACATACACCTGCTCCTTCTGCCCCACCTTCACCTACATACAAGACCACGACCCGTTCCGGTCGAAGAGTCCACTGGCCCCAAAAAACTCTGTCAAACAGTTTTCATCTGAACTGCCCACTATGGAGCCTTTTCTTTTTTCTTTTTCCCTGTATTGTGTATACATGTACCTTTTTTTATTTCATACCTTTGCTTTGATCCCATTCTTGCGGGTTCGCCACAATTACCTTCGGGTTGTTCGCCTATCGTCTGGAGGAGGGTATTGTAGTGACCCTAGCGTAGAGAAACAGAAGTAATGAGAGTTACGTCCCATGGGACTATAAATTGAGAGACCGAAGGTGCCCTACCTCTTACAAAGCCAGCAGTCTTGGAGTTAAGATGTAACCTTGCCTTCTCCCACCTTTAGTTTACCCACGCCATGTGGAAGGATTATATTAAGAGCAACTCTCTCACTAACTATGGTCGCAGACTTTAACAGCCTCATGAACAAACAACGAATAACATTGTCAATCTTCGCAACCCGCGGTAATGTTTATTGTTCTTTTTTACTCAAGTGAAGTAAACCTTTATATATATATATATAAACCATTTATTCTTGTTATTTCATCTAACAACCATGTTAATCCCATCTAACTATTTCTTAAAAATACCCTTTGTTAAAAATATATCGTAACTTAACTCTTGTAGAACTATTAAGTTCTGCTATCGACGTTTGAAAAATATTTCTTCTCTGTGACATTCCAGTACGTTTTTATATATGGGTTCGCCGCAAGTATCAAATACATAAGCAATTAGACACAAACGATCAACTAGTTAAAATGAAATGGCTTCTTAATTAGATATTAATTATTGTTTAATTAATATATAATATATGATATGGAATATCGGGTGAACGGCTTCATATTACTGATTTGAATTTTATAAAGTCTACATTTCCTGAGCGCGCGTATATGTGCGTGTGTATGTGTGTGTGTGTGTTTGTGTGTGTGTGTGTGTGTGTGTCTGAGTGTGGTTGTGTGTGTGTGTGTATGTGTGTGGTTGTGTTTGTGTGTGTATGTGTGTGTGTGTATGTATGTGTGTGATTGTGTGTGTGTGTGTGTGTGTGTATGTGTGTGTGTGTGTGTGTGTATTCGTCTACGCACGCGTGATATCTAATTAAAATATGACCAGTCGGTGATCAGGTATTCTTCCACCCACATATCAGAAATAATTTACTCTTTTCCACTTTTAAGGAGTTTAAGCGACAATGCTGGTGGGTAATGATGACGATGGTGGTAGTAATGGTGATGGGGATGATGATGGTGGAGGTGATTATGATGGATTCAGATATAATAATCAAATCTCCCTCAAATAACATCTTATTGACTAAAAGGGAAAGGGCAAATTATATAATTGTTTCTACTTTTGGCACAAGGCCAGCAATTATCCCAGTGCATTACTGGTACTTTATTTTATCGACCCCGTAAGGATGAAAGGCAAAGTTAACCTCGACGGGATTTGAACTCAGACTGTAAAGGGACGTAACTATGCTGGAAAGCATGGTGTCCGAATGTTGTCCTAGTTACACTGTTTCAATGAATAACGAGATAGACATGAATATAGCGTATTTTATGATAGGTGTCTTTAATTTAGGGTGATATATTAAATTTGGATAATAGATTAAATCCATCGACTGTTTTAACATCACCAAGCGTTAGGATTGGGTGTTCGATCTGAGAATAACTTTCACTTTCCTCCTGCTTTTTCGAGAGGCCGTAAAAGTGGACATGGATACAGTCCGTCCCTCTTTGACTGAACAGTAAAAGGAAAATGAACAGTTCTGGATTGTGTCTGATATAAATAGCGTTTGGTTATAAATTCTCT
The DNA here is from genome assembly GCA_964016885.1 of Eledone cirrhosa. Taxonomy (NCBI): domain Eukaryota; kingdom Metazoa; phylum Mollusca; class Cephalopoda; order Octopoda; family Eledonidae; genus Eledone; species Eledone cirrhosa. The sequence goes on from OZ024741.1 coordinate 228,132,710, forward strand.
TTCTAGACGGAATAACAAGGGTGGATTTTTCGATGTTTGGCCAAAATGCCGTGACATATATAAAAACTATCCCCTAAAAGTTTCTTTTCTTTTCTTTTCTTTTCTTTTCTTTTCTTTTCTTTTCTTTTCTTTTCCTTTCCTTTCTTTTCTTTTCTTTTCTTTTCTTTTCTTTTCTTTGTTCGGTTATTTATTTTATTTTATTTTATTTTTGTTATTTTTTGTCTATATGAAGAGAATAACACATTTGTTTACTTTTTCCAAACCTCGCCTATGACCTGTAACTTAAACTACAATAAATTAAATTATACTTAGAATTTCTAATATACACAGTGTTGTCCATAGATATTTATTATATAATTAATTACGTCACCAACAAATGTACATTATACAAATTAGGCTGACCATTACAGTAGGATTCTGGTTTGTGTTTGATATACATAGCGTTTGACTATAAATTCTCATTCTCGTAGACAGAATAGTGGTTTCTTATATAGGCACAAGGCCAGCAATTTTTTTTGGGGGGGAGGGGAAAGTCGATTAAATCGACTCCAGTGCATGACTGGTACTTTATTTTATCGACCTCGTAAGGATGAAAGGGCAAAGTTAACCTCGGCGGGATTTGAACTCAGGTCATAAAGGGCCGTAACTCTATGCTGCAAAGCATGGTGTCCGATACTGCCAATCCACTGCCTTTTCGTAAACAGAATAATAGGGGTAGTTTTCTCCTGATAATCAAGCAACTAGCCATAACACATAACAAATTGCAACCTAATATGTTTTGCATATAAAGAACATAGCAGAATGTTTTCATGTTTGTTTAAATTTTCACAGCGAGACTTCTAAACTTTATTCATACTTACATTAAATTTACCATTAAAATATTGTTGGTTGCCAATTTTATTTCATTGGACCATATGCTTGACTTTAGTGCTTTTAAAACTTCATTTAGTTGAATGTTAATCGTAAAGTTTATTTCATTTTTTTTATTTGTTTATTATATTTCTTTCTTTCTTTATTTTTTTTTATAACTATTCTCTTTCTAGTCAGCTATAATATAAATATTGCGAATGACATGTTTCATTCGTTCTAATTAAGCCACATTAAATAATTTCAATGTCCTATTAATTAAAACCTATTTAAAATATATATATATATATATATATATATATATATATATATATAAATTAGCGAGAATCGCATTTTGGCTAGTGGAAATTAGCGAAAAACAACTTCCGAATTGTGTGGCAAGCGCTCAATAGATACGAGTGAACTAGAGCAATAAATATACATTAAAAAGGCCATAAACACTGAGACGATGGTTAAACCATTAACCGCAAAGCCAAAAAGCGAGCAAGCTATTCGGGTCAAGCAAATAATAATATATGATTGAAAAATTTACCCGGACCCCTTTCGGAAATGGTGGTAAAATCCGATATAGGGTTTCTGCAAGTCCTAAATCAAGTACTGTCTGCTTAAACAAATAATGCTAAGCTTTTGGTATGATGATCGAACAAGGATGTCGCTTTTTCAACACGTATTTTGTTCTGTGCCAAGCTACGGGTCTCGCTGTTATCTGAACACACGTGCGGACTCAAAAGGGAGAGAACCCCTAGTTTTGGCGGATGAATTCAGTATGTGTGGTTATTGCAAAATTGCAAAATATCACAAAACAAATTAAGCTCTCGACAGAATAGTTTTTAAGATAAACATAAGCTATTAATCAGTCAATAGAATTAACTAAAAAAAATCCAAAAAATTAACTGGTTAATAGCTAGACTCGGGAGATTAATACAAATATAAATTAACGAGAATCGCATTTCGGCTAGTGGAAATTAGCGAAAAGCAATTTCTGAATTGTGTGGCAAGGGCTCGATAGATACGAGTAAATTAGAGCAATAAATATACATTAAAAAGGCCATACACACTGAGACGATGGTTAAACCATTAACCGCAAAGCCAAAAATCGAGCAAGCTATTCGGGTCAAACAAATAATAATATATGATTGAAAAATTTGCCTTTCGGAAATGGTGGTAAAATCCGGTATAGGGTTTCTGCAACTCCTATATCAAGTACTGTTTGCTTATATATATATATATATATATTATATATATATATATATATATATATATATATATATATATATATATATATATATATATATATAATAATGAAATGACAGGAGGCTGGACTTGTGTAAATCCTTGAAAGGTTTATTATGCTATGATCATTTCAATGACCGGGTTCCGTATGAATCCGGTGATATCAGGTATTCCAAATATAATAGATAAAATCCATGGGGCTGAAAATCAAAGACCCGAGGACGACCGCCATCTAGCATCTTCCACCTTTGCCGGTCGCCCTCGAGTGACGTGGCTAAAGCTTAGTGTGCTACTACCGGTCAAATAAAGGAAAACAGAAAGGGATAGGAACATAAGTCAGCGTTAATATCATGCCACAAGAAAAAAGAAAGAAAGAAAGAAGAGAGAAGAAGGGGGAAGGAAGAAAAGGAAGAAGAAGAGAAGTCAGGGTTAATGTCAGCTATAAGAAGAAAGACAGAAAGAAAGCGGAGGAAAGGTCGGTATTACAGTCAGGCCAGGAATGTCACGAACAAAATGTTTATTCTAAGGGACATCTTAACAACTACTACCGGTCAAATATAGGCAAACAAAAAGGGGGAGGAAGATAAGTCAGCGTTAATATCATGCCACAAGAAGAAAGACAGAAAGGGAGAAGAGAAGGAGGAAAAGGAAGAAGAAGAAAAGTCAGGGTTGATGGCTACAAGAAGAAAGATAGAAAGAAAGAGGAAGAAAGGTCGATATTAATGTCAGACTACAGTCAGGTCAGGAATGGCGCGAAAAAAATATTTTCAAAGGGACCCGTATCTTAGCAGAGGTAAATATAGTGGGGGTCAGTATGTTATAATGTGTGAGCAGAAGATTGGAACGTTACATTTTTGTTTAGACTTATAGGATGAAGTTAAAAAATTAATATTTAATATTAACATTATAAAATTAAAGAAATTAGAAAATTGAAAGTTAAACAGCTTAACATTTTTAAGGTTGCGAGGTTTAAGCTAAAAAGGAGTCTTTTATGAAGACACTTAAATTTTATTATAGAGTAAAGATTATGTCTTTGTTTAGCCGTCAAACAACATGCGGCGACTGCAAGCTTGGGCAGCCCATCACTCCGAGTGATATCGCCTAGCGAAAGATATGGAAATCGATTTTTCCGAGCACTCTAGGAATGTATAACAGGCTTCAGGTGCGCCAGCAGAAAGTCAGCCCGCATCGTTAGGCCATCCTTGTACAAAACCAGTACTATTCCTTTACCCAGGAGGGGGATTTGCTTAAGTAGAGGGAGGTGTGATACATCTAATAGTTCTGATTTGATCTGTAATTTAAAGGTACTATATAGCGGTCAAAAAACCGGTTGCGCACCGGGCCCTGGGGCGATTCAAGCCACTCCGAGTAGTTTCATTTACCGAAAGAAGGGGAAATTTATTTTTCCAAGCACTCAAGGTATGCCTATGCGCCAGGGGGCCGGTCCCGCCGCCAGGAAAACCAACCCAACAGTCCGACAGAAAGTTGGAACGTTAAAATATTGTTTAGATTTATAGGATGAAGTTGAAAGAATTCAGAATAACATTATACAATTAAAGAGTAAGAAGATTGAGAATTGAACAAATAGAAAATTGAAAATTAAACATTTAAAAAACTTTTTTAAGGTTTTGAGTTGCGGGTTTTAGTTAAAGAGAGTCTTTTATGAAGAAACGTTAATTGTATTATATAGATCCTCTATAAGTTATCCTAGTGGGATATAGAGTAAGAGATATAGTCGGGTAATATTTATTTTTGTTCTCAGGGGGAGACATTCTAGAGTCGGGTGCTAATGGGTACAAGTGAGTAAAAGTCCCAATAAAAGGAGTAGAAATACATGGATACATAGAA
>OZ024741.1:228141657-228156657 GCA_964016885.1 Eledone cirrhosa
CCAGGCGATTTACCCCTTGTGCAGCCAGTCATTGCCTCCCGTTCTTCAGCGGCTGTTATCGGCTTTTCGCAACACTCCACCTCAGTGGCCGAGGGCCGCGGCAGTCCGTCGAGGTAGACACTAAAGTCCATCCCTCGATTCGGCACGCTGCTGCCCTCGAACGGCTGGGCGAAGTGTCGCTGGAAAGCTTCACACATTTTCCCGGGATCGAGTAGCATGCGCCCGTCGTGGTCCACCAAAGACCGGATCGTGGCTTTGTTGCCACGACGCGCCTCCGCCACTCGGGCCCATTGAACGGCTTTCGTCCCCTCGTGTCTGAGAGCACGCACCCTAGCTCTGACAACGCAGCCTTCGTGCTTTGCATTGAAGAATTGGTCAAGGGCCAATTTCTCCGCAAGTACGTCGGTCGCGATGCCTTTGCTAAGCGCCTCGTCTAATTTTCTAACTAATTCTCCCTCTGCTCTATTTTTCTCTATTGCTAAAGCCTTACTAAACCTAATGGACTCTATTCTAATTGCTCTTTTCAGAGCAAACCATCACTTGTTGTTGACAATGGCCCCGTCAACGCCTGCTTAAGTAGTTCGCTAATCCGGTCTCTGTAGGCCTTGCGCGCTGGTAAGGACGCGTTTAGCATGCAGTAGCCGGGTCCTCCTCTATGAAGCCTATCTAAGTCAAGCACACAAATCACGAATTTGTGGTCCGTGTAGCTGACTATCTTGAATTGTGGACAGCCTATGCTAGACCTATCTATTTCCCTACAAAATACTCAATCTAGATATGATCTGGATGACCCTATGCGATTTGTCCAAGTCCACATTGGCACATTCGGGAAATCCAATGGGTACCTGTCAGACAGTTCAAAACGCCTGAGCAGGTTGGTGAGGCTCTTGCACCTTCCACCCCTATCCGCTAATCCCACACAATTCCAGCGTGCATCTAAGATCCCGTTCCAGTCGCCCACTAACACTAAAGAGCGGGACTTCCAAGAAAGGTCTCCAGACGCCGGAAGAAATCAGGTCGCCCTGCCCCTGTCGGGGCATAGACGGCCACTAGCCTGAAAGCTTGCCCGTCTCCGCTGGTCACGTCTAGCACCACCAACTTACCCTCTGGGTCCAGGAAGATGGCCCGTATGGCGAGATCCAAACTTCTCCGAAAAAGCACAGCAACTCCTCCCCCCGATCCAGGACGGCTGGGAGATGCGTACACATCGTAGCCGCCGGAGATCAGTGCGAAGGCCCGTGCTTCGGAGATTCTGGTCTCGCTGATGGCCACTATATCTATGTTTAGTGACCTGAGGCCGTTGAGCAGGTGACCCTGCTTCCATGACGACCCCAAGCCACGCGCATTTATGCTGCCTATTCTGAGTGAGGTCATGTTTAAAATGGAGTGGAAAAGATGGGAAAGAACACTTACCGTACTTTTCGTAGAGGAAGGATGGTTTCTCCATCCCTTTTCACTTGATCGTCTGGTGAAGGGACCGTTGAATCGTCCCTTCGGCTGCTCGTTGGCTCTTCTATGAGTATGTCCGAATATACTCTCCGGTTGAGAGTCCCTCCTAGGTCTCTGAAATCACCAACTGCGTTGGGGAATTTCGTTTTAATGTTTGTGTATTGTTTCTGTGCTATTTTTAGCAGTCTTATGTTCGTTGGCGTTTTGATTGGTGCTGGTATTATGTAGTCGTGCTGTGAAATGTCTGTGTATTCAATTATGTAAGTCATTAGTTTCTTGTGTGTATTTATTGCCGTGCATTTGTTTTTCTGGGGGTGGGGTGTGGTTCTGCTATTTTCTTGTCGTTGTTGCTGTGTGTGTGTGTTTTGTTGTTGTGTTTGCGATGTTGGTGCTTGTGGTGGTGGTGTTGAAGGTGTTGTTGTTGTTGTTGGCGATGGGGTTGTCGCCTGTGGTGATGGTGGTGCTAGTGTGGCTGGTGATGATGTTGGTGATGTTGCTGCTGTGAGTCTCTTTACCCTTTTTTTTCATTTCTTTCCTCCCTTTTCGAAGGCGACGATGCGCTGTTTCTGCGTTTGTGCCTTCTTACGACCTTTTGCATCCCTCTCCCACCTCACACTCCATGTCTGATTCTGTGAGGTCGGGGAGGGGTACCAGCTCCACTCTGTCACTTGTTGTTGTTGGTGATGTTTGCAGTGGAGTCTCTGTTGCAGCTGCATTTGGTATTACTGTTGTTGTTGTTAATACTTCCACTGCTGCTGCTGTTCTTGATTTCCGTGGCGTGGGTATGGGTGCCACGGACCTATCGTTCCTTGTTGGCGCTTGTCCTGTTGCTGGTAGCCGTGGAGCCGGTTTCGGAAGGAGGGGGGTTTTCTCCTTTCTCAGGGTCTTCTCGTTGCAGAAGGCCCTGAGGTGAGTCTTCGACCCACAGCGAAAGCATTTCGGGCGTTTGCCCTCAACACTTATGGGCAGTTGAGTGCCGTTATCGAAGTCTATCACATCCGGGATAGCTTCGATGCACTCCTGGTTGGTTTGGATTAACATCTCAATGGAGGTGCCGACCCAATCTTCTCTTACTTTTTTCTGTACTTGCAGTACAGTTGTTTTGTCCTCGATTCCGACGAGGACAGACGTGGCCAGCCAAAAAGGGGCCATCCCGGGGGGGACGTGGGTCAGTTTGACCCTCACAATTTTTTTGCCCGCAGTAGGAGGGCACCAACACCATTTCCTCGCTCCTTAGGGTCACTAAGGATTGAGCCTTTGCCTCCTGGGGTGTGACAAAAAGCACGTCTTCGGTGGCATATTTCTTGCCTCGGGTGATATGCGTTTTCCGCTGCCACACAGACCCTAAGGCTTTTTGTATTTGAGCCTCTGTGGCTCTTTCAACCCTACGGTATTTTGTGCTTACTGTACGGTATGTGACCGTACAGTACTGTTGGGTTTCGAAAAATGTTTCGGCTGCCTTGCAGATTGCTCGGTGTCCGGTTTTCGTCACCATCTTCTTCGCTTCCTCTAATTCCTCATTTGTTATGAGGATGGTTTCCAGGTTCTTTGCGATACCTGCAAACGAGTTTGTTTTTTCTTTGCTGCTGTTGTTGTTGTTGTTGTCGTCAGAGCTGCTGTTACTTTTGTTGTTGCTGCAGGTACTACGAATACTGCCGTCGCCGCTGTTGCTGTGGTTGTTGTTGTTGTTGCTCCTGCTGCTGTTGTTTTTGCTGTTGCTGCTAATGCTGTTGTTGTTTATGCTGCTGCTGATGCTGTTGCGGCTGCTACTGTTGTTTTCCTTGTCACTGTTGCTGCTGCTGCTGTTATTACGGCTGCTATTGCTATTATTCATGACGTCAGTTGAATGAAGTGGGTTTTTGTATTTCCCGCACACCTTTTCGTCGTTGTCGTCGTCGTCGTGGAGAAATGTTGCACGCTTTGCACGTGATTTTTCTTTACTGGCGTCGCTTGCGAAAGAGAAGGCAGGGAGAGAGACACATTTAGAGAAGGGAGGGAGAGAGACAATCTTCTCTCTGCTGTAGTGTCGATTGAGGAAGAAGAAGACGGAATGAGTGGGATTGACCTATGAAAATTCTTTTTCGTAGCCATGTTTTTTTTTTATTTAAAATAAATATTGGGCACAAAACCCCAATAAGCGGTTATTTAACCACGAAGGGCCAAATAACGGGCAGAAAGACCCCTCTCACGAGGAGGAGGGTGTTGTTGTCTACAATTTAGTTAAAGTTTTAAACAATTTACAATTGTTATAGCGGTCAACATTTACAATACCTTACAGAGCCGAGCTTCCGTCAACCATAGCATTCAATAATAATAATAATAATAATAATAATAATAATGATTTCTTTATTAGCCACAAGGGCTGACATCAAGAAAAACATTACAGACGGTACAGGGCGGTACATGACGGTACGATGTGGGTTTTGTGCATGTAAATATTTTTATTATTTATATAAGAAAAGAAAAAAAAGGACATAGAAACATATATATATATAAACAATAAAAATGAAAATTGAAACAATGAAAAATTCCCTAATAGGGGGGGGGGGGGAATCCTCCGAGGGTTACTCGTGGCGAAAACCACACAAAAGACCACGGCCACCCTGACCACCAGGGCAAGCGCCCTCTCAATTTTTCCATCTCTCAAACTACAGACGTATATTCAGAGTGGTCCCCGTTCACTCGGACCATTCTCGCTACATTCACCCACCTTTCAACAAACTTGCTAGAAAGCAGCACTTGCCTCTCCACCCTGATTTTCCTCTTCAAGTAAAACTTGAAAAAGTTAATTAGGGATTCGCCGAAGAGGAAAGTGTCTGTCTTTAACCCTTTTAACCTTGTCCATCACACAATCTCTTTCGCCATGGCCACCAGGCAGATGAAAACCGCCTGCCCTTCCTCCTCGAAGGAACACGGCGAGCCCATCTGCACAATGGACTCAGTCGACAACCGAATCAGTCCCACACGCGACAGCAACTGTTCGACATAGCTCCACAAGTCAGCAATGCTCGGGCACTGAACGAGTGCGTGCACGACGGTTTCGTCGCTCTGCGCGCATCTCGGCCAAGCTCGACTGACGGCACTTCCGTGCCTGGAGAGCTTATCTCGAACTGGCAACGCTCCCCGGTAGCACTGCCAGGCCAGGGATTTTTGGAAGTTATCCATAGGCCCCGGGCTGAAAGTTCTCCGGAAGAGAGCAAACAGCTGATCTTCTTCGACGCCCAGGATCTCTCCGAGAATGTCGTCGCTCTTCACCTCCACTAGTCCTCTATAGAACGCCAGGGTAGATGTTCCACCGATACTGGTGCCCAGCTGGGAGAGGGCAGTGAGCGCCTGGAGACATTCCAGTTTCCAAGCGCTATCCCTCGGTCTTTATGACCCAGGACTGCAGCTCCGTCAAGGAGACGTGCTGTGGGAAAACGTGCCTGGCGAACGGCGACCACACCTGTTCACCATCAAGGAAGCACCAGAGATGTCGCACCCTCAGCGCATGTTTGCGTATCATCAGCCATGGCATGCCCAGTCCTCCACGCAACGGGTGTTGACAGCAGATGGATCGTCTGACCATGGGAGCGCGTCCCTTCCACAAAAACCGGAAGAAGAGGCGCTCCATTTTGGTGAAAGTTGGGCTGGAGCAAGGGACGACGGTGAGGCGATAGCAGATGACGGATGCGATGTACGCATTCGCCACCTCCGGCCGGCCCTTAAGGGACAGCTTCCTCTCAGCCTATTTCTGGGTGAGGGAGGCCACCTTGCTCGTCACCTCGTTCCAGTTTTTCTCCATCTGAAGGTCCGATCCGCGCCAAACTCCGAGCAATTTAACCGGTCCGTCCGTCCACCGACTTTTCCTGGTTTATCTTTGCTCCTGTCACCGCTTCGTATTCCTTGAGAGCGGTGCCGAGCATCTGACGTGTCTGTTGCTCGACACCACCACGGTGACGTCGTCAGCGTAAGCCGACTCGGATTTCCCGCATCCCAGTTCGCGTGGGACGCCCCTCACCGCCCCCAGTTTGTGCAGTAACGGCTCGAGAGCCAATACGTACAAAAGGGACGAGAGGGGACAACCCTGGCGAACTGAGCGCATGATGCTGAACGGATGCGACAGGTGACCGTTCACCCTCACAACAGAGCAGATGTCACTGTACATTGCTGCGACCCAACCCCTGAAAACGGGCCCGAAACCGGCTGCCTCGAGGACCGCCGCCAGGTACCGATGGTCGACCCTATCGAATGCTTTGGATTGATCCAAGTTGATCAGGGCCCCACCCTTGCCAGGTTCCTTAATCACCCTCTCTATGATGTATTGCATGAGGTGGAGGTTGTCGTGTATGGATCTGTCAGGTATGGCGCATGTCTGCGCTTCTCCCACCAGACCCTTGACGACAAGCGCCAACCTCGTTGCTAACACCTTGGCCAAAATCTTCAATTTTGCGTTTAGCAGGGTTATGGGCCTGAAATCATCGATAACATCCCTCTTGTTCGGGTCTTTTCTCAGCAGCGCCACTGCACCCCGGCTCACAAAACTGGTAATTCGTTTTTTCCCGTTCTTTGCCAGGGAACGTTACCACGAACCAAAGTATCGTCTTCCTGTCTTCCTCCGGTTGCAACGTTTTTTTAAATATTCACTTCTGCGTTTACAGATTGACTTTGTTAGTTTCAGAAGATCCCGTTAAGGGTGAACGCAGCGATTCTTTGCTTAAACTTTAATCTGTTATTTTACTATATATATATATATATATATATATATATATATATATATATATATATATATATATATATTCATTAGTTAAGCAAAACAAGACGACAAATTTCACAAAGAAGACAACATTAAAAGATTGTCAACATTTTTTAGTTTTATGTAAGGAATGTAGAGAATAATAATAATAATATTAATAATAATTGTTTCTACTTTTTAGCACAAGGCCACCAATTACCCAGTACATTACTGGTACTTTATTTTATCGACCCCGTAAGGATGAAAGGCAAAGTTAACCTCGGCAGGATTTGAACTCGGATCAGAAAGGGGCGTAACTCTCTTGCTACAAAGTATGTGTCCGTCCCTCTACCGATACTGCCAAACCACCGCCCTATAATAATATTAATAATAATAATGTCCGTTTACAATTGTTTCGCTACTCCATATAATATTTCTGGATCAAATGACTATATATCATTATTGATCTGGTTCAGTTGAAAATAATTAACATATTTAAAAACAGAGCGGCTCATCGGAAGTTCAAAGGAATATAAATTAAGATAAGGAGAGAATGTTACACAATGTAATGTTCCATATATTGGTATTTCACTATGGTGTCCTGGGTGTATCAATTGTCAGTCATAATGAAACACTATTCATCTGTCGAGGCTGCATTGTGTGAGATATGCCTATGGGTAACAAGATGGCCGCCAATGGACATATTTACCTTACTAATTAGAGGGTGGTTTCAGGGGAAGTAACTCCTCGAGAGATTAGAAATTGTGGGTACTTTATAGTTAAGTGCTAATTTTTAAACTTTTTTAATTGAGAGACAATGTAGGGGAGGTAACTTATAATTATCTAAGTTAGTTATAGCTATTTAACTTATTAGCTACAAGTAAAAATGGAGCTAGATGACTATGTTGGGTCAAATATTCTGTTGGTGAAGCAATTATCCCTTCGATGTTGACAGCTAATAGTTACCTCCGTTCTATCGTTAATCGGTAGAGGTCGTGATAGAGTTATGTAATATGCTTCGGTAATACAGAGATCACAAGATTTTCTTCGTCCATTGAACGGTTGGGCCCTAGCTAAAATAATCCATGTTAGTGAGTGTTCAATGTTGGTTAATTTAAGGTCCACGCAATCTATGAGGTTCATCCAATTTGACATCGACAGCTATTACGCTTCGATAACCCCGGAGCTGCTCAACAAAGCATTAACCCTAGCCAGCACCAACTCGGACATAACCAATAATGAGATTGACATCATATTTATGGCTAGGCAGACCATCATTGAATTCAACGGAGCACTCTGGACTAGAAAAGACAGAACAGACAACTTTGACATCACGATGGGCTCAAGTGACTCTGCGCAAATCACCGATTTAGTTGGAATTTACCTATTACATAACATCAGAGCTGAAATCCAACCCTTGCAAGGCGGAATATACAGGGACGGCGCCCTATTTGCAGTCCACAATTGCATTAATCGGGGCATTGATTTGCTAAAAAACAATTACATAGATTCTTTTAAAATAACGGTCTCTCCATCACCATCGAGCCGAACCATAAAGTAGTAAACTTCCTAGACGTCACCCTGCATCTCAACAATAACCTATATTACCCTTACCATAAACCAGGTGAAATACTCACATATATTAGCCCACACTCTAACCACCCACCGGCAGTCATCAGAGCAGTAATCAAATCTATCTCGTATAGGACCTCCATGCTATCAGCAAACGAGGAGATATTTATAAGCCATGCACAATATTATAATAAGGCTCTTTCTGAATCTGGTTATGAACAATCCATTTACTACATACCTAAATGCCATAACACAGCAATTCACCATAATAAACTTAACACTAAAACTAGAAATACCTTAGCATATAGCCAGATTCGCCGGAATTTTAGCAGTTACAGCACCTATACAGGGAACTTTAATGGTGGCAACGGCCTGCTCCCCACTCCAAGTAACAAACGAAAAATCAACCCTAAAATAGGAATGAGAAATGGGATGACAAATAACAAATCCCCAGGTAATAATAACCCTAGGAGGCCCCTACCAACTCCACTAGAACCCCTAGAAGGAATAGGCTTAGAAATATCACCTGGCTTAACCCCCCAATCTCATCTAATCTAGCCACTAATATCCCTAAACGCTTCTTCTCTATCCTATCTAAACATGCCCACCCCCACCCCGCCCCCAACCATAGATATTGCAAACTCTTTAATAAAAATAACATAGTCTATAGGTGCACGGTTAAAACTGCTTCGAATACCAGCTCCTATATCGTGTCTACCTCTAACCCTTTTATGGTACGCTATAACGCGTAGTCTTTTTCCTTCCGAGACCCTAACAACAGATGTTCGACATCTCTAGCTAGGCTCGTTAAAAACCTTAAATTAACCAACATTGAACACTCACTAACATGGGTTATTTTAACTAGGGCCCAACCGTTCAATGGACGAAGAAAATCTTGTGATCTCTGTATTACCGAAGCATATTACATAACTCTATCACGACCTCTACCAATTAACGATAGAACGGAGGTAACTATTATCTGTCAACATCGAAGGGCTAATTCTTTCGCCAACAGAATATTTGACCCAACATAGTCATCTAGCCCCATTTTTACTTGTAGCTAATAAGTTAAATAGCTATAACTAACTTAGATAATTATAAGTTACCTCCCCTACATTGTCTCTCAATTAAAAAATTAAAAAATTAGCAGTTAACTCTAAAGTACCCACAATTTCTAATCTCTCGAGAAGTTACTTCCCCTGAAGTTACTTCCCCTGAAACCACCCTCTAATTAGTAAGGTAAATATGTCCATTGGCGGCCATCTTGTTACCCATAGGCATATCTCACACAATGGGCCTAGCACTATGAAGACCTCGACAGATGAATACTGCTTCATTATGACTGACAGTTGATACACACAGGACACCATAGTGAAATACCAATATATGGAACATTACATTATGTAACATTCTCTCCTTATCTTAATTTATATTCCTTTCAATTTCCGATGAGCCGCTCTGTTTTTAAATATGTTAATTATTTTCAACTGAACCAGATCAATAATGATATATAGTCATTTGATCCAGAAATATTATATAAAGTAGTGAAACAATTGTAAACGGACATTATTATTATTAATATTATTATTATTATTCTCTACATTCCTTATATCAAACTAAAATATGTGGACAATCTTTTAATAATGTCTTTTTTGTGAAATTTGTGGTCTTGGTTTGCTTAACTAATGAATATTTCCAGCTCTGCGCGCCTAAACTCTGCATGAACCCAGCCACCAAGCTGCTTTCTACTGCATATTGCACATTGAGCACATGCCTTTACGCTTTGGCTTCTAACTAATTCACCAATCTCTCCTCTCTTATCTCCATGTCTCTCTTTAAGATTGGTTACTCTTGAACTGTGTATATATATATATATATATATATATATATATATATATATATATATATATATAAACATACATATACACATACATATATACATACATATATATATGTGGTGGCTGCCAACTCGTTTTCGAGTACGGCCACTACTTTATATTCATGTAGGAGAACTCCTAACGATGCGCTGAACGAATGTGACTTTAGTCCAGCCAGCGACTTGAAAACTCTGGTACAAACACTACACCTGTGACAATTATTGACACATAGTGCTAGGCCCATGGTACCATGGGACGTCAAGTGCAGGGAGATCTCCAGATATAAAGCAATGCCTGTGCCGTGAAGCTTTTATAGTGAGAAAAGGCACTGCACAAAGCCAGTCCCACTCTCTTAACCAAGATGATATTTACCAAAAAGAAGAACAATTCAACATCATTGGATACCATCAGGGTTGCAGGTGTTATATCAGAGTTTTCCTTCTCCTAGAATTCTGCCTTGACAAAGGCTAAGGGGGTCATCTCTCCCAGTGATTTTGGATGGCCATTGACTCTAAAGAGCTCCTTTGCCCTTTGACAGGTTTTGTTTTTAGTCCTGCAGGATGTCCAAAGTCACCCTCCTCACCAAGAAACCTTGGTGGGGTTGCCAGTTTAGTCGCCAACGACCCGACCATGAGACAGGTTGTACTGGGATACATGTTACCAGTAGCACCAACTGGTGACCTGACATATATATATATATATATATACACACATACACATATACGCATACATATACACATATACACATATATATACACATATACATACATATACATATCTATACATATACACACATATACATATATATATATACATATATACACACATATATATATACACATATACATATATATATATATATACACATATACACACATATATACACACATACACATACAAATAAATACATATATATATATATATATACATATACATATACATACATACACATATATATACACATATACATAAGTATATATATATATATATATATACATACACATATATATACATATACATATACACATATACACATATATATACATATATATATAAATACATATATATATATATATATATATATATATATATACATACACATATATATATATGTAAATAAATACACACACACACATTCACACATATACACATACATACACACATACATACACATACATATACATATATGCACATATACACATATACATATATATACATATATACATACATATATATATATATACATATATATATATATATATATATATATATATATATATATATATATATATATATATATATATAAGTTAAAAAATGAAATAAAAATTCAAGTCATTAGAGATATACTTCACTGCTTTACGATCGTTTCTAGGTTATGATAATACATTGTAGCTATACTCCGTTATTGATCTATGTAAGGTTAGTTACAAAATATCAGATAAAGAGAATATTTACTTACATGCATATCACCAGCTGTTTTCAAAAGTAATAATAATTTTATTCAGAATTAGTAGTATGTTAGTATCATGTCCTTATGTGGAGGTAGTTGAAGAACTAACCAATCAAATTTTAAACTCGCCAGAAATAGATCGGATTTATCTACTGAGGAAATAAAAATTATAACTTACGCTAGAAATACCTTACTAAACTTCCAAAAAGAATACTGGACAAGAAACACATATAACAACATATTCGATATTACGATGGGAACGATGGAATCTGCTCAAGTTACTGACCTCGTTGGACTATTTCTCCTCTATAATATTCCTGACTCTTTTCCCCACCTCAAAGCTGGTCTTTATTGGGATGATTGTTTCTTGTTATCTAAAAATCTTAGCAATTCCAATATAGAGAAAAACAAAAAACAAACTTAGAAAATTCCTCAAGGTCTATTACAGCATTAGCATCACTTTTGAAAACATTTCAAAAGTAGCTAATTTCCTTGACGTTACCTTAGACCTCTCTACGAACACTTATCAACCTAGTACTATATTGTGTTGGCTATGTTGTATATTATCGCATTACTGTAATTCATTATCTTATTATAATTTTCATCTTTTAATATACTATCTTTTCTAGCCATAACCTTAATTTATATTCACCTAAAAACTCAATACAACACTAATCAGCATTTATTTTTACATTCTTTTTAAACTTCACTATACCAGATACATTCAACATCAGTTTGACTATCCCTTTCCTCCTAATAGATTTGTATGCCAATTCTAAAATTAACACCATTCAACCATTCCTTTCAAAGGGTCATGACCTCAACTAAAGTGTATTACTTTTCATCTTAACACCATATGAAAAAAACAATTTGATTGGTTAGTTCTTCAACTACCTCCACATAAGGACATGGTACTAACATACTACTAATTCTGAATAAAATTATTATTGCTTTTGGAAACAGCTGGCGATACGCATGTAAGTAAATATTCTCTTTATCTGATATTTTGTAACTAACCTTACATAGATCAATAAGGGAGTATAGCTACAATGTATTATCATCACCTGGAAACGATCGTAAAGCAGTGAAGTACATCTTTAATGACTTGATTTTTTATTTCATTGTTTTAACTTTTATCATGACTCTGTTTTCCTTTTAATGTTCTATTGTTTTCCGGGATTTATCTTAACCTACAATATTTTCAGCATATGGACTACATCGAGTTTTTCATGCAGAATAGACCCCACAACTTACTGTGGATACCTCTGTGTATATATATATATATATATACATATATATATATATATATACATATATATATATATATATACATATATATATATATATATATATATATATATACATATATATATATATATATATATATATATATATATATATATATATATATATATATATATATATATATATATATATATATAACGAAGGAAATGTGGTAAGGAACCAGGTGGACCATAACGCACCAAAGTATATATATATATATATATATATATATATATATATATATATATATATATATATACAGAGGTATCCACAGTAAGTTGTGGGCTCTATTAGTCCAGAATTAGCCGTCGAAACGGCTTGAGCTCAGCCGTCGGGGTCTTACTGGTTCCTATTACCAACTCTACTACCCTAAGTATTGAGTACTTTGGTGCGTTATGGTCCACCTGGTTCCTTACCACATTTCCTTCGTTATATATATATATATATATTGTTATACTTTGGGAGGGTCATGTTGCCAATAAGAAACACACGCACCAGTTGCTTCACTTCAATTTAGGAATTTATGAATTTCCGGTTGGTTGGTTGGTTCCACAACCAGATGGTTGTTTATATATTGTCAAAGTTCTTTCGTCACACATTCTGTGACCTCTTCAGTGACTGGGGATTCTTTTCTTTGTTTTTGTGCCTCTCCTTTGTTCTGTCCTACGCCATTTTGTTTCTGTGTGTGTGTTGTGTGCTCAGTCTGCGCATGCGCCACATCCGGGTGTCTGTGTGTGTTTATATTCGTTTATTTATTTGTTTATTTACATGTTACAGGTTGGTTGTTTGTTCTATGTGCGTGTGTGTTTTCATTTTGTCCTTAATTGTAAGTTGTGATGTTGCTGTTCCACTCATGTTTTCTATTTAATTTTGGTTGTAATTCTTTTATGTTTATTGTCTCTGTGATTTGTCTAAACATTGCGTCTTTTCTGTGTGTAGATTCTATTTTTATTTCTATGTTCTCTAATTTACTCTTGTGTTCTATTTTAGCATGTTGGTAGAGTACAGATGATTCTTTACTATCTTGAAGGTCTCGCCAGTGTTCATTTATCCGTTCCCCTACACTACGAGCTGTCTCACCTATGTACACTATATTTTTGTCTCTACTTTGTCCTTCGGTACATCTTATGCTATATACTACATTTCTAGTTTTACAGTTAATATGGGGGCTTAATTTACAGGTTATACATTTCTTATCTATACAGGGGGTCTTTGAAATGGGTATGTATTGCTAATAAGTGTTTTTACGGAGGTACCTGGTCTTTCTACTATCTTAATATTGAGTTTATGTTTATCTAGGGCCCTTCTAAATTTGTAAGCTAATTCACCTCTAGGGGTTGTATCGATGAACATTACACTCTGGTATTTATTGCTATCATACCATGAGTTTATTCTATTAGCCTTATTCCTAGTTCTTTCTATTCTATTCCAAAATTTGCTCCTATACAAGGGGCAGGTCCTATTTGTGTCATTATTTACCATTTTTTCCCATTTGGTTCTGGCTCCTCTATACACTCTGATTTTATCTCGCTGATTGTAACCAGAGAACTGCATCCAGAGAACTACATCCAGGCAATGCAACCCCACATCACTAACACAAGAGAAGTAACACCACAAGAGCATGGGGATAGAGAAAAAGCCCTCAATGCCCATATGGTGATGTGGACGAATATAATGCAGCCCAACAAAAGGACTGCCAACAACTTCCAGGTCTGGAACAATGACGTGCCGGCGTTTTATGGGCTTCGAAAAGACCATAAAACGGGCAGTGACCCTGTCACGGGACCACCAACACGGCCAGTCTGTGGAGCTAACATTGCTAGTAACTACAGACTGTCCTACTTCCTCTCCCTGATCATAAGCCCCATCATTGAAATGTCCCCAGATGTATGTGACAGCACGGAGGACCTCCTCAGCAGAATCGGCGAGAGTAACCGATCTAGGGACCTAACAAACTGCATAATAGGTAGTATGGATGTTGTGTCCCTGTATCCATCTATTGACGTGGATTTTGCTGTTGAGAAATGCGTAGAAATGATCAGTGAGACCAATGTTGAGTTCCGTGGGATTGATACCAGTGAGCTGGGACTCCTACTTAAACTTACCTATAGTAATAATTACCTACACACATATGACCTTAGCAACCTGTGCTCTACAAGACCAGCAAGAGGCAGACCACCTACCATTACCTCAATGGCCAAGAAAACCCACACAGATAGATGGAACGGTTGGACCAGAGCCATACGGACACCCGAAAACCACGATGAACTAAAGAAAATGTTTGCACATGCGGTGGGGGCCAGCATAAAATTAACCCTTAAGGAACATATGTTCAAATTTAATGGAAAAACATATGCCCAAGAGGAAGGAGCAGCCATTGGTGTTAGCATTGCAGGCGACATAGCTAACTTATTCATGGTATGGTGGGACAGTAGACTTAAACTTAAACTTAAAGAACAATTAGAAGACCCCTTAACCCTGATAATGTACTCCCGCTACGTTCATGATATAAACATCGTAGTTTATACACCCCACTAGAGAACAGTCAGGAATTAGAGAAAAACACAATGGAAAGCATCCAGCAAATAGCTAACTCCATCCACCAGAGTATTAGAGTTACTATAGACTACCCAATTAAACACCCCAACCATCGA
>OZ024741.1:228174836-228227336 GCA_964016885.1 Eledone cirrhosa
TCCCTTTTATAGGGTCCAAGACGGAAGTGACCAAAAAGGGTTCTGCCACCCCCAACGGGAAGTAACTCCAGCTACTTCCTGTCTAGAGAGCGTTAATCTATTGGTGATGTGATCGTCACAACAAGGGAGGCAACTCTTGCTACATATATATGAGATAGTTGTAGTTTACTTGAAGCATTGTGTATGGTATAGCAAAATATGAAGTTTGAAGGCCACGACAACGCGCGTTTACCGATTCCGGACGGGTCACTTGTTATATACCTCCAAAGAAAAGATCTCATCTCGAAATATCAGGACAAATAAATAAATT
Organism: Eledone cirrhosa; assembly: GCA_964016885.1. Taxonomy (NCBI): domain Eukaryota; kingdom Metazoa; phylum Mollusca; class Cephalopoda; order Octopoda; family Eledonidae; genus Eledone; species Eledone cirrhosa. The sequence goes on from OZ024741.1 coordinate 228,175,147, forward strand.
AGGTAACACATTGCATCTTGCTTCGTCTTATTTTCTTGGTCGTCTAATTCGCATTGCCGTGGCCTTCAATCTACATATTCTCTCTCTCTCTCTATATATATATATAAGTTAAACAAGGTTCAATGAATACATCAAAGAGTGAGTTTTACAATAGATTGGAAGCACTCAACAAGAAAGGTTTTCCAGAGTTATTAATATTAATTAAAAATATTAACAAAATAGATATTCTTATGATCAATTATATGTATAATAATGTATAATAAAATATAATTGGGGTCGGACACCATGCTTTGACGCATAGAATTACGGCCCTTGCCATTCTGAGTTCAAATCCCGCCGGAGTTAACTTTGCCTTTCATCCTTACGGGGTCGATAAAATAAAGTACCAGTAATGCACTGGGTTGTAATGCTGGCCTTGTGCCAAAAGTAGAAACAATTATTAGACTATATTATATTAATTATAAGGCGGTGGATTGGCAGTATCGGTAGAGGGTCGGACGCCATGCTTTCGAGCATAGTTATGTCCCTTTATGGTCTGAGTTCAAATCCCGCCGAGGTTAACTTTGTTTTATCGACCCCGTAAGGATGAAAGGCAAAGTACCAGTCACGCACTGGAGTCGATTTAATCGACTTTCCCCTCCGCCAAAATTGCTGGCCTTGTGCCTATATAAGAAACAATTATTACTAGGTATTAAATTTTTTGGAATAGTGGATGTGTAATAGTTTTCTTATAGAATAATCTTTCCTTGGATTTTCCGTACGGGATGAACTCATTCGTATCTAAATTTAAATAATCACCGAGATATTAACTATACTAAGGTTAGCATCAACTGTAATTCTTAAATATATTTCACTAAGGAATTTCATGAGGTCTTTTCTAAGTTCATAACAGTCTATACTGCTGACAAGCCGACATTTGTTTAAAAATCCTTTCGAAATGTAGGAATTTTTTAAATACAAAATATCAAAAATATAGATTCTAATAATCTCGCATAATTTTGCCATTGTGGGATCCCATATAAATTTTAAACAGTTTGTCTCCGTTTGGGGTCCACGGATGAGTTACTGAAAAGTAAAAGGGCTCTCCTTGCTTGCATAGTTATCTTAATATTAGATTCATTAATGGTGGCGAATTGGTAGAATTGGTAGATCGTGGGATAAAATGCCATTGCGTTAATTGTTCTTGTTTTTGACATTCTGAGTTCAAATCCCATTGAGGTCAACTTGATTTTCCGGGGTCGATAAAATAAAGTACAAAAACTGTGGTTGATCAATTTTGTCCATCCTCAAAATTCGCTGACCTTCTTTCTATATTAGAAATCAATATTAGACTACCTACTTGGTACGTTGTTGTTGGCGAAAGTTAAGGATTTGAGAATAGAATATTTAGTTATAGAACGATAGAATTTTATAATGCCAAATTGTATGAATTTTCTGGGTTATTTGTTATTAATACCACTAATCATTTCTAATATGAACGTGCTATGAACCAGTATGAGGACGGAGGAAGCTCTATGCGAACATGAGAGGGTATCAATAAGAATTTTCGACCTGCTAGAATTTGTAGTGAAGTCTCACTCAGATCACCTTCTACTGCCAGTAAAGAACGTAATAGATAATGTAGTCCAAGATACATCATCCTTATTATGTATCGTCTGCTCTCCGTGGGTTGAAAACCCTATGCCATTCTCATGCTAGCCATGGTTTGCATTTTGAGTCTTCAATCGCCTTTTTGGTGGCTCGTAAACCAGACCGAATTTCAACTCAAAGAAATGATACAAATATTGCAAGGCATCCCATCTAGGACGATAATATGGTCATTTCATTGCTCTATACTGCTAGTTAACGATGGAAGGATGGAAGACAGAGTAGATCTCGGTGAGATTTAAACTCAGGATACAATGAGCCAAAATAAATAACGCATGGTATATAGACTGCTGTTCTGACACTTATGGCAATTCACAGCCTTAGTCCGAAAGATATTATGTTGGAAAAGGAAAATTACAAGATAATCATAAATAGGAGCTCCTTTATCTTATTTGCTAAATCAAATCTGACCGACAGCTAAACTACCACTAATTAGACACACATACAACACAAAAAAAGGGTAAGAAAAAAGAAAAAAGAGAATGAAGCAACGAAGCCTGTCTCTAACTATATTTCTCTCAACAAGGTAACTTATGTGAGGTTGACTAACCTGTTAGAAATAGTAGTCAAATCTTCTTCAAACTACCACCAACAATCTTTTAAAATTGTGTATATATATATACAATCTATACATCATCGTTTTTACGTCCGTTTCTCTACGCATGGATTGGACGGGTCCTTCTCAGCACATCTCTCCATTCACCACCTCCACTCAGGTCTTTCCCGGTCTACCTTTTCTGTGGCTTCCTTCCATTGGCATTTCCTGGCACTTTTTCACCAATCCATCATCTTCCATGTACATTACATGTCCGTACCAACGCAGTCTTCTCTCCTACAGGCCATCTCGTATTCATCTTAAACCCAGCTTTTCCCTCAGTTCATCCAAGCTCTGCCTTTCTCTCACATTTACATTGTACGAAGCATGGTTGCTTCTTTTCTCTCCAGTCTACATATGTCTTCTGCCGTCACAGCCCATGTTTCATTACCTTGCACCATCCCACTTCACACACAGGTGTCATACAGTCGTAATTGTTGTACGCAGGGAGAAATCTTTTGTTGTCAACAGTGTTAGTAGCTCTCTAAATATCTTCCATCCTATCCTTGCTATTATGCTCCCAGAGCACCCTCATCCGCTTCTAATTAGGTCACCTAGATAGCAGAAGCTATCAACTACTTCTATGGACCCTTCCTGTGATTTGAAGAGGTTTATATCACTGCCGCTTATCCTATCGATTACTCTTGTGCATCTTTTACATACAAAGCCTTCCCTTCCCGTTATCCCACATCTCCTTTGAACCCAAGTTCTACATTGAGCACATTGTATGCAGTTTGTGCCTACTCTTTTTTTTACATACGGAGCAGGGCCACATTCTTCAGGGGATCAGGGTCCTATTTCTTTCCTACTCACTAGCACTTGAGTTTTGGTAAATTTACTCCCAGACCTTTTGATTCCAAATTCCGTTTCCATAGTCGGAACTTATTTTCTAGTTCTTTCATGGATTCGGCTATAAAGACCAGATCATCTGCATAGAGAAGTTCCTATGAACAACCAATTTTAAACACCTCGGTTATGGCCTGGAGAACAATGATGAACAGCAGTGGGCTGAGAACCGAACCTTCATGAACTCCTACCTGTACCTTGAATTCCCCATTAAACTCACTACCTACTCCCACTTTACTGATAGCTCCTGTCTACATGGTTTTCACAGCTCTCACAAGCCAATCTTCTACACCTAATTTCCTTAAGGACCACCAGATAATAGATCGGGTTACTCTGTCAAAGGCCTTTTCTAGATCAACAAAAGCTAAATATAGTGCTTAATTCTTGGCTAGGAACTTCTCTTGGAGTTGCCTCATTAAGAAAAAGGCATCTGCAGTACTTTCCCTTTGTTGCTAGAGAATAATTTCCGAAATCATCAGTGTTTTTTTTTGTGAGAAACATTAGATGAAGTTTCAATATTGGATTGGAATATTCTTCATTGAGTATTGTATCATCATCATCATCATTATTTAAAATCGGTTTTCCCTGATAGCAAGGGTTAGACCAGAGGTTCTCAAACTTTTGGGGCGACCCCCACCCCTCACGACCACGTAATACCCTCAGTGCACCCCATGCAGATTGTAAATAATATATAAATAAAATCTTAATTTATATATGAATAATATAATATATACTACGTATAAATAAATATTATATTAATATGTATCATTTCGTATTTGTTATACTATTATCTCATCCCCCCCCCCCCCCCGCCGGGAGGGAGGGATGGTAGTAGCGTCCACTTTGAGAACCTTGGGGTTAGACGAACCATCACAGACAGTCAGTACTCAAGCGGAGCTATTGACCTCTCAGATGTTCCAGAGGCTCACATCTCGCTTACATACATTCCTATATTCTACCTTGTGCTCAGACAGGCCGAGGGTCTGTATTCGTTTACATACATTACTGTGCTCTGCTGGATGTTTTATCATGGCACCAGCTATAGGGAGGCTGTCATGTCTTTAACACAGCTTCTTCTTATCGTGTCCACAAGAGTGCCGGTTACAAAGCTTGTCTAGATGTGATTCCACCACTGCTGAACACATTGCTGTCCTCTCTCATTAAACTCTGCCAAGTCCAATGCTGTGCAGGAGTGTTCCAGCAGGAGCGATATCAGGAGGTGCTGTATAGTCTGTGGTTTGATGCTGCAGTCACACACAACGTCCCCATCCTTTAAATATCCCCATTTTGCAAGATTGACTTTTGCATGTCCAACACCAGATCTTAGTCTGTTAAGGCATTTCCACACTGCATAGTTTGTATCTGCTCTGGGGGCCAGTGCCTTGCTTGCTTTTAGCTCCATTGTTGTTACATTTTTCCTTCCCAGCGAGTGACTCTTTCACTATTTATGCTTGATGTTCCAAAGGTTGTGACACTCCTTCGAACATCAAGCATAAATAGTGAAAGAGTCACTCGCAGAGAAGAAACAGCTGAAGAGTCCTCATGATTCTGTTTAGCAGGTTTTTTTGTGGCTTGATACTCTTCCTACACCAACCACTTTACAGTGTGCTGTATAGCCAACTTTACTATTCTTTATACTATGCATTTCTGTGTGTTGTTTGTGTATGTTAATAATGCTCAGCCATATGGGAGATATTGTTTTTTGTTTGTATGTTTTTTTTCTTTCTTCATACAAAAATATGAAAATGCTCAATACACACCTGAGTTGGAAATGACAAATATACTAGATACAGCCATGTGTATTTACTTTCGAATAGGTACACCATATCCTTGTAAGAAGCAACTAAAAGGATTGATGTGAGGAAGTGCATCCAGCAGTAAAATATTGCTTCAAAAAGTCCAACCCATGCCAGCATGAAAAAGTCAACATAACAAATAACAATGATAATATTAGTTATAAGTAAAACGTGTCACTTGACATATTGAAAATAACAGCCAAAATTTACTTGGATTTTACCCTACTGTTTTAAAAGAAGGATACATTAGATAAAGTAGCCTTGTATACACAACATCTGAAAAAAAAAGTGAAAAAATAAAATGGTCATAACTGGAACATTTATCATAGTTCTGCTAGATCAGAGCTGACCTGGGATTAAACAATAACATAAAATGACAACGAAGAGGTAAAAATAACAGCAATTCTTTAATCTAAAGTTGATCTTAACAGTTTCTGTCCCCAAATTGGTACATGTGAAGAAACAGGGTCCTGAGAGGATATAGGATGAAAGCAAAAGAAAGTGTATGAAAATGATTGTAAGGGTTTCATAAAGAGACATGATTAAATACCACAAGGTATTCTACCAATTCTGTTGTCAATCAATAAAAATAATTAACAATAATAACAACAATAGTCTCTAACATTGGCACAAGTCTACAAACATCACGGAAAGGAGGAGGAATATCAATGATTATTTTATCGACCCCCAGAAAGACAAAACGCTAAGTAGACCTTGGCAGGCTTTGAACTAAGAACGTAAAGCTATGTAACTAAATACCACCAGACATTGAGTATGAGGCTCTACAGAGTGCTATTTTCCACTTTAAAACTAATAATGGTTTAACTAACACAGAGGCACAATGCCATAAATTTTAAGGTAAGGGTGTGTTGTCAATTATATCAACCCCAGTACTTGAGTGGTACATTATTTAGTCAACCTTGATGGAATTTGAACAGAAAGTAATAGGTAAGCAAAATGTAAACCTGCAGGAATGTGGGTTGTCACTATGTAATCTTTATGGGAATGTTGAAGTTGATCAGTTTAGCAAAGTGTAGAGAGGCGGAGCCAGGAACAGAGAGGAGGGGCCTAATGCTGAAAGGAGGAGCTTAGAGCAGAGAAGTTGGGCCAGTGAGTAGGGAGGGGGTATGGGAAGAGATCAAAGAGCAGGGAGGCACATGTAGAATGAACTGAGGATTGGACATTGTTCAACAGATATTGGTTGCCAGTTGTAGATATGGAGAGGGATATATTTATTTAGTGTATGTGTGTCACACAGAGAGAGAGAGGTAAATAGGTTGTGTATGTCTGTTTTTGGGGAGGAGGGGGAAATAAATTCCCGGGGGGTGGGGGGACAATGGTTAGGCATGCATTTTAAAGTGATTAGAGGTTTAGATGGCATTTTGATAGTATGTATTTGTCTATGAGTGTTTGGATGGAAATGTGGGGGTAAGTTTGTTGGCTTCTTGGTGTATTTTTATTGATTTAATTTGAGGTTAGTGGATATAATTTGTGGGTGTGATTTCTGGGTGGTTAGTATTTTTTCTGTATGGATACTTAGATAAGCATAGATGACATTAGTATGGTACAGTACATATGTATGTGTTATGTATGTGTAGTGAAGGAAAGGTATAAATATTCAGTGTTCAAAAAGAAACAATGTAGTAGTTGTAGTAGCAGCAGTGGTAGCAGCAGCAGTAATCGTAGCAGCAGCAGTAGCAATGGCAACTGCAGAAGCAGCAGTTGTAGTAGTAGTAGTAGTAGTAGTGGTAGTAGCCCATCAGGTAAAAATTATGCAAAAGTGTAAATTATACTGTGTATTTCCTGGCATCGAAGACGCTACTTTTTTCCTAAAATAAGTCCCGAAAATCTACCATGCATCTTGGAGGCCAAAGGTTGCATTTCTCATAGGCATATCCTAACCCCGGAGGAAACTTATCTATGCTAAACAGTAATCCAAACTCCTGTATATGAACCTCTCAATGAAGTGTATAAATTATACTTAGTTAATGTAGTAAATAAACAAAAGCATCATAACATTTTTTTTATATATATGCTATCACAAAAATTCATTCCCGTAAGAGCAGATTGTGGTAGACGAGGCAATTGACGAGTGATACTTTTACAAGTTGTGTATCAGCATTGTCAGTATTTTCACTCTCTTCAAACAACCTGATTTTAAGAAAACATTATTAAGTGACAAAAGAAGTAAAACTGTAATATGGTAAAAGGGTTTACCAGCAAATATTAATAACAAGTCTTATTTTGTGTTTATTTTGTGTTCATTTTGTGTTCATTATTTTTTTCAAATTTTTGGTAGTCAAAATTGAGGTGTGTCCTTGAGAGTGAAGAGTCTTCGACGACAGGAAATACGGTAAGTAAAGAATATAGGATATGTGTGTATGTTTAAAAAGGTGTGTACATGTGTTTATGATTATGTAGGTGTGTATGTGTGTGCATGTATGTATGAATATGTATCGATATCTCCCTCAGTGTGTGCATCAACATGTGTCATTGAGTGACTGTGTGTGCGTGCAGTCGCCATCCTTTGAAGTAGTGTCCACCACTGAAAATAGGGTCCAATCAGCAGCAGTCTGTTATGTGTCCCAGGACCCAGCTGGGTTTACTGCTCTCCATTAACCTTTAGGATTTCAAGATCTTTACGAAATCTGAAACACAAGAAAACAAAGATGTCAGACAATCTCAAGTTATATGGAATAGCATTATGGTGTGTTCGCCTTGTGCTAAACAACAAATAATAAAGGATAAAGGGACTTTTTTAACAAGGAAACAAATATTGGTTGTTCTAAAACAAAATGTTCAAGGGAAGTAATCCTATACAAAAATATGATTGGGAGCAAGGAGAATAACTCCTGCTTACGGTATTTTGTATGATAAATATTATAATAGGAACACGAGACTACGCACTTCATAGTTATGTATAAATGCCATGTGTATGTGTGTGTCTTTTTGTTGTCTCTTTTTAATGGATTTATCTGAATGACGGAGCTGTTTTGAGATGTGTGAGGAGGATACGCTTCATGTTCCTCTCCAACTACTACATGACGATGACAGCTGGAAAAACATGGAAAGTGATGTAGAATTCTGGGACAAACATTTTCTTTGTCTATTATTCATTTTATTAGTTTGTTTGTTTTTTGCAAGACATTTATGCAATGCTCAAACTCTACTACCAATCGACCACGAAAAGAAGGACTCTCTACTGACAGAGGATGCAAAACAAGGAGAAGAGAAAGAAACCGCAATTTATAGGTGGCTGGAGTAGAAAGATATTGAGTTACTCTAGTTGTGGTTCAAATCTTTGCTGCAGAGATTATGCTGAAGTTACACAGTTACCAGGTGGCAGTGTTAAACTTGGCAACAGATTAGGACAACCATACAAGGTTTCCATACAATTTCCATCTATCCAATTTCACCCACAAAGATTGGGTTGACCTGAAGCAATTGTATAAAACATTTGCCCAATGTGTCCTACAGTGGGATCAAACCCTGAACCAAATAATTGTAAACTAGATTACACTTACCATCATAGTTAACTCTACCATCAGCTGTAATCTCAGCTTCTCTTATCATTTCATCAACTTCCTCATCGGACAGTTTCTCGCCAAGATTTGTCAACACATGACGCAGCTCTGCACACGAGATGTAGCCATTGCCATCTTTATCAAACACACGAAATGCTTCCTTCAGCTCATCATCAGTGTCTTGTGTTATGTGTTGTTTGGAAATGATATTCACAACATCTTGATCAGTGAGTTTACGTTTCCCTGTACATAAGAAATACAGAAGTCAGAAATAGATAAATCATGTAAAATACACAATATCAATACATAAATGGAACATTTATACATGAAAATACTAAACTAATCCGAACATCAGCAAATACTTTCAGAAACATTTTTTCACACTCAAGAGTTACTGAAGCATGGAACAAACTACCTGCATCAGTTGTTAGCTGTCGGGAAACTGCATCCTTCAAAACCTCCGTGCTTCTCGAAATTTGTCAACGCTACACCTGATATCCCACCTCCATACACATGCACGCAAGTGTGTGTGTCTGAGTGTATATCATAACTCATACACTGTTCACTTTCTTGACATTTGTACATTATTCTATGTACTCACATGAGCACTATACACAATAATTTCATTATTATTATTATTTCTAATTTTATAGGTTGATAATTATTATCGAGACCTTTGGCGCCATACAGTTGTACAGAAGACCCGACTGCCATTGCATACAATCCTACAGTCAGTAGGCACCTCTTAACCCAATGTACACCCCACCCCCTACCCCATCCTCCCTCTCCCGTTCTGCCCACCGTGTCAATAACACAACAGTCCACACTGTAAGGTGGCTGTATAGGAGACACAGTGAAAAGGCTCCCAGTCCACACTGTAAATGTGGTTGGTGTTAGGAAGGGCATCCAGCTGTAAAAGAAAACCTGCCAGAGACGCTTCCGTGCGAGCGAGACATGGTCTCCCAACCATTCCCACATCAAATGGAACAAAACCGTCTAACCCATGCTAACGTGGAAGATGGACGTTAAACGATGATGATGATGAACACTGACCATAGGGATGCTTGGTCAGAGATGACCAAGGGCTAAACAACAACAAAGTTAGCCAATACAATAAATAATGTTTTCTGATTTCAGTACAAGGCCTGTTTGGAGAAGGGAAAATTGATTAAATCGAACCAAGTGGATCACTGGTACTTTATTTTATTGACCTCATAAGGATGAAAAGCAAAGCTAACCTTGGTGTGATTTGAACTCATAAGGGCCGAAACTCTATGCCACTAAGCATGGTGTCCGATGCTACACAGCCAATCCACCCAATACAATAAATAATGCAACATTGATACTTACCACTACTATCAATGTTGTCTCTAATATTCTTTACTTCACTTTCTGTAGGACTGAAACCAATGGCTCGCATTACTGTTCCAATATCTTGTGAAAATATACAGCTGTCACCATCTTTGGCAAACACAACACACGCCTCTCGACACACTGCAAAAATTAACATAATACAATATAATCAGTATTGACATAAACAGCATATATGTACATATATCTGTGTGTGTAATGTTGAGGCTCTTAACTTATACAATTATAAATTATAACTAACACTTACTGATGGGTGTACTCAATACTTTCTGCTAGCATGTGAAGTGTGCATATTGATATTATACACAAGTATACAACATGTAAATATGATACGTCAAATGAAATCGTAATTGACAATATGTACAGAAATTGAACATAGTCTGTGTTACACTGTCTTCTGCAATCAGTAAAGTAATCCATGATACATTAAAAAAGACGATATTATATATAAACTGCATATGTAAGAAACTAAAATGTTATAAAAACGAAAAAAGGAGAAAATTATTGACGGAAATATAAACCATATTGACGGAAATATAAACCTTATTTATATAAGGTTTATATTTCCGTCAATAATTTTATCCTTTTTTGCAAATATATGAACATTTATATGATATGTGTTGATACAATGTTATATGATACAATGTGATAAGTGTTGCGATATAATGGACGCTAACGGAAGTGTTGACATTTGAAAATTTTCAAGAAGTGAATCTTAAAATAAGCAATACTTTATATATAAGAATATCTATGTTAAATCAACAGCAACGAAATTTAGTAGATAAATTACATAATATTTATTCATTATTTATTCAAAGTAATCCAAGTTATTTTACTAATATGATAAAAAAATATAAAACGGGCGCTGTCCTGCACTCTTCCCTTTATTATATTATAGATTAGGGCGGTGAATTGGCAGTATCGGTAGAGGGTCGGACGCCATGTTTTGACATATAGAGTTACGGCCCTTGCAATTCTGAGTTCAAATCCCGCCGAGGTTAACTTTGCCTTTCATCCTTACGGGGTCGATAAAATAAAGTACCAGTAATCTACTGGGTGATTGCTGGCCTTGTGCCAAAAGTAGAAACAATTATATTATAGATTAACTATAAATACATACATACATATACACAGAGAAACATACATTACTATAGTTATCTGTAGTGGTGAGTATATTTTCGAATTTTACAATGCTGCATAGGTCAACCAATGTATGTGTGTAGTGGGGGGAGCATGCAGACGGTTTTGAAGTCGAAATTGATATAACTGATATAGAGTTACCTCCCTTGATAGATATGATGAGATTTTGGACAGAAGAGTTTTTATCTAATTGCAATGATACTCAATTAATTGTACTATATTACATACTAGCAGTGGTACCTGGCATTGCACGGGATAAGGTATTTTGGAATGCGGGCCGCCAACAGACCTAATCGTGGAAAAACTGCATGCCTGGACAATATGTAAAGAAAATAAACCGAATACTCTGATGGCTGGATAATCTTTAAGATTTTCCTAGATGATTTTCCTTGAAATTTCGATAAAATCGGCTACTATAAAGCTGAAAAAATGAAGTTTTTCACCTAATGCAGGCTCTAGGTCATAAAAAAGTTGGATTTTCTTTGCTCATGGTATGAAGAATAGACTGACTAATACATATTACAATTTCAAGGAAATCGGTCTGACGTAACGCCTTAAAAAAACCCTAAAAAGCTGAAAAAACGCAATTTTTCACCTAATGCAGGCTTTATGGGATCAAAAAGTTGAATTTTTTATGTGCATAACACTCCCTGAGTTTTAAGGATTCAAATTCACAGACACACACACACAGACAGACATCCTCAGGGAAGTGACATAATGCAGACAGCCAGACATACAGATAGATATTATAAGGATGAAAGGCAAAGTTAACTTCGGAGTTCAAATCCTGCCGAGGTTAACTTTGCCTTTCATCCTTACTGGGTTGATAAAATAAAGTACCAGTCACACACTGGGGTCGATTTAATCGACTTTCTCTTCTCCCCCAAAATTACTGGCCTTGTGTCTATATAAGAAACCATTATAAGGGCGCGAGGTTATATATATGTATCTATCTAAAATGAGAAAGACTAAGAATTATAGAGAGAGATCGCTAAATCGCCTAATGTGGTCCCTAGGACATTGAAAATTTGAAATTTTTTTTGCTCAGAACACTCCCTGAAATATAAGTATTACATGTGTAAAGTTTGAAAACAGTCGGTTGGGTGCTTCTCGAATTTTAGGGATTCAAACTCACACAGACAGACATCCTCAATTTTATATATGTAGATTATAGGCAGTAAATTTACAAGACCATTAGAACTTTGGTATCTATTTTGGCTCTCTCTGATATGAGTTCAAATCTCACTGAGGTCAACTTTGTCTTTCATCTTTTCACAGTCAATATTTTATTGACTCAAGATATTAGCTGTATTCTGACCTGTGGAATGATGGACTCCGCCAGTTTTAAAAAGCCCACAAAACGCAGTATGTTACAACAATAATACACACAAACACACACACATATACATATATATATATCATCATTGTTGATTAACGTTTATCTTTTACGCTAGCATGGGTGAGATGGGTTTGTCCCATTTAGAGGCAAGTTGGGTCAGGTGACCGTGTCTCACTCATATAGGAGAGTTTTGGGCTGGTTTTCTACAGCTGGATGCCCTTCCTAGCAGCAACCACATTTACAGTGTGTGCTGGGTGTTTTTTGTCATGACACCTAAACAATCACTTTACAGTGTGGGCTGGATATATACATATATACAAACTTGCAAGCAGGGCAAAGCGGACGTAAAATGATGATGATGATGATGATGATGCCTTTATTAATAGTACCCATACAAGGGCGGTGGATTGGCAACATCAGTAGGGTATCAGACAACATGATTTACGGCATATAGTTATGGCACTTTATGTTCTGAGTTCAAATCACACCGAGATTAGCTTTGCCTTTCATCCTTACAAGGTCGATAAAATAAAGTACCAGTAAGGCACTGAGATTGATTTAATTGACTCCCCCGCCCCGCCCCTAATATTGTTAGCTTTGTGCCTAAATCAGAAAACATTATTTGTATCCATACAATAAGAGCACATATTCAAACAATTTGAATAGGTGCTTTTGTGCACAAAGCTCTAGGCCCTTGAGTTACTTGTGTAGATTCATGGTTATAATAATATATACATCTGTCTACTCATGTTTTTAGTTTTGTTTCCTTTGTTTGTACAACCAAGCATGCACACATACACACATAATTGATAGCAACCAAGCAAGTATGCATAATTGATAGCTCTCCATTTGGAGAAGGTATCACTGCAGGTTGCAACCCAGATAAGAGGCTCACTGCCTCAGAACAGGAATATTGAATTGTTGTCTGCCTTTTAACCATCCCCTCAGTCTAACCCTGTCTCTTCCAGCTATGATGGAAAACCAGTCCCATCCAAGACACATTTGTAGAGATGAAATCTTGGTTAAGATTAGGCTTAAGATTAAGGATAAAATTAAATATTAGGGTTAAAATTAGGGCCAGGGTAAAGATTAGAGTTATGATTAAAATAATATTAGGCTAAGAATAAAATTAGGGGTTAGATTAGGTTCACATAGCAAAAATTCATAGATAAATTTGATAAAAACTTACAGTCCATCTTTTCTCGATTCATTCTTATTGCAGTCTGAAATGAAAGAGAAAAAAATTGTACAAAGCTGAGATTTTAGTGAAATATTTCAATGCATCATCATCATCATCATCACCGTTTTACGTCCGTTCTTCTATGCTAGCATGGGTTAGACAGGTTGTCCTGTTGTGGGCAGTGTCTGGTCGGCTGACCATGCCTTGATCATACAGGAACTGATTTTGGCTTGGTTTCTACAGCTGGATGCCCTTCCTAACACCAACCTCATTTACAGTGAGTGCTGGGTGCTTTTTTTCGTGGTGCCTACACGTCCACTTTACAGTGTGGGCTGGGTGCTTTTTTGCCGTGGCACCTCCACGACCACTTTGCAGTGGGAGAGTGTGGGGGCATATTGTCTATATGTTTCAGCTTGTACCCATGGGAGGTCGGGTACTCTGTATTACTGCGCGACGCCAGAGGTCACGGTCGTAATATTTCTCAAAAGGTCAATGAGTATATGAAGAATTTAACTAAGATGTTATTTGCAGGCACATATATATTAATCTTCAACCATACAATGTGGCTATTGCAGTTGGTCAGTTGCTTTATCACACTGTTTGTGATTGGTTGAACAATCCAAACATTTGTAAACAAGAGATTATAGAAGTTTTTATCTTCCATAGATCAATGTGCTGATGTTAGCAATAGGACAAATCCCTTTTGAGATATATATATAATATTCTAAGAATGATCATGTAGCTATATATAAATTTGAATAACTTCCATCTGCCCATCCGTCACACAATGTGTGTTTGTGTGAATGTACGTGTGTGTAAAAGGAAGGAAGGGGATGGTGAAAAAACTATAGCAAAATAGAAGCTGGTGATCCATTTGCTATGCTGTGTGTAAGTGTATGTGTGATTTGGTGTAAATGTATGTGTGTGTATGTTTGTGTGAATGTATGTGTGCATATATGTCTATGTGTGTATTTTTGTGTGTCTGTGTTTCTGAGTTTATATTTATATACTCATGCATATAAATGTATGCATATGCACATACACACACACATGCATCAGTGTATTGAAACCAATCCTAGTAAATTAAATTGCCCACAGATGTGTTACACAAAAATCAAAAGCTAAGTATCTAAATGCCATATGGCCTGTATCTGTATCTTCTTATTCATGACAACCAAACTGAATACTTTCAGTAATATCTTGCTCTGGTTTATACACCTCCAATTTCCACATTGAGATCCTTTTTTTTGTATCCTGAGCATTATAATGACTGTTCAATCTGTTTAATACCTCATTTATTGCAGAAAAGCTTTAATGATACTCTTGCAGTCAACTGCCTCTTTTTAGCATCTGGCCTAGTATTATATTAAATGGATTGGCAGTATTGGTAGAGGGTCGGACGCCATGCTTTGCAGCATAGTTACGTCCCTTTACGATCTGAGTTCAAATCCCGCCGAGGTTGACTTTGCCTTTCATCCTTACGGGGTCGATATAATAAAGTACCAGTAATGCACTGGGTAATTGCTGGCCTCGTGCCAAAAAGTAGAAACAATTATATTAAATCCAGGAAGCTTTACTTTATTTATAATTGCTCAATGGCTCATGATATTCCTTCTCTAGATATTTCATGTACATCCAAATCTAGTTTAAAGAAAGGCCCTGATAATTTCCTGAAGCACAAGAGTGTGCTTCAGGAAATTATCAGGGCCTTTCTCAAATTAACCCTTTCATTTTCATATTTCCAATGAAAAGCACTGATTTCCTAATAATTTTGAAAATAAGAATTTGGAGGGATTTAGTAATATAACTAACTTCTTTATTACTAAGCTAGTCATAATTTAAAAGAGGTTCTTGCATAAAATTATGAGGGAAGGTTTTTAGACAAACAGTTTTGTATGTTAGAATCAGGGCCAGTTTCAAGCAGATTGGTATCAAAAAGGTTAATCATCTTACACATAACTGTATTGAAATGTTCTTTCACATTTTCATGGATATTTATATCAGATGTTATTAGCTCCTCATCATAACTAAACACTAGTAATGTTTCTGTTCTTATTATTTTGTTTAATTAATTTTTATTTTTAATGGAACTTAACTTTTTTTTTTTCTAGTTTCCTACCTTTCAGACCTCAATTATTGCTTTATACAGAAACAATGTTTTCATGATTTAAAATAGTTCATGCAATTAATTAATTATAACACCATAATATAAATCATGTTTAAAAAATATATAGGTTACAGCCAGAAGTTTGAAAAATCAACCATTTCCTGATTAACATGTATAACATTTCATGATATATCAAAATACAGGTGATATGAAAAATAACATTCACAAATCTTAATTACAGATGGCTCAGTCCAACATGTCTACAACATTCAGTAAATACATTGTTCACATCAGTAAATACATCATCACAGATCAAGTGAAAAGAGAATATGAGACAGTGTGTGTGATCTTGCCACATTTTAAAACACTGTATTTATACTTATTATCCAGCTGTCTGTTCGAACAGTGATGGTATTCTACAGATTATTAAGCTAAGCTCTTTCCATCACCTCATGTGTGATGTAGGATTCTTAGCATGACCACATCAAAAATGAGGTCATGGAAACAGCCTGGCTGAGTAATCTACAGAATACTATTGTCATACAATGGAAACCAGAAAGAGGACATAAAAAACAAGGTAGACCTCTCAAGACTTGTTTGAGGTATGTAGAGGACCCCTGGCAGACATGGGCCTGGTCTTGGAGCAGACCAGTGCCAAGGCTTGCAACTGTGTGGAATAGAAATTTCTCATTGCCCAGTGCACCATGATGAGTAAAAAGAACTAAAAAAGAAAAATAGAATAAAAAAAGAATAAAAAGAACTAAAATCAGTTCTAAACACGTTCCAACATCAGATACTTAAGTGTTCATATATGGGCAAAAGATCAGATTCACAATGTCTGTTAAGAAGCCATAACAGTTTTTTTAATATCATTTTCCAAAAGTTTCTTTGAATTCCTCAGTTTTAAATAGAAGATATTAAGATTCTTCAGAAAAAAATATTTTTTTTAAATTTCAAAACTGTCCCCAGCCCCTGTATTATAATTCAAATATATAATATACTGATGCAAATTTCTATACATTTGTATAGCTTTGATTACTCAGGTAAAAGATTGATTTTTAATTATTTATAGCTATGAGATTGATGACATTAAAATATATATATATCTTATTAAAATAGTAATGTAGTCCTGTAGGAGTCATGACAAAAAGCACCCAGTCCACACTATAATGTGGTTGTGTAGGTGACACGACAAAAAGCACCCAGCTCACACTGTAAATGTGGTTGATGTTAGGAAGGGCATCCAGCTGTAGAAACCAACCCCAGGTGAGCGAAACATGGTCCTCTGACTTGATTCTCTCCCAAAACGTCAGCCCGTCCTACCCATGCTACCATAGAAAATGGATGTTAAACAATAATTATTTCTACATTAGGCACAAGGCCAGCAATTACCCAGTGTATCACTGGTACTTTATTTTATCGACCCCGTAAGGATGAAAGGCAAAGTTAACCTCGGCGAGATTTGAACTCAGAATGGCAAGGGCCGTAACTCTATGCGTCAAAGCATGACGTCCGACCCTCTACCGATACTGCCAATAATGATGATGCTATATATATGGAAATTATTGATGTAGGAAGGCAGCATGAGTCAATCTGGAATAATCCAATCAACATTCAGTGATTCATGAAATTCATTGTTTCAGAGTGGCAATTAATTGATTATTCAATTTTGAAAGGGCTGTGAAAAGAGTGCAAGGACGTGTGAACCTCATACAAAAGACTACAACAACAACAAATACCCAAGTATGTGTGTGTATATGTATGTACACACACACACACACATATATATGTGGTGTATATACATGCATCGTTTTATTAGCCCACACACATACAAGTATATAACAACACTTCCGTATTCCCTGGTATATATGTCTGTATTTGAGTCTTGAATATAGTAGTTCGATAAAAGGAGATCAACTACTGTATATACTCGAATATAAGCCAATCTGAATATAAGCCAGCCACCCCTCCATTTTATGTCTGAAAAATGGGCAAAAATTCGAACCCCATTTATAAGCTGAGGCAGCCAATTAACCCATTGTTTAGATGGTATATATATAAGCCAACCTATCCCATTTTACCATTAATTATTTGGTCACATATTCCTCGGCTTATATTCAAGAATATACAGTAAGTACCAGACTTGAAAAACTATGTACTGGGGTCTATTAGATTGACTAAATCTCATCAAAGCAGTGTCCCAACACAGCATTAGTCTGAAACCAATAAACGAATACGTGATCAGGATATCACTATATTTTGTACAACTATTAGTCAGTCATCAAGACAGCGTATAGGTTGTTACAACATCAGATAGAATGTTTTGCAGTGTTCGTTAGGAATTAAATCCCACCACGATCGACTTTGCTTTTCGGGGGTTGATAGAAATAGAACCAGTTCAGTACTTGGGACAATTCATCCAGTATATTTCTTTCTCATATCCTCTCTCTCTCTCTCTGGTAGAAATCTGCTTTGTTCAGATCAAGAGAGGAGTAGACACTACCAAGTTTAAAATGGCTTGATGGCGTCCCTACGATTTCCTCAAGAGTTACAGGTTCATATACATATATAAGTTATCATCATCATTTTGTATCTGTGTTTCCATGCTGGCAAAGGTTGGACTATATTTCACAACAGTTAGTAGTTACAAACTACTGACCACATAAGTATACATTCAAATTTCCTACTTATTTTCATTGAATAATCAATGTATAAATATTGGGGTCAAATATACTCCAGTAATTAATTCATGGAACGTAAAGTGGGGTGGAGGAGATATGTGGAATGTAGCAACCATACTTATATGTATATATATGTATCTAGATCTCTGTGTGTATGTGCATGTCTGAGTGCAGAGGAGCAGTATCAGAGTATATATATATGTGTGCGTGTGTTAAGGAGTAGTGGTAAAAGCCCAGTAACAATATCTGTCACCTGCCAAACTACCTGGTCTATTCTTTATCTAATCTTTATCTAATCTTGTCTTCTATTTCCTTCATTAGTCTTAGTCTGCCAATCTACATCCTGTTACCCCACCTCTCTCACTCTCTCTACCACCAACATCAAAAACTCTACTACCAACACCACCACTCTACCACAAACTGACTCACAGATTTATGATATATTAAATGTAGTGGAGACAGCAATACTAGTTGCTGATGGTGGTTGCGGTGGTTGAGATGATGGTGGTGGTAGTAGTAGTAGTTGTTGCTGATAGTGGTGGTTGTGATGACGGCGGTGGTTGTGATGGTGGTGGTGATAGTAGTAATAGTAGTAGTTGCTGATGCTGATGTTGGTGGTGGTAGTAGTAGTAGTTGCTGATGGTGGTGGTGGTTGTGACGATGGTGGTGGTGGTGGTTGTGACGGTGGTGGTGGTGGTTGTGATAATAAGGGTAGTAGTAGCAGCAGTAGTAGTTGTGATGGTGGTGTTCTTAGATCAAAAGTAGTCCAATGCACTACTTCACCTCTGTATACAGTGTTGTATGTAATCAGTCTGACCGATGTTTTTAGCTTGTTTGTTTTTTACACTAAACCAATTACAGTGAAGCTAAAGTCCTTATAAGGGTTGTTTAACCCTTTAGCATATACATTACTCCATATTTACAATTATATTTTCACAGTAATATAATATACATAATTATCTCACATAATATCAAATCTATGAGATTTTGATATTATTTATTTTGAGAACAGTACCTCAACATAAGTATAAGCAGCCAGTTATGACCAGTTTGAACAGAAAGTGGTGAGAGAATTCTGGCCGGATATGGCCGGTTTAAATACTAAAGGGTTAAGACTATAATAAAATACTGGTGTGTATGAATATAACAAGAAACTAGGTTGTGTATATAACGTTTAATTAACAAGTTGAGGTTATGTAGAACAGTATAGTTGACATGTCAATGAGTAGTAGATGAAAGAATGAAGTAAAGTTATTTGTTACCGTTTTGAAGTTAGCTCGCAAGAAAAAATGAGTTGCGCAAAGTGCTAGAAATAACAGCCAAAGTTGATGGTCGATGTTGAGAATGTGTTGACCTGGAAGGTTCAAGAGGCCAGCGACCAAAGAAATAAGCATTCTGAATAAATGCACAGTTTTCAACGGCAAATTTACATGGTAAATTTTTAAACCGGCAAATAGGAGAATATAGCTTAAGGCTGGAGAATCCTTGGCGAGAAACATTATCCATGGCATGTGGTATCTCAGTGAGTCGAGATGTGTGCTGCCTACACGTGCCGAGACAAGTTGAAAAAAAATATATTTCTACTGCGCGAGAAAATGGCGCGAAAATGATAGTGCAACAGGTCGTTGGCAGCCATTTTGAAAAATGTGTGTGTGAACGTGACAATATGATGACAAAGAAAGAAAGGCTTCACTTAGTATAACAAATATGGCGAGTTCAATTTTTTTGTGAACGATGAAAAAAAAAACTTCGTGGAAAGAATAAGCAATAGTTGAGATTCAGCAAAAATAAATGTTCATGTTGAAAAAGAGTCTGTCTCAACGAGAATTTCACATGTGCGTGTGTTCGTTTCTGTGTCTGAGTATTTTTCCTAGTTTGTTAATAAAGTTTGCTGCGTATTCGAAATGTTGGTCGACACATTCCAACGAAAATGGGGTACTGCTAATTAATTTTCGTTTTTCCATACTCACACAACACCAGATTCTGTTATTTTTTCTTTTCTATTCGGGGTCACCACTTATAACAAAATACTGGTGTGTATGAATATAACAAAAGACTCAGTTGTGTATATAACGTTTAATTAACAAGTTGAGGTTATGTAGAACAGTATAGTTGACATGTCAATGAGTAGTAGATGAAAGAATGAAGTAAAGTTATTTGTTACCATTTTGAAGTTAGCTCGCAAGAGGCCATGTTAGGGCTGCCAGACGAACGCGCCTGACCGAAAGGCCAGGCAGGTTAGAAGGCCAGGAGCCGAAAGGCAAATGAGAGGTAGAGAGCTGAAAATTATTCCCTTTATAGGTCCTGGGACGGAAGTGACAAAAAGGGCTCTGCCACCCCAACGGGAAGCAACTCCAGCTACTTTCTGTCTAGAGAGCGTTACTCTATTGGTGATGTGATCGTCACAACAAGGAAGGCAACTCTTGCTACAATACTGACCCTGTTACAATGTAGCTAAACTCATAATGATTGAGATCCTGACCTAGTTACAGTGGAGTTAAAGTTCCTATTTTAATGGCTATTTGAAAGCCTGGGCCAGTTATAGTGTAGCTAAAGTCACTATTGTGGTGTTTTGGTTGTTTATGAGACTGGATCATTCAGTTAAATATATGTATAGAATGGCACTATGGGATGCATATGATGAGAGGGGAGGATTTAGATACATATGACATAGAGCAGGCATGTCAAACATGCGGCCCTTCACAAGAACGCCTGAGGCCTGCACAAAGGTTTTTACAGTGTGAGCATATTCTATCTTCGTAAAATTAGTTGTAATGTGTGCAATTAATTATTGAGTGTGGTCCTCAGACAACACATATGTGACCTATGTGGCCCTTGGGGGACCCTCAGTTTGACATGCCTGACATAGAGGACAATTGGAAATTCTTACATTACAACCTACTTCGGACTACCAATGAAACTTGTGGCTAGAGGAAAGCACCAGCCAGATAGAGGGGGGACCTGGGGGAGGATCAATATGGTGAATAGAGCCATTAAAGACAAGAGACAGGCACAGAAAGATTGGAAAAATGGAGATAGCAAAGACCAGAACCAGGAAGCTAAGAGAGAAGCTAAACAACAAGTATACACAGCATGCAAAGAGGCTAAAAGGTTTACCAATGTTTTATGACATGAGGATCAAAGACAGGAGGTGTTGCACATCACATGGCAGTGTGTAGGTGTGAATCAAGGCAGTGTGTAAGTGTTGTTGGGGAAAAGTGTGTTCAAAATGATGCCAGTAGACTTAACATCACTGATGCTCAAAAGAAAGAGGCCTAGAAATACAACTATGAAAAGTTGATGAATGTGGAGAATGAGTGAGAGGAAGGGAGACTAACCCACAATAATCAATTATAGGGTCAAAGAAGCAACTAAGGATACGAAGAATAGTAAAACTGCTAGACCATCAGTGATAGTTGTCAAGATGAAGAAAGCATCTAGGGAAGAAGGAGCTGAACTATTCACTTGCATAGTCAATCAGATAATACATGATGGGGGTCATACCTAATGATTTGCACAGCAGTATTATCATTAATTGCTAAAGGGGAAAAGGATATGCATAGAACGGAGCAACTATAGGGGCATAAAACTAATTGTCCAAGTTATGAAAATGACAGAAGCAGTCCTAGTGCAACTAATTAGGGAAAGAGTCGAACTAAATGATGTGCAGTTCAGTTTTGTGCCAGGGAGGAGCACCATGGAAACCCATTTCTTAGTGAGACAACTACAAGAGAAGTTCCTAGCTAAGTGTAAGACACAATATCTAGCTTTTGTTGATCTAGAAAAGGCCTTTGACAGAGTACCATGATGTCATCTGGTGGTCCTTAAGTAAACTAGAGGTAAAAAAAATGGCTTGTGAGAGCAGTCCAAGCCATGTACAAGTTAGTAAAGTGAGAGTAGGAAGTGAGTTTAGTGAGGAATTCAAGGTGCAGGTAGGAGTTCATTAAGGTTCGGTTCTTAGCCCACTGCTGTTCATCATAGTTCTCCAGGCCATAACGAGGAGTTTAAAACTAGCTGTCCATTATAACTCTGGTCCTTATAACTGAATCATTAATAGAACTAGAGAATATATTCCGACTATGGAAACAGAATTAGAAATCAAATTGTCTGAGAGTAAACTTAGCCAAATTTAAAGTGCTAGTAAATAAGAAAGAAGATAGGACCACGATTCCTTCAGGGAAGTGGCCCTGTTCAATATGTAGAAAAGGAGTAGGCGTAAACTGCATACGATGTACACAATGTAAATCTTGGGGACACAAGAGATGTAGTGGGATAACAGGTAGACTAACAGGAAGGGAGGACTTTGTATGTAAAAGATGCACAAGAGTAATCGATGGGAAGAGTGTAAGTGATATAAACATTTTCCACTCACAAGGATCTATAGAAGTAGTTAATAGCTTCTGCTATCTAGGTGACTTAATTAGCAGCAGAGGAGGGTGTTCTGAGATATTAATGCATAATAGCTAGAATAAGGATAGGATGGAAGAAGTTTAGAGAGTTACTAACACTGTTGACAACAAAATGTTTCTCCTTACGTACAAAATGACAACCGTATGATGCCTGTGTGAAAAGTGCAATGCTGCATGGTAGTGAAACATGGGTAGTAACTGCAGAGGACCCATGCTAGCATCGAAGATAGACGTTAAACGACGATGATGATGATATATATATATATATCATCATCATCATTTCATTTTACGTCCGCTTTTCCCTGCTTGCAAGGGTGGAATGGGAACTGATTCTGGCTTGATTTCTACAGCTGGATGCCCTTCCTAACACCAACCTCATTTTACAGTGAGTGCTGGGTGCTTTTTTCCATGGCACCTACACGTCCACTTTACAATGTGGGCTGGGTGCTTTTTTGCCGTGGCACCTCCACAACCACTTTGCAATGGAATGATAGGGACCCCAGTCCCTATCATCTCATTTCTACAGCTGAGTAAACTGGAGCAATGTGAAATAAAGTATCTTGCTCACCGGGTCTGAGAATTGAACTCACAATCTTTCGATTGCAAGGCCAATGCTCTATCCACTAAGCCATGTGCCTCCATATATATATATACACACACACACACACACACACAAACAGATAGATTGTTGAGTAGACAGACAGACATATACCTGTGTAGAAAGTTAGATAAACTACAGATAGACATACGAGATGTGTCAGAAAAGTTCCAGGACTGATGTCACAAAAGATTTATTTCAAACCCAAACTTTACGCTAAGAGTTTTCTGCTTCAAAGTAATCCCCCTGGAGTATGTAACTGTAATCTTAACTCTCTGCAGCGATCAAACTTTTTTCTTCATAATTTTATATACATGTCCTGTTTCAGGTCGTCAAGCAATGAGCACAGAGCAACGAACAAACTTGAAAACTCCGCCAGAAGCACTGGGATTGCTGCACCAAGTGTATGGAGATGAGACGATGTCACGCTCACGTGTTTTTGAGTGGTGCAAGAGGTTTAAAGAAGGACGCGAGGACATGTAAGATGACGCAAGGAGCGGAAGGCCCTCAACAACCAGGACTGAGGTCAACGTTGAGCGCGTCAGGCAGGTGGTGCGTAGCGATCGTCGGCTGACTGTTTGACTGATGACAAATGAGCTGGGCATGAATCGGGACAGCGTCTGGAATTTTCTCACTGAATATTTGGACACGCGGAAAGTCTGCGCGAAGATGGTGCCAAAACTGCTGAACGATGACCAGAAGGGTTGACGCATGCAAGTGTGCCAGGACATCCTCGAGCATCTTGAAACCAAACCAGACTTGCTAAGGACAGTCATCACTGGTGATGAGTCATGGATCTTCGAGTACGACCTGGAGGGGACCCGTTTTGAAGAGATGGAAGACCTCAAAAAGGCTGTGACGACGGAACTGCGGAGGATCCCGGAAGAATCCTTCCAGGAGTGCATGCAAGCATGGCAGAAAAGGATGGAAAAGTGCATTAGACTCCAGGGGGATTACTTTGAAGGAGAAAACTCTTAGTGTGAAGTTTGGGTTTGAAATAAGTCTTTTGTGGCATCAGTCCTGGAACTTTTCCGACCCACCTCATACATATATGAATACATTAAAACAAACAGAAAGAAATATATCAAGAGGTAATTAGATATATTTATCAATCTATGTATAAACAATGATCTGCCCAAATATGTAGATAAAGGTCTATGTATAAATTTATACAAACAGATAGATAAGATACACCAATACATAAAGATATTATATCAGACACACAAACACACATACATAGACATACACATGTATACATACATGTATATATACATGTATATATATATATATATGGTGGCTGCCAACTCGTTTTCGAGTACGGCCACTACTTTATATCCATGTAGGAGAACCCCTACCCATGCGTGTGACTTTTTAGTCCAGCCAGCGACTTGAAAACTCTGGTACAAACACTACACTTGCGACAATTATTCACACATAGTGCTGGGCCCATGGTACCATGTGACGACAAGTGCAGAGAGATCTCCAGATATAAAGCAATGCCTGTGCCGTGAAGCTTTTATAGTGAGCAAAGGCACTGCACAAAGCCAGTCCCACTCTCTTAACCAAGATGATATTTACCAAAAAGAAGAACAAGTCAACAACATTGGATACCATCAGGGTTGCAGGTGTTATATCAGAGTTTTCCTTCTCCTAGAATTCTGCCTTGACAAAGGCTAAGGGGTCATCTCTCCCAGTGATTTTGGATGGCCATTGACTCTTAAGAGCTCCTTTTCCCTTTGACAGATTTTGTTTTTAGTCCTGCAGGATGTCCAAAATCCCCTCCTCACCAAGAAACCTTGGTGGGGTTGCCAGTTTAGTCGCCAACGACCCGACCATGAGACAGGTTGTACGAGGATACATGTTACCAGTAGCACCAACTGGTGACCTGACATAAATAATATGTATGTATATACATATATACATACATACATATATACATGTATATATATACATACATGTATATATATACACATATATACATACATACATATATGATGGCTGCAAACTTGTGTTCGAGCATTGCCATCGCCCAATAAAATGCTCAAAAATGTGAGGCATGAATGTGGCTCTTTAGACCAGCCAAAGACTTACAACCTCTGGCACATACATGACAACTGTAGGCTCCTCCGGGACTTTCCATTGCTTTGTTCTGGCTGTGTGTTCTCATGTGTCTTTTAAGCCCTCCCATGCTAGCACATTTCTTGCCACATTCCTTATACCTTTTCAGATCATAATCTACATGAGGTCTACTGATATGACTTTGTTCATGTCTAGTCAAACCAGCTTTACTCAGGCAGACTTGACCACAGTGCTGGCAAACCAGATGATGTTCAACAGCAGGCAGTTCAGAACAGTCTCTTTTCCTTACCTTCCTTTTCAGTGATAGGTGTTCTCTCCAATGAGTTTCAAAGTGTTCACTACCTGACTTGATCAAACGTCTCTGCTTCACACGCTCCTCAGCCATCTTCTCCCATTCGTCAGATGAAATTCCAGCACAAGCCAAGGTGCCCCTGACACAGTCCTGGTACCGCGTTTTTGGTTTGTGTGGTGGTCACCTTCCTTCACTCAGTTCTCCGTAGAGAAGTTGTTTTGGAATTCGGACCATGTGTCCGCACCACCTCAACTGATGCCGAAACATTATGCTCTCTATAGTCACGCACATGCTCCATTTGAGAACTTCCAAATCACTGACGAACATTTTCCATCGCACCCCAAGTAACTTACGAAGAGATTGTTGGTGAAATCTCTCCAGTTCCTTGAGGTGCTTTCTGTATGTGACCTAAGTTTCCCAAGCATAAAGCAAAAAGGAGACGACACACTTTCACCTTGGTTTCGATAGTGATACCTCGTCTTGACCATAAACGTTCATGCAGCCATCCAAAAGCATCACTAGCTTTCTTGATTCTTAAAGATATTTCATCATCAAGTGTGCATGAATTTTTCAACATACTACCAAGGTAAATAAACTTGTCAGCAACTTTTAGCCTCTTTCCATACACATACACATTTGGTGTAGTGTACTCAAGCTTATTGTGAGGCCTAAAGCACTGCAAGCTTCAGAAAATGAGTTCATAATATGCTGCATATCACTTTGTGAGTGTGCAAAAAGATCGCAGTCATCTGCATACAAAAGCTCTCAGATTATAGATGTTAATACCTTTGTGCTTGAACCAAAGCGCCTGATGTTGAACAACCTTTCCGAAGTGCGATAACTGATGTAAACTCCATGCGAATAATTTTTCCTGAATGCCATGAGAAACACTATCGCAATATATAAGGAAAACAGAGTTGGAGCGGGAATGTCCCGCTGCTTCACTCCATTCTCAACTGATATTGGTTCAGAGATGCTACCACCAATACTGACCCAAGCCTTCATGTCATCATGAAAAAGACGCAGAATCTTCACAAAATTTGGAGGGCAGCCAAGCTTTTCCAAAATTTTCCACAATGTAGTTTGATTGATGGTGTCAAAGGCCTTTGTAAAGTCAACAAAGACTTCTCTTGCAGCTGCCGAGCAGAAAAGATCATATCCACTGTTCCTGAACCCACACTGCGACTCAGGCAACACATTCAGAGCAACCCTTGAGATCAATCTATACATCAAAATTCAACATGACTTTACCAACTACTGAAAGAAGTGATATGCCCACCCCTTTTTTTATTCATTTTAAATGATCATAAACATGCAGGACACATATTCAAATTTATATGCATTGAAACTATACATGCATACATACATATATACATACACAAAGATATATATATGGACTAGAAATCTATTGGGGTCCCCCGCATAGGTTCGAGTCCTATCGGCGACGTTTAAGCTTTCATTAAAGGAGGCACATGGTTTAGTGCTTAGAGCATTGGCCTTGCGGTCGAAGGGTTGTGAGTTCAATTCTCAGACCGGGTGGTGTGTTGTTTCCTTGAGCAAGACACTTTATTTCAAATTGCTCCAGTTTACTCAGCTGTAGAAATGAGATGTTAGGGACTGGGGTCCCTATCATTCCACTGCAAAGTGGTCGTGGAGGTGCCACGGCAGAAAAGCAGCCAGCCCACACTGTAAAGTGGACGTGTAGGCACCACGGAAAAAAAGCACCCAGCACTCACTGTAAATGAGGAAGGGCATCCAGCTGTAGAAATCAAGCCAGAATCAGTTCCCGTCCCACCCTTGCAAGCAGGGAAAAACGGACGTAAAATGAAATGAAATGAATGAAATATATATATATACATACACAAACATATATATATACAGAAGCATATATAGACAAACATACATATCATCATCATCATCGTTTAGTGTCCACCTTCCATGCTGCTGATGATGAAGATATGTGTATGTATATATATACATACATCCATATGTACATGCAAACACTCATATATATACATATACATACACACACATATGCCCATAAATATATACATATGTACATGTACGTACATACAAATATGCACACATAAATATAAGTATTCCTATAAACATATATATCAATACATATACCATAATGTGTTCCTTGATATTTATAATTTTCTGGATTGAGTGCACTGATACCATATATATATATATATTTTCCCAGTCTCACTTTGAATATTTTTGCCCACTGAGCCCTCTCCACACATAAATGTACTATGAAAATTGAAGCACTACAGAGATCAATTACAAAACAAAATATAAAAGCATGATAGGCTTTGATTACTGGGATCAGCAATTAAACCTCAATCTCTATTCTTTCCAATACTGCCATGATCACTATATCATTTGTATGGTGTAGAAAATATTCCATCAATTTTGCCCAAATGATACTGTAAACACCTACATATGCACACATATATATATATACATATATATATATATATATATATATATATATATATATATAAAATAACAGGAGGCTGGACTGGTGTAAATCCTTGAAAGGTTTATTATGCTATGATCATTTCAATGACTGGGTTCCGTATGAATCCGGTGATATCATCAGGTATTCGAAATATAACAAAGGAACATAACAGATAAAATCCATGGGGCTGAAAATCAAAGCTGACCAACTAGCTGCTTTCACCTCAATCAGTTGCCCTCAAGTGTTGGCTACTCAGTCTACTAATGACAATCTGGTGAGGGGGCGAAGGCTTATAATGTACTACCACCTCTCCGTCAAAGAGAAAAAACCAATCTGCTTTAGTAATCCAGTGAAACTACATACCGATTGGTCAAAATACAGTTTGCAGAATTTAACATTCTGTAGCCACTTTTCACTGTATATAAGGCACAAAATTTACACATCTCATTACAATTGGAAATTGCAAACTTGACTGTCACCACAGAATATGAACCTGAAGATTGCGAAAGCATGAAAGTACTTGTTCAATTAACACTTAACATTTAATATTCTACCATACTATTTCATTATAATATCATTATAATTTTAAAGGATTGTAAATAAAACGAGTAAATCAGACAAAGTTGGAATCCCTTTTATTAATATAATCTGCTATACACAATCATACACACCCGTGTATATTTATATATATATATACACACACACACAAACACATATATATACACACACACACACGCACATATATATATACACATATATATATATACATATATATACACACACATATATATATATACATACACACACACATACACACACATATACATACACACACGCACGCACACACATATATATATATCCCCATGTATACATACATATAAATATTATAAAAACTACTGAATTTGGAATAATCATGGGTAGAACACCACAAAACTAAAACTTACTTAATATATAAATATATCTACATACATATGTATACACACATACATATGTAGATAAGACATACAATACATGCATAGAAATATTAGAAGTAAGGAAAGAATATAATTAGCTACGTTAATCAGGGTTCTTAAGTTTATAAAAGAAGGAATGAAAAGTTCTATGTGAACAGGAAGGAATTACTTCATTCTTTGCATCAAGGAGGTTGATTTTAGATGTAAGCATCTCATAAGACTCAGTTAAGCAAAGATTACACATAGCTCTATTACCACCATACAGTTTGGCTGTATTAATAATTACCCAGTTAGTCGTATTGAATGTTATCTTTTTTTTTAGGGTCCAAATTAATCTAGATAAGGAAGTTGTGTTCTTCACTTTCTCATTTTCAAAAGGATCATAGCATAAAACCTAGTTTTAAATGTATTGGCAGTAACCCCGATGTAGTTGAATTTTTTATCCTTTGTTATCACTCCACATTTATATACAATATTGGCTCTAAGACATTCACCATCAAGTGGGTAATTGTTAGGGTTTCTGCAATTATTATACATTTTACACATTTCAAATGATTATAATTACTAATACTATAATTATCGTTATTATTATTACTGGTGGATTGGCAGTATCAGTAGAGGGTCGGACGTCATGCTTTGACGCATAGAGTTACGGCCCTTTCCATTCTGAGTTCAAATGCTGCTGAGGTCAACTTTGCCTTTCAACCTTACGGGGTCCATAAAATAAAGTACCAGTAATGTACTGGGTAATTGCTGGCCTTGTGCGAAAAGTAGAAACAATTATTATTACTATTATCATTATTATAAATTTCATTATTATTATTATTATCAATTTGACTATTCATAGTATAGTTATTTGCATTCCTTAAATGACCTGTTGGTGTGCTTGATGAATTGGCTATGTTATATGTAGATCTTTTATTATTAGTAGTAGTAAGAATATGTTTTACATTTCGATTATTTGTCACATTTTCATTAATATTTTTACTCTTCTGCTTGCTTTGAGAATTCTTCGGTAGAGCATCATACACCACGCTTTGCAGCACAGTGTTATGGGCCTTTACGCCATGAGTTCAAATCCCATCAAGATTAACTTTGCCTTTCATCCTTAAAGGGGTCAATAAAATAAAATACCAGTAATGCACTGGTGTAATTGCTGGCCTTGAGCCAAAAGTAGGAACAATTATTTTGGGGGTAAAAATTAGTTGATATTAGTTCACTATTTAATTTGTAAGATTTAATTTTCTTAAGATTATTCATAGCTATATAGTCAGCTACATTAGGTGTAGTTGAGTATGATAGATTAACGTTATTTTTATTTATTACTTTATAACACCTGTGATTTGGTGGAATATCTCTCTCTACAATATTGAAAAAGATTTTAGGTATGTTAGAGGCATGCCTGTAATAAAGTAGACACGTATAAATGTACTTCTGAAAATAATTATAATTACAAATATAAATATAATATAGACAACAATAATAGTAAAAATAAAAATATGGGGAATAAAAATGAAATATTGAACAAACCAGCTAAGTATATTAAAAATATTAGGAATAGTGATCCAATAACAAACTTACTTGATAACAGCTATACAGTAACAATATTAAACAATAATACTAGTAGTAACAATAAAAATAAGAAATTAAGAAGGGAATGGAGTTCAGATAGCCTCTAGATTAATGAATGTAAAGAATGAATAGGAGGAAGAAAAAACTACCCACAACTTATCCAAAGGAAGGACTAGTTATTGATGTTGATAGTTTTAGGGCCAACAATGCAATCAAGGAGATGAAAAATGGTAAAACTGCAGGACCGTCAAAAATAGTTGCTGAGATGCTGAAAGCATCAAGAGAGGTAGGAGTCAAATTAGTATCCCATATAGTAAATCAAGTAATACATAACAGAGTCATACCCAATGACTGGCACAGCAGTACAATCATAAATTGCTATAAGTGTAAAGATGATGCTCTAGAAAGGAGCAACTGTAGAGAAATAAAACTAAAGGACCAAGTTATGAAAGTGACTGAAAGAGTTACAGCTAATTAAGGAAAGAGTCAAAATAGATAAGATGCAGTTAGGTTTCATGAATGGGAAAAATACAACAGATACACTCTTCTTAGTGAGGCAAATTCAAGAGAAGTTCCTAACCAAAAATAAGCAACTATATTTAGCTTTTGTTGATCTAGAGTTCCCCAATCTATTATCTAGTGGTCCTTATGGAAATTAGGTTTAGAAAAATGGCTTGTGAGAGCAGTGAAAGCTATGTACAGAGAGCTGTCAGAAAAGTGAGAGGAAGAAAAGAGTTTAGCGAGGAATTCAAGGTACAGGTAGGTAGGAGTTCATCAAGGTTCAGTTCTTAGGCTACTGCTGTTCATCATGGTTCTTCAGGCCATAATAGAGGAGTTTAAAACAGGCTGACCATGGGAGCTTTTCTAAGCAGATGATTTGATCCTTATAGCTGAAACCAAATAAGAGCTAGAAAAGTAATTCCAACTATGGAAACTGAATTTGGAATCAAAGGCCTGAGAGTAAACTTAGCCAAAACTAAAGTGCTAGTGAGTAGGAGAGAAGACAGGACCCAGAATGCCTCAGAGAAGTGTCCATGCTCAATATGCAGAAAAGGAGTAGACAAAACTCCATACAATGTACACAATGTAAATCTTGGGTGCACAAAAGATGTAGTAGGAAAATGAGTAGACTAACAGGAAGGGAGAACTTCGCTTGTAGAAGATGCACAGGAGAAATCAAGAGAAAGAGTGCTAATGATATAAACATTTTCCAGTCACAAGAAGGATCCATAGATGTGATTGATAGCTTCTGCAGAGGAGGGTGTGCCGAGAGTATAATAGCTAGAATATAGGATAGGATGGAACCCACTGTTCCAACTACTGAAAACAACATGTTTCTCTCTACATACAAATGGAAGGCTGTGTGGCATCTGTGTGCGGTGCACAATGCTGCAGTGAAACATCTAGTAGTGAAACATGGGCCGTGATGGCAGAGAGCATGGGAGACTGGAGAGAAATGAAGCAACCATGTTTCATTGGATGTGCAATGTAAATGTAAGAGAAGCCTGCGTTGGTATGGACATGTGATGCGCGTGGACAATGACCGATGGGTGAAGAAATGTCAGGAAATCTCAGTGGAGGGAAACCGCAATAGCGGACGACCAAGAAAGACCTGAGCAGACCTCAAGTCCGCTAAGACTGGCAGAAGAGATGACGAAGGAATGCGACAAGTGGAGAGATGCCATGCTGAGTAGGAGTCATCAAAGGTAAGCATGGAAAAGTGGATGTAAAAACAATGATGATGATATTCAAATTTTCAAATAATTTTGAAAATAATCATCAATTTAGAGGGATTTAGTAATTTCTCATTATTAAGCAGGCATTTGGAATTTAATTTAACAAATGTTCTTACATAAAACAATGAGGGAATGCTTTTTTAGATGAATATAAGCACTTTAAACTTAACAGGTATCTATTGTAGAAATAGGATCAGTTTATAGATCGGTTGATATATACATGTGTGTGTGTGTGTGTGTGTGTGTGTGTGTGTGTGCATATGAATATGTATGCATGTATATATGTGCATATGAATATGTATGCATGTGTATATGTGCATATATAGGTATTTGCGTGTGTATAATTTTTATACACTATATTTTCGTTAACGCAGCATCCACACCGGTCACCGTATACTTATATATGAGCCTAAATCCGAAAACATTACCATTGATATTATTATTATTACTATTATTAATATCTACAGTATCTTTATCTTTAATCATTTTAATACTACTAATATAATTTTCCATATACGGTAGCTGGAAGATATTTGGCTATTCTAAAACAAATATTAGTCTCCTGATTTTTCTTCATAGCAAGAATTTGTTCTTCCCACTCCACTTAATGACGTAATTCTTCTTGCATACATTTTGCTCATCTCAAGAGAACATCCTCACATATATATATAGTATAACGTGTATATAATATATTGTATAGTCTATATTGTGTAATATATACTATTTATACTATATAATGTATAATGTATATATAATGTGTATATATGTCATCATCATCATCGTCGTTTAATGTCCATTTTCCACACTAGTATAGGTATATACATATATATATAGATATATATTGTTTAGTATATATTGTGTAATGTATGTATAGAATATTTATATTGTACAATGTGTATGTATGTATATATATATATGTGTGTGTGTGTGTGATGTTGATGGACATGAGAATGAGTACCAATACCAAAGTAGAGTTTAAATATTCAGTATTATGTGATAAGACTTGTTACTCTGGAGAGTTTTGCCTATGTATTCACAGGATCATCCGACAAAATATAAGCCCTAATATCTAATATCAGGGCTTATAATTATGCTTTAGTTTTGAAATCTTCAGAAGAAGATGGGTACCAAATAAATAAATCATAATCCATTATAAATGTAGACACATACAAAATATGGTGGGGTCTTCCACCGATTATTTTCATATTTAATTGCTACCACAAGTCAAGAATCATGACTATCTGTAATTTCCATCGATTTATATATTATAGCAATATATAAAACAATGCTATCAATGCGAGACAGCGTGTTCACAGTAATATATGCATCGTCATTATCACCATTCAATGTCTATTTTCTATGCTTGCATATGTTAACAGGGTTATCATATACATGGGGCTAGACTAGTCAGATGACTGTGTCTTGCTTGTATGCTGTTTTTGGCTTGCTTTCTATAGCTAGATGCCCTTCCTAATGCCAACCATTTTACAGCATGCACTGGTAACATTTTATGACCCTGGCACTACCACCTTGCAGCATGGACTGAGTGCTTTTTGACATGGCACCAGATACATATAATTATTACATTATGCAAAACACCTGAGAAATTGGCATATAACTTCCTAAGTACCCTGAGTTGCCCGATGCAAGCTGATGTTATTGCTGCATCGTTCATCAGCTATTTTTGGTATATATATATATATATATATATATATATATATATATATATATATGGTGTCCCCCAAAATGTACACATACTTCAACAGCATTCTAATGAATATTGCCTGTACAGGTGATCAAAGTGAGTCTAAATTTTTTTGAGACACCCTGTGTATACATATAAACACACAGACAGATAGACAGACAGACAGACACACGGAAATGGGTTATTGTACAAAGAAAAAAGTACTCAGTATGTTATGTAGGGTATTTTAGTTATTTTGTAGTGAATGAATTCTATGCATATTATTTGGTGTTTCCTTGGAAAGTCTTAAGAATAGACATATGTGTATATCCCTAGGAAAGTCCAGGTAATATCTATGTGAGTCACTGGTTGCTAAACTACAAAACAACATATATACGTGTTAAATGATGGTGAAGTGTGTATATGTGTATACATGTGCATGTATGTATATATATATATATAATAATATAATAATACAAGGACAATTTGTTACGCCTTCATTACATTTATTGATTGGTGATGCGCGTTTCACTATTGATCAGCTCAAGGTTCGATCTGCGTCGACCTGGCGCAATTCTGGAATCAAAACCTCGTCGAACCGAAAGAGTCGGGCCTTGAGCTGATCAATAGCTAAACGCGCATCAATCAATAAACGTTATGAAGGCTTAACAATTTGTACTTGTATTATTATATTATTACATTACACTGTCTAGCTCTACACCTCACTACTGATATGAACCTAAACATCGAGTGCTCACCTGGATGAACCTACAGTAACTTCATATTACACTTCCTGGGTATATATATGTATATAAGTAGTGTTTTTATATATTTTATGTGGGTGTGTGTATGCAGGATATTCGTACATAAAAGGCAAAGGAAAGAAATGCTCAATCTAGTACAAGAGAGCTTATTTAGTTTATATTAGAGTTCATACACTTAACATGTATGTACGACCTTAGGTTTCAGTGTCCAGTTATGGCTACCAGTATATACAAACACAAAAAGGCAGAAAGAGGAAGCTTGAAGAGGAAAAATAAACTGTAATATTTACCATTATTGTTAATTTTTCTCTAAAATGTAAGATAAAAGGCAATAGGTAAACCTGAGTAACAAACACAATGACCTCTGCAACTAATACTAAGAATTGATACTACTAGTACTGCTAGCACACCTTGATGACTGAGTGACTAGCAGTCAGGGTGTTGTCTTATATCACTGTTGGTTTCACAGAGAAACAAGGTCAGCAACTGAAAACTTCAAAATATTTTAATAAAGAAATATCGCCACCAGCACCATACACACTCACACATAGACAGACACATAATCTGTTTGAGCTTATCTCTACTACAATGACACATAAACTAGCAAAGACAACATAGTTGGAGACAATGTAATCACTGGACCAGCTAACTGGGAAGTTTTCTTCAACTAACTTGTCCTAAATAAGGCATGACACAGTTGCTAATTTAGTCATAGTACCTTTAAAACAATACAAAACAGTCATGGATATAATGCTTTTGACCACAGACCTGCTTGATAAAATTCATAAAAAGTAGCATAATATTTTCAAAGAGTAGTGAATTGTGTTAGAAAGTAGTCCAAAATGAAAATTATGCCTGTATATTAAATTTATATATAAACTAGCAGTAAAGCCCGGCGTTGCTCGGGGCTGCTCAGAAGCTGTGTTAAAGTTACAATGTTAAGTTCCTTTCTTGGCTTAAAAACTGTAGAGTCTACAGTGTAGACTTTCATGTGGTACTTTTGATTAATATTCCCTCAACCAACAGTATGCCTTATGAAGTTAAGAAAACATAATCATAACCCGAATGTTAAAACAAAAAGGGATGCTGGGTATAAAAACTGCACTGGTAATCTATTAACAAAAATCGAAAATGTAAACACTGCAATACTTGTCTCAGAGAAAAACATCAGCGTAACCAAACTATCAGTTATTTTGAAACAAAGAAATTGGATGGTCATGAAAAACAAAACAAAATGCAATTTTATTGCCTATCACCTCTCTGCACGACTGTTGTCTGCACAACTTTATCGCCTATATCACCTCTCTGCACGACTGTCTGTCTGCACAACTTTATCTCCTATATCACTTCTCTGCATGACTGTCTGTCTGCATGCCTCCATTGTCTATCAGCCCAACTGTCTGTCTGCACAACTTTATCACCTATATCACCTCTCTGCACAACTTTATCGTCTATAACAGTAAAGCTTGGCATTGCTCGGTGCTGCTCAGTAGCTGTGTTAAAGTTACAATGTTAAGTTCCTTTCTTGGCTTAAAAACTGTAGAGTCTACAGTGTAGACTTTCATGTGGTACTTTTGATTAATATTCCCTCAACCAACAGTATGTCTTATGAAGTTAACAAAACATAACCATTGCTTCTAAATGAAAATCTCATAAGGCTTTATTCGAGATTATATATATAGATCAATGCTTTTTTTACTAAATATTTGCTTGTTTTGCGGTGTATTCAAATAGGCTTGTTTTCAAGTAAAAATATTGTTTTCAAAGACTTTTTAATGGAAATGAAGCAAAATGGAAGCTTAATGTTGAAACGTCAAACTCATGAATTTTGCAGGTTAAAATTTTGCTGGCCCGAAAACTATTCGTGTATTTTTGTACTTTTGCACGTGTAGTTTGTTCGTAACGTAAACAGATAAACAAATGACACCATAAAAGTGAAATAACTTGTCTCTCATCTCTATTTATACATTTGAACTGAAAAATCAATACATTACAAATTCGATTTTTGCACTTGGCGTGGGTCGATTTGAAATTTTTTTTTTTATTAAGGCTAAACTTGTTACCCTGGAGAAACTACAGAATAACAAGACTCAAACATAGCCTTAATAAAGAAGGACAGGATGGTTTGAGATAATGCTTCCTGAAACCAACCCTTTTAGTCACCATGAAATATAACATCCACTAATAGTGTACATATTCTAAAAACCAGCATATATATGCTAACGAAAGGTTTCTCCCTGTGAATAAAAGGTCGGTTGTATGATACCTGTGTGAGATACACGATGCTGTTTGGTAGTGAGACAAGGACAGCAACTGCAGAGGATATGCGAAGGCTGGAGAGAAATGAAACGAGCATACTTCGATGGATGTGCAATGTGCAATGTGAGTGAACGACCAAGCATGGATGAGTTGAGTGTGAAACTGTATAAGAGGAATAAACTGTAGTGTGCAGGAGAGAAGACTGCATTGGTATGGCCATGTGATGCGCATGGATGATGACCGCTGGATAAAGAAGTGCCAAGCAATCCCGGTGGAAGGAAACGCAGTAGAGGAAGACCACGAAAAATATGGGCGAGGTGGTGAGAGCTGACCTCAGATCGCTGAAGCTCACAGAGGAGATGAAGAAGGACCGTGACAAATTGAGAGATCCTGTGCTGAAAAGGACCCATCCCACCTTTGCAAGCAGGGAAAAGCCAACATAAAATGATGATGATATATATATATATATGTATATGTAGGAGGTGAGTTTTATTGTAGTACAATAAAGCAATGCAGATATCGGATAAGTAGCACTCTACAGTTTGTAGGACTGGAGTATAAATAATATATAAGATCAAAAGATGGTTAAAAGAGTTCCATGTATTTTATTATGCGCATTTCAAAAACAAATATCATCATGCGATGACATTTGCTTTTTCGTCAGATAAAATAGGGAGACATGATATGAAGGTTAAAAAACACCTGTGAATAGTGCAGTTTCAAATCAACATATGAAAAGTAGTTTTAGATTGATGTGTGATATTGGGAAAAAAAAATTAAGGGGGGGGGGGGTGAAAAAGAGGAGGAGATGAGAGTAAAAAGTGGAGGGGGAGGAGTATAATAAGGAAGGATGAGATAGGAGGAGAGATGGGTGATAGAGAGAGAGAGATAGATAGAAAAATATATTGTTTTACATAGAGAGGTTAAAAAAACCGTTGGAAGATAATATATAAATTAAAAGAATTTGAAAATTAGCGAAGAGAAAAATTTTAGAATAATGTTAAATTAAGGTTTGTATATTGAAGGGTTTAATAATATGTGCGATGAAAAGAAATTGTTAATATGTATTAAGAATAGTATTTAAGGGTTTAATAATATGTGCGATGGAAAGAAATTGTTGATATGTATTATTAAAAAATATAAAAATATAACAATAGTAATGTAATTAAGGATATATTGTGAAAAGAAGTAGAAGAGTGGATGAATAAGTGTAATATGTATAAGTTAGATGAGCATGAAAGGGAGAAAAAAAGAATGAATTGAGGATGAATAATCTAACGTCAAAAAAATGTTTATGTTTACGAAGGATTTTTCAAGGTGATATAAAGTATTTAAAAGGGTAAGGATATATTGTGGTGAGTAATAATGAGAATTGAGAAGTATCTAGGATGAAAAGGTACAGATTAGAGGTTAGAAATTAAAAGAAAAAGCAAAAGAAAAAAAGAAAGAAAGGGAAGTGATAAATAGGAGTGATATAGAATGAGTAACTAGTATTATAAATGTATAATAAATAACATTGAAATAAGGTAGAAAGATGGGTATATTTTTAAAGAAATATATATGTATATATATATATGTGCCTTTGAGAAAAGGATTTTAAATTGGTAAAGTATTAGATATTAGCTGTATACTTTATGGAATGTTCTGTGGAATTTATGCAAGCAGAGAGAAAACAAATCAGTGCGTCTATTTATTATAGAATCTAAAAACATCTTTGATGCTAACACCAATTACTATAATAACGCGCTTTCTAAAGCCGGTTATCCTGATAAAATCAAATATAGTAAAGAAACAAATTCTAGAAGATCTTACAGTAGAATAATTAATCATGATCATTCCAATAACTTTTATAAAAGACCTAGATACAAAAACATAATCTGGTATAATGCTCCTTTCTCCATCTCTATTAGTAATATACGTGAACAGCAAAGCATAAACGAACTAAGGGAGAAATTAGAAATAAGGGGGATCAGATGTTGTTTACTCGAGAGAAGACTACGTTGGTATGGTCACGTGATGCGCATGAAAGACGACAGCTGTATAAAAAAGAGCAGGGCAATAAAAAAAGACGGTAGCCACGGAGTAGGCAGACCCAGAAAAACCTGGGACAACTTGATAAATTCCGACCTCACACACTTACACCTCTCCAAGACAATGTCACTGGACCGAGACCTTTGGCGCTACACAGTAATAGAGAAGACCCGCCTTACCTAAGTGCAAAGTGAAACCTACTACAGTCAGTAGGCACCTCTAACAAAATACACCCCCGTCCCACTACCCCCACCCCATCCACACCACCCCTTTCAATGTAAAGTTATGTTGGTACCACAACATCCAGCCCGAAACAAATGAGGTTGTGTAGGTGTCACGACAAAAAAAAACACAGTCCACGCTGTAATGTGGCCGTGTAGGTAACACGGTAAAAACCTCCCAGTTCCACACTGTAAATGTGGTTGGTGTTAGGAAAATC
This sequence comes from Eledone cirrhosa, assembly GCA_964016885.1. Lineage (NCBI taxonomy): Eukaryota > Metazoa > Mollusca > Cephalopoda > Octopoda > Eledonidae > Eledone > Eledone cirrhosa. Next base: position 228,214,656 of record OZ024741.1, read on the forward strand.
CTTCGTAAACATAAACATTTTTTTGACGTTAGATTATTCATCCTCAATTCATTCTTTTTTTCTCCCTTTCATGCTCATCTAACTTATACATATTACACTTATTCATCCACTCTTCTACTTCTTTTCACAATATATCCTTAATTACATTACTATTGTTATATTTTTATATTTTTTAATAATACATATCAACAATTTCTTTCCATCGCACATATTATTAAACCCTTAAATACTATTCTTAATACATATTAACAATTTCTTTTCATCGCACATATTATTAAACCCTTCAATATACAAACCTTAATTTAACATTATTCTAAAATTTTTCTCTTCCCTAATTTTCAAATTCTTTTAATTTATATATTATCTTCCAACGGTTTTTTAACCTCTCTATGTAAAACAATATATTTTTCTCAGTTATAAAAGCTATCTCTCTCTCTCTATCACCTATCTCTCCTCCTATCTCATCCTTCCTTATTATACTCCTCCCCCTCCACTTTTTACTCTCATCTCCTCCTCTTTTTCATCCTTTCCACCCACCCCCCACCCCCTCAATTTTTTTCCCCCCCAATATCACACATCAATCTAAAACTACTTTTCATATGTTGATTTAAAACTGCACTATTCACAAGTGTTTTTTAACCTTCATATCATGTCTCCCTATTTTATCTGACGAAAACGCAAATGTCATCGCATGATGATATTTGTTTTTGAAATGCGCATAATAAAATACATGGAACTCTTTTAACCATCTTTTGATCTTATATATTATATATATATATATATATATATATATATATATATATATATATATATATTAAAGTAAATTTCTTTAAGTCGTTTGGAAGCCTCGACAATGCAAATGGGTAAATCTCCGGGTAACAAGATCCAGTGGTGGAGAGAGAGATGTAAGTGGGTGTACGTTGAGATGCGTGGTGTGTATAAGGCGTGTAGAGGAATGAAGGAAAGAGCATAAAGGATAAAATTAAAATAATAACAACACAAGAGAGAGTTACCTTGGGAGAGATTTAATTGTCCCTATATATTTCGGATTCACATCCATCAACTGGGTTTTTTTTCCGGAGTGGGGGAAAGGTTGTCTGTCAGAAAGGTGTGAAATGCGTCCTCCGCTGTTCGTTGTTTTGAATATCTGAGGTATTCAGCAGAGCGCGCGTGCGCGTGAAATGGGGTCGGTCGGGCAGAGGTCAGCGGCCGAAGTAGTTCTTTCAATTGTGGAAGTGGGGTGGCGCTAGCTGTCAGTCCATTCTCTGCCTGTTTGTTAAATGTTACTGTGTGTGTGTTGTTGTCTCGCTTGAGTGTGTGTGCGTGTGTTGTTGCCTTGTTCCTCTGTATTGCCAATACTGAATAATAAACAAAATGGTCATGACTGGAATGTCTGATCATATGACTTCTTGATCAGAGCTAATTGAGGCTAATTAACGAGGAAGAAAACCACAAGATGATTTAATCCCAGATATACTACATCTGAATAATACACTGGATTGCACAGTGGGAACGTCTTTCATCATAGCTTCTTGATCATGGGATAATGTAATCCTAGGTACACTATGTTTTAATAGTGAACAGGATAATTACGGATGAAATATATAAATACTTATTGTAATGCACTTTTTAGCTTTATGCAATAAAATGTGCCAAAATATTTTTTTATTTTTGTAACATATCCCATGAGGGATGAGCTCCACCAGGCTTAAAATGCCCAAGAAACGCTGTATATCAATACTGTGTCCCTACGACTCTATCAGGGACCATACATACCGTAAGTAAAACAAGTTTAGAAACCATGGTTTCAGCGTATTTTCAAATGTTAGTAGGTTATCTCGCCCTGCACCCATTACTCACAGTTTATGTCATGAGTTTCAAAGTGATCGTTTGACTTGCAAGAAATAGTAGCCAAATTTGCCTCAAATTAAAACCTACCATCGTAATAAAAGAAAAGGTCATTAGCACTGGTGTTATGGCGCTTCCAAATTTCACAGGTAGAACATAAATTTATTATAAGTAACTTTCCCATATGATCAGATAACTATTCCTGACAAGATACCTGGTGATGTACAAAATATCTAACACATTCATGATCATATTTTTTATTAAGTTGAAGTTCTTACATAAAATTATGATGGAAAGTTTTTAGATATGATCACTTTAAAATGGACTATTATTATTACAGAGCAAGGGCGATGGATTGGCAGTATCGGTAGTGGATCGGACACCATGCTTTGACGTGTAGAGTTACGGCCCTTGCCATTCTGAGTTCAAATCCCGCCGAGGTTAACTTTACCTTTCATCCTTACGCAGTCGATAAAATAAAGTACCAGTAATACACTGGATAATTGCTGGCCTTGTGCCAAAAAGTAGAAACAATTATTACAGAGCCAGAAGTAGTTTCAGACATGTTGGTATTAACATGGAATTAAACTCAAGATCCATGTTAATACTTATCATTTGAGCGGTAGACAATCTATTGTACAGTTTAAAGTATTGGTCTCTCCCCGACAGGTTTGCAGTTGAGCCCCTAACAGTGGAGACTTCTGGTGTACTTGGCCCTAGGGCTACCTGCCTACTCACCACCATAGGTGGCCGCAGGTGTAAGCCTCGTGAGATGGAATGGCTCTTCCAGTGCATCTCCCTCACCATCTTCTGGGGGTAACGCCTTCTCTATTCTGTTCGCCGGGGCTGTGGGGCAGTCAGCATGTGGGACCCCATTTGCTCATAGTAGTGAAAGATAGGGAGCGTGAGAAAGTTGGAGACAATAACAGTAGGAGTTCGGCTCCTCTGTGTTCAGACCTGGTGTACGTGTGTGAGTATCATCATCATCATCATCATTTCATTTTACGTCCACTTTTCCCTGCTTGCAAGGGTGGGACGGGAACTGATTCTGGCTTGATTTCTACAGCTGGATGCCCTTCCTAACACCAACCTCATTTACAGTGAGTGCTGGGTGCTTTTTTGCCGTGGCACCTCCACGACCACTTTGCAGTGGAATGATAGGGACCCCAGTCCCTATCATCTCATTTCTACAGCTGAGTAAACTGGAGCAATGTGAAATAAAGTGTCTTGCTCAAGATATGTTTACATCTATTCAGTGAAGATTTTATAATTCATTTATAATTTTAATTATTTGTTTTTACTGTCGCAGTTTAAAATTGATTATTTAATATACCAATAACCTTCTCACCCCTACATTTAGCACATCACCTGATCACTGTGTCAAGTATACATACCAGGTTTCTCAGCTGTGGATAAAATATTCTCATCTTCCCACTTGTCTCAGATAACCTTCTGACTAAGACATAAATTAATAAGATCACGATCATCATTGAAAATAAGAATATATCTCTTGGCAATGCTCCCAGGATTTCTCAAAGACCTACCACAGTGTGAATAGTTGGTCAGCTGTGCTGCATCCAGGGCGAAAACTGCAGTAAGGGGAGGCTTAACAAGGAGATTCCTCCGTAATTGGAACAATGTCTCTTGTCTCCCTTAATGAAAATTGCGATTATCATTCTCAACTGCCATTGCTTAGGTGCCTTTCAGAGAGATCCAGGCCACACAGCACACACAAGTCAGCCAGAGAATACCTTCTCTATTTAAGGCTTTTTACATCTCGGGACAGATTTCATCTTCCCCAGTGGCCTTGCCAGATTTGAGCTCTTTAACTGAAGAGATTTTTATGCTTTTTTATTTTGAGAACAATGCCATCAGTATGAGCGGCCGGTTTCAGCTACTTTGAATAGAAAGGTGAGTGAATTCTGGTCAGATAGAGCCAGTTTAAATGCTAAAGGGTTAAACCTATTACTACTTCACAGTGAACGAGATGGGATGAGCATAACTGGAACACTTGATCATAAGTCTGTTTGTTGGATCAAGGCAAACCTAAGGCTAAAAGACGACAGTCGGTATGCTCGAAAGGCCAAGAATAATTTTTTTTTAGCTTAGTTTTCATACTTTGAAAAGTACAGAAATTTATTCAAGATGGCTGCACCAATATAAAATATTCAATCTTAGATATCAGCATATATAATTGTGGCTGACTGTGATAATAATGAAATGTTTTGCACAATATTACTTAGCCTTGTCCATTTATTATATTGCAGAGAGTAAATATTTTCATGGTGGCTGCACTAATATAAAATATGCAATCGCAAAGGTCATCTTGTGTTTTTGTAAGTCATGCAAAGGGACGTAACTCATCTGTGTTTCAGGATCTAAATATAAATACATACATATACATAAACTGGTATGTTTTGAAACAGCGGGCGATATTGAAATTAGAAATAGAAGCTTTCGCCGTATTTTTGACTAAAGAAATTTTAGCATGGTAGTGGGGTTTAGAACCCTCAAAGAAATGGGAAAAAATACGGCGAAAGATTCTAATATAATTGTTTCTACTTTGGGCACAAGGCCAGCAATTATCCCAGTGAATTACTTTATTTTATTTTTGGTACTTTATTTTATCGAACTCGTAGGGATGAAAGGCAAAGTTAACCTCGGCGGGATTTGAACTCAGACTGCAAAGGGCCGTAATCTATACTGCAAAGCATGGCGTCCAACCCTCTACCGATACTGCCAATCCCCCTAATATAATATACATAAACATTATGCAAAATAATTGTGTCTACTTTTGGCACAAGGCCAGCAATTACCCAGTGTATTACTGGTACTTTATTTTATCAAACCTGTAAGGATGAAAGGCAAAGTTAACCTCGGCGGGATTTGAACTCAGAATAGCAAGGGCTGTAACTCTATGCATCAAAGGAATGATTAGAAACACACACATCTATGTGATGAGTGTCGAAAGAATGGCGCTGTGACAAACTATGGAAAACAGAGAACAGCATTCGCTACACCTGTGTTACTCATACATATAAATGTATACATATGCACACACACACATATGTGTGTGTGTATGTAATAATTATTTTTAACTAGCGTTCTTAGATTGGCTACACTTTTATGAGTGTATGTGTGTGGTGTTTTTGTGTGGGAGTGTGTGTGTGTTGTTCAAGGAGCCAAGTCCCTAGCAATATCGAAATAAATTAGAATTATCAAGAATATAAAACGACTGCAGTTGAAAGGTATATACAAATACATATCTACCCTTTAGCCGTCATTTTTGACGGCACGGGCCAGCTAGTATATAATATTGACCGACTGATAATGTGTGTGTGTGTGTGTGTGTGTGATTATCAAGATGGCTGACTGAATACACACATGCTTTTTCTCAAAATAATGTTTTTTGCCATTCCTTCCTCTTCTAATGCTCCATCTTTCTATTTAACCATTTATTCCTCATACTATCTTCTGATGGAGGACTAGTGACCAAAATGTAAAGCCTCTTTTCCTACTATATCAAGCATTTAACTAATATATTCTTCATTGTAGTGTCCTGTTTGCTTTGACCTTTTGCAGAGAGAGTGATATTTGATTTGGTATCTGGAAATGAGTGACCCCTGGTCTTTGTTAGGACATCATTCTAAGAGAACACAAACTTTGATGTAAAACCTGTGACACGATGGCAGCCAGTAATGATCACCTGTTCTTTTTGGATATCTGTCACCATTGTTCAGAAAGTGGGACTGGTCCACTTAAAAAAGCTTCAAAGGCACCACATGATCTAAATGTCTTACATATGTGTTACATGAGCATGGCTGTCTGTAGTCAAAAAAGGCTTTTTTTTTTCTTTTGCTGCAGCATAAGCAGAAAGGAATGTAAGGTCTTGCCAGAGTTAAAAAGTTGTGTTTGTGCCACACGTGTAAGAAAAACGATCAAGTAAGGGCAATTCTTGAAAGCGAGATGCTGCCATCACACATATATATATAATAGTGAAACAAAGCTGTCGAACAGGACCAATACACCTTCGGTCATTTTCCCACTCACTCAATAATTTAATTAAGTCAGGATCATTAAGACACCAACCCAAGGAAATTAGAGTGAATACTTATACGTTAAATGGTGAGAAAAACGATTTTGTGTGGGTAGAAAATCTTATTTTCTGGCCCCAGATAAATGCATTACTTTGTGCTACTCCATCTGCTAGCAGCAGTCCGAATGGAACTACCATGCACAGAAATTAGGCAATGCTATTAAGCATTACATAATTGGCTCTAAGTTGTGTCATCTGCAGTGAATTAGCCCCTCTGGAACAGGTCAGCTATCAACACACTGCTCCAAAGTACCTCGGCCATTACAGTAGTAAACTCTACCTTCAGTGTCACGTCACATGACACTGAAGGGGAGGTAAGCTAGTTCTGAATATTCACAGAACACGTTGGCACATATTCAAATACACACTCACACACAGAGAAATACAAAGGTTTATAAATATATATGTCAAGGTGAGCATCAAGAATGAGTGCAGTGATTAATGTAACAAGTATACAGGTATCCATCAAGCTTTGATTCTGTTTTCTGCTATTTCTTTTATAACCCTCCAAGCGACAAAGGGTTTAAAACTGACTGCCCATGAATTTTTAGAAGAATTAAAGAAGAAATTCCAGGCATAGAAGCAAAATCTGGAATCAAAACAAATCAGAGTATATTAAGAAAAGACCAAAGTTTTATTAAGAGGGAAAGAAGACAGGACCCTGATGCCAACAGAGAAGTGTCCTTGCTCAATACACATAAATGGAGAAGGTAAAAACACAGTGCAACCTATGGACACACAAGATATTTTGTCAGATTACAGGCATAGTAGCCAAAATAAAAACAAAGTGGGTAAAGTTTAGGGAATTTTTAGTTCTCTGGCAACAAAAAGCTTTTCTCTCAGAGTAAAGCACAGTCTATATAATGTTTGCATATGAACTGCAGGAGATTTGATGCAAGAGCTGAAAAGAAATGAGGTGGGAAGCTACACTGGATGTGTAATATGAGAATGCATGAATGACTAACTACAGATGAATTGAGGAAAAAACTGGTTATAAGAGTAATCAAACGTAGTGAACAAGAAAGACAACTGTACATTTTACAAATGGTTGGCTCAAGCTAAAAACAAAAAGCATTGAGTGCTAATATTGAACCATCCCCAGTAACCTACAGTTACTGAAATAATTGAATCTATATATATAAATATATATATAGCCCACACAGTAAAATGATTGTGCTGGTGAGACGACAAAAAGCGCCCAGCCCACACTGTAAAATGGTTGTGTAGGTCTTGCAATAAAAGGCACCCAGTCCACACTGTAAAGGGGTTGTGTAGATGTCACAATAAAAAACGGCCAGTCCACACAGGAAATGGACATCTAAGGAGTCGTAACAGAAAAACACCCAGTTCACACTGTAATGCATACAGATACAAACTCACACACACACACATATAACAGTGAAAACATTCTAGGCATTTACACTATTAAACCTTTAGCATTTACATTACTCTATATTTACTATTGTATTTTCACAGTAAAGTCTTTACCTCACATAATTATATCACATAATATTAAATCTATGAGATTTTGATATTATTTATTTTGGAGAACAATACCTTAACATCATTATGAGGGGCTAGTTATAGCCAGTTTGAACAGAAAAAGGTGAGAGAATTCTGGATGGATACGGCCAGTTTAAATGCTAAAGAGCTAAATAGGATTCACTGAGAATATCATTAAAACGTTAAATGTCCTCAATCCAACTTTTGGTCACCAAAGATAAACAGGACACAGAGTGCATAAAGGTGATGTAGTACATATACATAGCAGTACAGGTGGCAATAGTATGTATACACAATATGGAGACACACAAGTATTGAGGTCATTTTAATCAAATAGCCCCTCTCCTAACATTTCCACACTTGTACATATGTAAGAAATTATCATGATCATCATGATGATATGATGTTGATGATGATGATAGCAGTGGATGTAAAAATAGGTAGAATATCAGGTGCAATATATTATAGTATTCTAATCCCATCTCTTTACACTGTGTTTGTATCCTGCTCCCAATCCCCAATTATCTTTACCTTTCATTGTTTGTTCCCTTGTCAATAAAATGAAATACCACTCAAGAACTGGGGTTAATATAATTGACTGTAAACCCACCAACTGAAATGTGTGTACATTGTGTTAAGTTTAAAATCCACATTAAGGTCAATTTGTGACCTTGTGCTATGTTAAAATCCACATTAAGGTCAAGATCAATGCAAATGTAGAAATGCAATATGGTATTTAGTTCTTGTCACTCCAGATTCAAAAGTACAAATCCTACTGCTGGTGACCAAGCTTTACTAATATCTGGAGGTCAATCTAAATAAACGTCAGAAATCACTGAGGTCAATAACTCAGATCAGCATCAGACACAGATCAGAGATGATCAACCAGACCTGTTTTCTCCTGGTTACATTATCACGTGTGTCCTTAATTAAAATTGTAGAGTATGATGATATAAGATGTTTCTATGAACATCCAAATGCTGATGACCACAATGACTACAAGACTATTCCGAAAGCTAGAATCCATTGAAGGGGCAAAGATGAGGTCAATCACAATAATGATGTAGTAATGTGGTAGTGAAATATCTGACCATTCGCTCGTGTAGTAGCAGACCTGCAAACCTCTAAACACCCAAAAGGAAAGTACCTTGAAAAAAAAAGTATCCCGAAATGGGGCGAAATGAGGCAAAATGGGGAGATTTTACATAACGAAAGCTATACCTCTTTACATAAGAGAAAACATCTCACACCCATCTGAAAGTGGGTGGGAGATCTTCTCAAGAGTTGACAGATCTTACCATAGGTACTATCCTAGTACTACCATACAATTAAAAAATACCAGCCAAATCTCCCTCAAATAACACCCAGGGGGAAAAAACAAAGAACGCCACATTTCACAATTTAATACCTTACTTACAAAAAAAAAAAGGACAGGATAGTTAAGACTTGGATACCTTTGATCATAGGTCTGCTTAATCAGGACTGACATGGAGCTAAACAACAACACTGACAAACAAGACTAAACTTTAAAGACTTCCTAAATCTTCCATTAAGACAATAAAAGCTGCATGCCAACATATGCAGACATGCAAAAATATCAAGATATAAGAGTACAGAGGGAAAATGTTTAATCAATAGACTCAGTTTACTGGTAGATTACCTGCTCAAATAAAACACAACTACACGGAAGAATATCAGCCAAATTACCCTTAAATATAAAACAGTTACATCTATAAAGAAAAAATAGCAGACATGTCCCAACCAAGAAGCCTCAAATTATTATTCCATTATATTAAATAAGGCAAGGTCACAAGGATAATGTAATCTTACATAACCCTAAAGGAGATGGGGTGAAATGCTTTTGCGCATAGGTTGCATTGTTCAACAACATCATCGCCATATATATATATATATATATATATCATCATCATCATGATATATATATATGTAAATGTATCATCACAATATATATATATATTTTATATATATATATATATATATAAATATATCATCATGATATATACATATATATATATCATCATCATCATCATCACCGTTTTACGTCTGTTCTTCCACGCTAGCATGGGTTAGACGGGTTGTCCTGTTGTGGGCAGTGTCTGGTCGGCTGACCATGCCTTGCTCATACAGGAACTGATCTGGCTTGATTTCTACAGCTGGATGCCCTTCCTAACACCAACCTCATTTACAGTGAGTGCTGGGTGCTTTTTCGTGGCGCATTACACATCTACTTTACAGTGTGGGCTGGGTGCTTTTTTGCTGTGGCACCTCCACGACCACCTTGCGGTGGGGGGTGGGGGGGGTGGGGGCATATTGTCTATATGCTTCAGCTTGTACCCATGGGAGGTCGGGTACTCTGTATTACTGCGTGATGCCAGAGGTCACGGTCGTGTGTCATTGCCTTTGAGAGGTGTAATTGGGTAAGGTCGGCTTTTATCACCTCATCCCAGGTCATCTTGGGTCTCCCCACTCTGCGGTTTCCATCGACTTCTAGTGCTCTGCACCTTTTTATGCAGCTGTTATGCTTCATACGCATCACATGTCCATACCAGCACAACCGCCTCTCCTGCACACAGCATTTGATTCCTCTTATGCTCAGTCTCTCTCTCAATTCATTTATGCTTTGTCGTTCACGTATATTACTGTTACACATCCATCGGAGCATGCAGGCTTCGTTTCTCTCTAATCTACGTAAGTCTTCCACCTTCAGCGCCCATCGCTGTTCGGATACACGCATCATTCTGAGGCAGAAGCCTTTTGCAGCTAGCAGTGGTAGTAGTTCCCTAAACTTCTTCCATCCCGTTCTTACCCTAGTTATTGTACTTTCTGAACACCCACCTCCGCTGCTAATTCGGTCACCTAGGTAGCAGAGCTGTCTACTGTTTCTACAGAGCCCTCCCAGAGATTGGTGGTACTTGTTTCCTGTGGCTATTTGCTGCTTGCTGTCCCAGCACAGCTGCTGCATGTGAAGCCTACATTCTTAATTAAGCTTCCTGAGATCCCGCTACATCTCTTGTGTACCCATTGTTTGCATTTGGGGCAGAGAATGGAGTTCCTACCTACACCTTTCCTACATACTGAGCAAGGCCATTTCCCTGAGGGGATCTGGGTTCTGTTTTCTCGTCTACTTACAAGGACCTTAGTCTTTGTCATGTTGACTTTGAGACCCTTTCTTTCTAGTCCCTGCTTCCAAGTTTTTATATATATATATATATATATATATATATATATGTATATATAAATATATCATGATATATTTGGGTGGCCTGATATGATTTCCAGATATAAGGTATGACTCTTTATTATTATTATATTTATATGAAATACTGATTGATCTTCCTTGTATCCCATGTCTGATTTAGCCTTATAGAATAGCTATGTGTGTATATGGGTGATCCATACATGTATTTATTATGTTTTAATATCTGTGTGTGTGTGCATTGGTTGTGTATACATATGGTTTTTCTTTCAATATCCAATTGAGTTCTTATACACGTGGTTAATACCTAACAGGTTTAAATGACCAGCGTGTATATTGTTTTATTTTAAGATGACCTCCCTTTACCCTTTTGGGGACAGCGTGCATTTTATCTTTGGGAGGACTGCTGAATTTTCTAATCTACCAGTCTCTTCTTAGCGCTGAGGGAGACCATCACCATTCTATTAATGTTGATATAATTCTTATATCGATATTACTTGGGCATCCACTGATGAGTTTATAAGAGCCCGCTTGTGTATAAAACTATGGATTATATCCAAGTTTCTACATAACCTGGAAATTATTTATCCCAAATTGTAGAAATCTTATAACGAAACAGCCGTCTGGAAGGAAAGAGATATTTATTTAATAATGTCTCGTATAAAATAGTACAACCAGCTATCCACGAAATACTGATTAGTTAGCACCCCAAACACTAAATTGGAATAATACTTAGGTATATCCTAATGTTTGTTGAGTGAAATGGAGTTGGTCGGAGTATCACTTAAGGCTTTCTCTGTTTATGTATTGTGTATATATATATATATATATATGTAATTTCGGCTCCCTCATGAGGTGAGCTTATTAAGTTGCGTGTGTTGGACTGTTGTTTCTAACCAATACACTCATACCACTTTTGACTTGCGGCGCACGAGGTGATAAATTCATCTTCCTGTGTGAACGTTGGTACATAGTGTTTGTCGCATTTAATCAGATTCTCTCGCTGATGATGCCCATGATTATCTGTTGCAAACACACTCAGGGCGAAACAGATTATCCCTAATCTGTCCGAGAGATATAATTGTTATTGAGGCGGTTTGTATAATATAATTTTATTTTATCATTCTGTCTGCTTCATTGTTAAATATTTCAAACAAATGTGGTCTTTCAACCCTTGTAATATTAGACACACGGTTTACTGTGTTTCTTACTACATATATATTATTATTATAATGCTCAGTATTTTATACTTGGAGCTTAATGATTACAGGGTTTCAATAAGAGTTATTAACTCTAATTCTCATTTATATATGTATATATAAATATATCATCATGATATATATATATATATATATGTATATATAAATATATCATCATGATCATGATAATCATCATCATCATCGTTTAACGTCCATCTTCCACACTTGCATGTGTTTGGACGGGAGGTTTCCCACTTGAGGCAAGATTTGTTGTCCTCCTTGTATAGGAAGCTGCAGGGGAAGAAATCCTGGGCTACAGGAAGTCCCTCAGAGAAGCTTGGGTCAGCGACAACACCTGGCAGCTGATTAATGAAAGGAAAGCCCTACACCAGCAGGGACATGCCACTACCACAGAGGTCATCAAGGTATATCAGCAGTATGTTGACAAGGACAAGGAGGTGAAACGCAGCGCCCAAAAGGACAAACGAATGTGGCTTGAGGGTAAGGCAGAGGAGGCGGAAGCAGCTGCGACACGCAATGACATGCGTTCTGTGTAACAAATTGCCAAGAAAATCACCGGCAGCTCTAGAGCTAACTCAGGCCCGGTGAAAGCGAAAGATGGTACGCTGCTTTCCAAGAGTGAAGAAAAGTTAGTCAGATGGGCTGAACATTTCAAGGAAGTCCTCAACCGACTGGAGCCACGTGTGCCAGCAGACACTAAGGAACCTACTAGTTTGTTGCCTATCAATACTGATGACTTCACCGAGAAGGAAGTCCGCATGGCCATCAAAACCCTTAAGAATAACAAGTCACCAGGT
>OZ024741.1:228232336-228249836 GCA_964016885.1 Eledone cirrhosa
TATATATATATATAAATATATATATATAAATATATATAGATAAATATATATATATATATATATATATATAAATATATATATATATATACATACAAATATATATATATATATATATACATACAGGCACACATATATATATGCACGTATCAGTTTACCGAACATTTATTATAATATTCGCTTTGTTCGTTTGTAAACAAACGAACAGCCTGATTTACGCCGTACAGTGTTTAGGCAACCACGTCACCTTTTTGTTAAACACTGACACAGGAACGATGTACTAGTTTCAAGCTTGTTAGCTATCGTCAGCACCGTATACCTTTCTGCCAGATGGTTGAACGTCCGAAAGTATATACTTTCCTTATGAAAATTAACGGCTGAGCAGCCTAATTTGCATATCGAGTGAGTTCAGATACGTGCATATATATATGTGTGCCTGTATGTATATATATATATATATATATATATATATATATATACATGCTACTGTACGTCTGTATACATATATGTATGTACGTATACATACATACTTACATTTATATAAATATATATATATCATAAAATATGTCTATAGAATCACAAGATAAAATATATACTATTTCCTCTCCCAATTAGCATAATTAACTATATAAAAAATTGAATAGACCAGGCTATACGAATGAGGCTTCTATGAAGGAATCTCCGACAAATAACCAAAACTAGCGCATTGCGTCGGCCGTAGCGGAATATTTATCGAATATTTCGACAGCGTAATCGCCTAGATACAGTCAACTAAGCAGAATTAGGTTTAAAATAAACTAGGAGAAAATGTATGTATATATATATGTAAACTTTTATATATATATATATATATATATATATATATATAAATATATATATATATAAATATATATATATAAATATATAAATATATATAAATATATCTAAATATATAAATATATATATATATATATATATACAGACGTACAGTAGTATGTATATATATATACATATATACATTAGTCCATTCATTCGCCATTCTCTATCATTTTTTCCAATCTTTGTCTTCTACTCGATACAGTCGTATTTTCCAAAACAAATCTTGTATTTTTGTTTATGCTTGTTAAATCATGCCCAAAATACGGGGATCTTATTTATAACCTTACCTTCTCGCTAACTACCCAACATCCCACCCACCCGCCCCCACGCACCACCATTATTACGTGGACCAATCATAAGTCAGAGGCCTATACTATAGCTTACCTGGTTGCCTTTCGATATGATGGATGGACTACGGAATTCTGGAGAGTTGAAGAGAGAAAAATCTGGACGCTCAGCGACAATGCCAAAGATAAAGACAAAGTCACCTCGTGGACGAGAATGCAAGCACTCCTCCTCCTTGTTTCGGCCGCGGATGGCTAACATAACCCCATCTCCCCCACCCACACCCGCACCCCACCGCCCCCACCCTCCAAACGCAATCCAAAACTTCAGAGTTGGTACCATGAGTGTAGGCACCTTAAAGGGTCGCTCTAACGAGGTTGTAGAAATGCTTGAACGTAAGGAGGTCGAAGTTTGTTGTATTCAAGAGACCAGGTGGAGGGGAGGGTCTGCTAGATTCATCGTGGGTAAAGAACGATGCTATAAGCTTTTCTGGGTGGGAAATGACAATGGGCTGGGTGGAGTAGGATTCATGGTAGCAGAAAAGTGGGCAGATAAGATAATAGATGTAAATAGAGTGAACGACAGAATAATTAAAATATGACTTGTCCTCAATAGAACTACGGTGACAGTAATATCTGCGTACGCACCCCAATCCGGACTGCCCGGCACTATAAAAGACAGATTCTATGAGACACTGATGCTCGCTACCTCCCAAATAACCGACAGTGACTATATAATTATTGTAGGCGACCTAAATGGTCACGTTGGACAACATTGTGACGGCTATGACGGAATCCATGGAGGCTATGGGTTCGGTACTAGAAATGAGGAAGGCTCCAGAATCCTGGAATTCTGTGACGCAAATAACCTAATTATCTGTAACACTAACTTCAAAAAACGAGACAATCACTTGATCACCTATAGATCGGGGGAACACACAAGCCAGGTAGATTATATCCTTACCAGAAGACGTGACAGAGTGTCTGTTGTAAACACTAAATCGCTCCCCCATGAAGAATGCACCTCCCAACATAGACTGCTAATTAGCGACCTCATAGTCAGGACGAGACGTACTAGACAACAGAAGAGGACTATCCTCAGGAGAAAAATATGGAAACTAAAGGACCCCACAGCCAGAAATAAATTTCAAAGCATGTTACTTGATGCTTTCGACAGTAAGGAAGAGCAATTAGAGTCGTATAATATAGAGGAACAGTGGGAATTCCTGAAAGCAAACCTGCTGACGGCGGCAGACGAAGTCTGTGGCTGGAGCAGGCCTGTAGGTTGGAGGAGAGTAACATGGTGGTGGAACAGTAAGGTGGAGGAGTCAATTAAGGCCAAAAAGCAGGCTTGGAAAGTATGGCGGGATGGGGGAAGTAGAGAAGACTATCAAGTGGCTAGGAGGGAAGATAGGAGACAAGTGTACTTCGCAAGAAGGGAAGCAGAAGAAAGAAAGTTCAAGCATGTTCTACGTGAGGACCAAAAACGTGAGGTGTTCAGGATTGCTAGGCAATGTGTCAAGGAAAACCGTGATATTGTCGGGGAGAAGTGTGTACTTAATGATGATGGCGTACTTGCCATCACTGACGCTGATAAGAAGGTAGCTTGGAAGTGTCACTACGAAAGGCTTCTAAATGAGGAGAATAAATGGGAGAAAGACAGTCTCCCCCACACCGACCCAATAGAGGGACCGGCAGTGTTAGTCGAAGGTAGTATAATAAGTAAGGCAATCAAAGATATGAAGACGGGTAAGGCGGCTGGGGCTTCAGAAATAGTTGCTGAGTTGCTGAAAGCCTCTGGAACGGTGGGACACACCATGGTCACCCGGATAGTAAACCAAGTCATACAGAATGGGGTTGTTCCGAAGGACTGGCGTAGCAGCATCATCATTAACTGTTACAAGGGTAAAGGATATGGCCTAGATAGGAGTAACTATAGAGGCATTAAATTAATCGACCAGGTCATGAAGGTCACGGAAAAAGTAATAGCGCAACTAATCAGAGAGAGAATTGATCTAGATGAAATGCAGTTCGGGCTTGTGTCAGGCAAAAGTACCACAGACGCTCTTTTCATTGTACGACAACTACAGGAGAAGTACCTAGCTAAAAGTAAACCCCTATACTTAGCTTTTGTTGACTTGGAGAAAGCCTTCGACAGAGTCCCCCATTCCATTATCTGGTGGGCTCTTAGAAAACTAGGTGTTGACGAATGGCTTGTGAGAGCTATACAAACCATGTATAAAGAAACAGTCAGCAAGGTTAGAATTAACAACAAATATAGTGAAGAGTTTAGTGTAAAAGTTGGTGTTCATCAGAGCTCTGTTCTTAGCCCCCTACTATTTATTATTGCCCTTCAGGCTATAACAGTGGAGTTCAAGACCGGCTGCCCATGGGAACTCCTATACGCAGATGATCTAACGCTCATAGCTGAATCAATAGCCGAGCTAGAGAAGAAATTCCAAACATGGAAGCACGACCTAGAATCAAAAGGCCTTAAAATTAACCTGGCTAAGACTAAAGTTCTAGTTTGTAGGAAAGAAAATAAGGCGCCGGTCACTTCCGGGAAATGGCCATGCTCAGTTTGTAGGAAAGGCGTAGGTAGAAACTCCATTTTATATCCCAAATGCAAAGTATGGGTGCATAAAAGATGTAGTGGGATCACAGGTAAGCTAACTAAGAACATAGATTTTACATGTGGCCGGTGCTCTGGTGCAATAAGTAGCAGCAAGTGCCCAAAAATACTAGCTCTTTCAATTGCGCAGAGGGTTCTATAGAAATAGTGGACAGCTTCCGTTACCTGGGTGACAAAATCAGCAGCGGAGGAGGGTGCTCTGAAAGTACAGTAGCTAGAGTCAGAACGGGATGGAAAAAGTTCAGAGAGCTTATACCACTATTAGCCGCTAAAGGGTTCTCCCTAAAAATGAAAGGCAGGTTGTATGATGCCTGCATACGAACAGCAATGTTGCATGGCAGTGAGACCTGGGCATTGTGTGCAGAGGATATACACAGACTAGAGAGGAATGAAGCTTGCATGCTCCGCTGGATGTGTAATAGTAATATACGTGAACGGCAAAGCATAAACGAACTAAGGAAAAAATTAGAAATAAGAGGGATCAGATGTTGTTTACTCGAGAGAAGGCTACGTTGGTATGGTCACGTGATGCGCATGAAAGACGACAGCTGTATAACAAAGTGCAGGGCAATAAAGATAGACGGTAGCCACGGAGTAGGCAGACCCAGAAAAACCTGGGACGAGCTGATAAATTCCGACCTCACACACTTACACCTCTCCAAGACAATGTCACTGGACTGAGATCTTTGGTGGTACTCAGTAATAGAGAAGACACGCCTTACCTAAATACAAAGTAAAACCTACTGCAGTCAGTAGGCATCTCTAACAAAATACACCCCTGTCCCACCACCCCCACCCCATCCACACCGCCCCTTTCAATGTAAAGTTATGTTGGTGCCACAACATCCAGGCCGAAACAAATGAGATCGTGTAGGTGTCACGACAAAAAACACACAGTCCACGCTGTAATGTGGCCGTGTAGGCAACATGGTAAAAACCTCCCAGCCCCACACTGTAAATGTGGTTGGTGTTAGGAAGGGCATCCAGCTGTAGAAAACCCTGCCAGACAGTCCTATGCGAGCAAGACAACCACTCTTGCCTCAAGTGGGAAAACTCCCGTCCAAACCCATGCAAGCGTAGAACATGGACGTTAAACGATGATGATGATGATACATGCACACATATATATATGTATGTATGGATTCACCAAACATTTATTATAATGCTCAGTGTGTTTGTAAACAAACATCCCGTATAAAGCCGTAGTGTCAAGCAACCATCGTTGTTCGTTTGTTCAACACTGACCAAGGAACGCTATACTAGTTTCAAGCTTATTAGCTATCGTCAGCAATGTATACCTTCCTGCCAGATTGTTGAACGTATATACTTACCTTATGCATATGAACAGCTGAGAAGCCCAATTTGCATATCGAGTGGGTTAATCGGCCGGGTGCACCGAAAACGATAAACGGAAAAAGTGAAACAAAATTTCATTTCCCACTCTTAGTACGGCTGTTACTTAAATATAAGTATGTACATGTACATACATATATGTATACAGACGTACCATAGTATGTATATATATATACATAGAGACCAAGAGGGAAGCTAGGCGACAAGTATACTTAGCTAGGAGGGAAGCAGAGGATAGAAAATTCAAGCATGTTTTACAACGTGAGGACCAGAAACAGGAGGTATTCAAGATTGCGAGGCAGTGTGTCAGAGATAGTTGTGATGTCATTGGAGAGAAGTGTATCCGGAATGATAAAGGTGAGCTTGCCCTCACAAGTGCTGAGAAGAAAGATGCATGGAAGAGTCATTATGATAGATTACTAAATGAGGAGAATGCATGGGAAGAAGAGACCCTACCCCACGTAGACCCTATAGAGGGACCAGCAGTACAAGTCAGCGGCAGCGTAGTAAGTAAGGCAATCAGAGATATGAAGATAGGGAAGGCAACCGGTCCATCGGGTATAGCTGCCGAGATGCTGAAGGCATCTGGGTCTGTAGGTCACACTATAACCACACGTATCGTTAACCAGGTAATACTAGAGGGGGCCATACCAAAAGATTGGTGCAGTAGCATCATTGTCAACTGCTACAAAGGTAAAGGCGATGCACTAGATAGAGGAAACTATAGAGGTATAAAGTTGATGGACCAGGTCATGAAAGTAACAGAAAGAGTTATAGCACAGCTGATTAGGGACCGGGTGAATATAGACGAGATGCAATTTGGGTTTGTACCAGGGAAAGGCACCACTGATGCCCTCTTCCTTGTGAGGCAATTACAGGAAAAGTACCTAGCTAAAAGTAAGCCACTCTACTTGGCATTTGTCGACCTTGAGAAAGCCTTTGACAGAGTTCCACGTGCAGTAATCTGGTGGGCTCTTAGAAAACTAGGAGTAGATGAATGGCTTGTGAAAGCGGTACAAGCCATGTATAGGGGAGCAGTCAGCAAAGTTAGGATTGGCAATGAGTATAGCGAGGAATTTAGCGTACAGGTTGGGGTCCACCAGGGCTCTATTCTTAGCCCTCTCCTGTTCATCATAGTCCTGCAGGCAATAACGGAGGAGTTTAAGACCGGATGCCCATGGGAACTCCTGTATGCTGATGACCTCGCACTCATAGCTGAATCTATGGTAGAACTAGAGAATAAATTCCAAACCTGGAAGCAGGGACTAGAGAGAAAGGGCCTCAAAGTCAACATGACAAAGACTAAGGTCCTTGTAAGTAGACGAGAAAACAGAACCCAGATCCCCTCAGGGAAATGGCCTTGCTCAGTATGTAGGAAAGGTGTAGGTAGGAACTCCATTCTCTGCCCCAAATGCAAACAATGGGTACACAAGAGATGTAGCGGGATCTCAGGAAGCTTAATTAAGAATGTAGGATTCACATGCAGCAGCTGTGCTGAAACAGCAAGCAAACAGCCACAGGAAACAAGTACCACCAATCTCTGGGAGGGCCCTGTAGAAACAGTAGACAGCTTCTGCTACCTAGGTGACCGAATTAGCAACGGAGGTGGGTGCTCAGAAAGTACAATAACTAGGGTAAGAACGGGATGGAAGAAGTTTAGGGAACTACTACCACTGCTAGCTGCAAAAGGCTTCTCCCTCAGAATGAAAGGCAGACTGTATGATGCGTGTATCCGAACAGCGATGTTGCATGGTAGTGAGACCTGGGCGCTGAAGGTGGAAGACTTACGTAGATTAGAGAGAAACGAAGCCTGCATGCTCCGATGGATGTGTAACAGTAATATACGTGAACGACAAAGCATAAAGGAATTGAGAGAGAGACTGAGCATAAGAGGAATCAAATGCTGCGTGCAGGAGAGGCGGTTACGCTGGTATGGACATGTGATGCGTATGAAGGATGACAGCTGCATAAAAAGGTGCAGAGCACTAGAAGTTGATGGAAACCGCGGAGTGGGGAGACCCAAGATGACTTGGGATGAGGTGATAAAAGCTGACCTTACCCAACTACACCTCTCAAAGTCAATGACACACGACCGTGACTTCTGGCGTCACGCAGTAATACAGGGTACCCGACCTCCCATGGGTACATGCTGAAGCATATAAACAATATGCCCCCACTCCCCCCACCGCAAGGTGGTCGTGGAGGTGCCACGGCAAAAAAGCACCCAGCCCACACTGTAAAGTGGACGTGTAGGCGCCACGAAAAAGCACCCAGCACTCACTGTAAATGAGGTTGGTGTTAGGAAGGGCATCCAGCTGTAGAAATCAAGCCAGATCAGTTCCTGTATGAGCAAGGCATGGTCAGCCGACCAGACACTGCCCACAACAGGACAACCCGTCTAACCCATGCTAGCGTGGAAGAACGGACGTAAAACGGTGATGATGATGATGATGATACATGCATACATATATATATGTACGTATGGATTCACCGAACATTTATTATAATGCTCGGTGTGTTTGTAAACAAACATCCCGTATTAAGCCGTAGTGTCCAGCAACCATAGTTGCTCGTTTGTTCAACACTGACATATATATATATAAAATTGAAAGAGTGAAGAATAACATGGTCAACACTACAAAAAAAGGGATTTATTTACAGTCTGACAATTGTTTCACTGATTAAGTTGTCTAAAAATTGCTGAACACTAGAAGCAGTGCCGCTCAATTTTAAATACGATGTTAGCTTAATCAGATCATCGGAGACAACTAGAATATCCGTTAGATTTACAAATTCAAATTACAGCATCATTAATAATATTAATAATAAAGATAGAGAGAGAAAAAAAAAGAAAGAGAGATAGATAAAAGAAAGAAAGAAAAAAGAACAAGAAAAATGAGAAAGGAAAACAGAAAGATATAGATAGAGAAAAAGACAGAAAAAGACAGAGAAAGGAGGAGAGAAAGAGGAAAGAAAAGGATAAAGGAGAAAAAATGTTGTAATGTTTTGTCGTTACATATTGTTTGTGCTTGCAGAGCAAAAGAAGAAGTGGTGTTTACCTTAGCATGTTCAAGCTGCAAGAGAGATTTCTGAATCGACGCGGGAATTTTTCCCTCAGGGCGGAAGTCGAAATACATTCTCCTACGCTGGCGGCGATTGGTTGAACTGAGCCAAACAACGCACGGAGAATGTATCTATGACCCCTCGGAATGTAGGTCACTACATATTTATGTGTGTATTGGCTATTTTAATAAATTAATTTTATAATTAATTAGTTGCAAGTTATATTAGAAATGAAAATGATATAAGATAGAATAAGATAAAATAAGATAAAATGCCAGAGATGAAATAAATTTAGGGAGAGAAATAGAAAGATAGAAAGTGAAAGATAGAGATATATAAAATATGAATGTAAAATATAAGAGGTTATGATGTTGGTTCATTGATAGATGATGACAATTATAACAACTAGCTAAACTACCCGTACTTTGGATGGTTCAAGCAGCTTTCGATGTAGCTCATTAAACTAAACAAAGGAAATTTGAATACATAGAATAAAAACGTACTTTATGTAAACATGAAAACCTTAGGCACTATTCCAGCGAAATAATTAATATTTGAGCTCAGTGTCATCCGTTATACCATGTAACAACAGAAATCCAGTCTAGGTATACATTTTTTTGACAACAGTAAAAGTGCATCATGAAATAGAGAAGTGAAGTGAATAATAGACACTATTATGTACAAAGCATAATATTGTAAAAGTTATGACATCACTTAATGTATGAACATCAAGCTTGAAACGATAAATTATACAATGTCAAATCCATAACTTAACTTAGTAATCTGTTAGAAATTGCTGGTTGTGAAATATATAAAATGATATTGTTAGTCTCAAGGAAGCGTACCTTTTGTTTCAAGTACAAAAAGTAAATTAAAATCCGAATGAGCCGAATTATGAAATAACTCTTGTCTTACTTAATCACGAAAATTGACACAAATAACCAAAATCTTTTTAATGTCTCCAAAGGCCCCAATATCGACTTTTGAAAGCCTTTGTAGATCATGTACAGGTTTTGTGCAAGGAGAAGCTCTGTAAAAAATTTCAAAGAAATCGCATGAATGGTTTAGAATATATGAGCCCTCATTAAAAATTGTCCCCACACACATACAGAAAACTTTGTCTTTATATATATACAGATGATGATAATAGGATATTATAAGATATTATAATAGATCTAAGTGGTACAATTTGGGTTATGGAATAGATTGGATGAATTAGGCTGGTCTAAAGTTCTCAAATTTGGTCGCCGTTTTATGCACACAGAAAATAGTTCTTTCGATTTTACTGTTCAGTAGTATTTTGTTGTATTTTAAAATTTGGAAAAGCTCCACATTACAAAGACCACAGTGGGACATGCCAATTCTATAGGCTATTGTCGTTGATAACTTCGTCCAGCTGATTTTATATTCCAGGTTTGCATCTCTGAGTTGCCAGATTTTATTGGCGAGTGTTGTTGTATTCATGAGCTTCCTGTTATTCAGAGTGTCTATGGACATACCACCTTTTCTTAAATTCCCCCACTGTGGAACCTATGTAGTGCCATGCTAAGCTGCCTGAATTTATAGTACATAGGTACACTATATTTGACTCCAGGCATCTATTTTGTAATGGGCATTTATTAGGTAGATGACAGTTACATTTAGATGCCTTCCTATGTGCAGGTTCTTAGATATGGTTTTGTATGTTGTTACGTGTGTTTGGTTGTGATGAAGTTATATGCTTGTGTTTTGTATTTGGTGTTATGGTACTTAATTGCGGGCTTCTTGTATTAAAAATTCTCTTATAGTTAATTTTATGTATGTGCGATTCTATGTTGTTGGCAGTAGAGTATGATAGTTTGATAGTTTTTCTATTAAAGATTTTATGATATTTCTGAATTTTAGGGAAGTGTTTGTCAACTAATTTGAAGAAAGTGTAAGGTAGTTTTGTTTCTATAGAGGAGTTAAATACTGGATTGAACCATAAGTACTTTCTATCTCTGCATCTTCTATAGTTACTAATGGTCTTTATATTAGAATTCTGTTCAATTAATTCTTGTGCTTGTTGCCAATTTCTGTTTAGTCCTAGATTTGCTGCTTCTATAGGTGTGGATAGTGTTATTTCTATTAAGTGTGTTGCTATTTTTTGTATTTGGTATGTATTTGAGTTGTGATGCTGTCTCTTCTGGATGACAGATGCAGTGCCCAGCCAGTTTCATTCGTCGGCAGGCAACTTTTTTTGAGACTGGTGGTAGTGATCTGTATAGTTCTTTATTTGTCAGCTTCTGTTTCCAAGAAATGTTGAGAGCCATTCTCAACATACTCGTGTAACATCCGTCAAGTCTCTTGCATAGCACTTAGTCAATAGTCCACATTTCACTGCCGTAAAGCAGGGCGGATTCAACAGTTGCTAGGAAGAGGCACTCCTTGATTTTGCGGTTTAGGTCGGACTTCCACACCTTCAGTAGCATGTGGCATGCCGACCATGCTAGTGCTTTTCTAACTTCTAATGCTTATGCTATTTTGATTTAGGAAAAATATTGAGTACAACAAGCATTGATGATGAGTGTTCCAATTGTTCGAACAACAGAATAACTTACTCATGCAATTTACAGTCTGTTGACAAGGCTGGTCTTTTGAAATACAGATACAGTCCAGCTGACGGGCTTCCAGTTACCGTCTATCCAATTTCACTAACAAGGCATATGTCAATCCAAAGCTATGATGGTAAATAACACATGCCAAAGGTACAGACCTGCCATCCTCTAAAAACCCAAACAGGGAGTTCCAAAAAAATGCCCCAAAACGGGGAGAAGTGAGGCAAAATGAGAAGAATTTACATAATGAAAGCTACACCCATTTTTCACAAGAGAAGACATCTCTCACCCACCCCAAAGTGGGTGGGAGATCTCCCCGTCGGACGTGGAGAGTTGACAGGTCTGCAAAGGTGCCACGCAATGAGATTGAACCGGAAAGCTAATGATTGAGAAGTGAACTTCTTAAACATTCAGCTATGTAGCGTCCTCATACTGAAACATACTTGCTACACAAACACGTCGATAAACACATATATATACTAGCAGTTTAGCCCAGCGTTGCTCGGGTTTGTTCATTTTCTATGAAAAGTTACATACAGGTAAACGTGGCTTGAAGGCGAATAAGCTTATCAATTAAGTGCATAAAGCAGTTGAACCGGTTATTAAAAGTTATGAACAAATTAGCATTTTGGACAATCAATGATGGGTTAATAATCTTCCAATAGCAAATTTAGCAGACCAATGTTGCAAGATGGTGGCCCTGATGCCGCTGGATGTCAGATCTGTCCGCCATGGGTGACCCTACCAGGAAATAGTTTTCCAGATGGCATAGTTCCAACACCTGCACCAACATCTATAGCACCTCTTTGTAAATGATATTGCGTATCATCCCTTGAGGTGTGTAAGCAAAAAGTCCATTCCTGCTCCCTAGGCGGGAACAGGCAAGATAAAGTTGGCCATGGGAAAAGCATGGCTCCCCCAAATGGATGCCCGCCACCGACAATGTTTGCCCTTGTGACTTGTTAATGGACATGGCAAAAAAAAATCTCGAACCGGCAGCGCTCCCCGGTAGCACTGCCAGGCCAGTGATTTTTGGAAGTTATCCATAGGTCCTGGGCTGAAAGTTCTCCGGAAGAGAGCAAACAGCTGATCTTCTTCGACGCCCAGGATCTCTCCGAGAACGTCGTCGCTCTTCCCCCCCCCCCCACACTAGTCCTCTATAGAACGTCGTGGTGGATGTTCCACCGATACTGGTGCCCAGCTGGCAGAGGGCCGTGAACGCCTGGAGAAATTCCAGTTTTCAAGCGCTATCCCTCGGTCTTTTTCTGACCCAAGACTGCAGCTCTGTCAAGGAGACGAGCTGTGGGAAAACGTGCCTGGGGAACGGCGACCACACCTGTTCACCATCGAGGAAGCACCAGAGATGTCACAGCCTCAACGCATGTTTGCGCATCATCAGCCATGGCATGCCCAGTCCTCCACGCAACAGGTGTTGACAGCAGATGGATCGTCTAAACATGGGAGCGCGTCCCTTCCACAAAAAGCGGAAGAGGAGGCACTCCATTTTGGTGAGAGTTCGGCCGGGGCAAGGGACGACGGTAAGGAGGTAGCAGATGACGGATGCGATGTACGCATTCGCCACCTCCGCCCGGCCTTTCAGAGACAGCTTCCTCTCGGCCCATTTCTGGGTGAGGGAAGCCACCTTGCTCGTCACCTCGTTCCAGTTTTTCTCCATCTGGAGGTCCGGTCCGAACCAGTCCCCGAGCAATTTAACCGGTCCGTCCGTCCAACGCCCCACGACGCTGTCGGACGGCATGGACTTGCCTCTCCAGGTGCCGAGCTGCAACCCCACCGACTTTTCCTGGTTTATCTTTGCTCCTGTCACCGCTTCGTATTCCATGAGAGCGGTGCCGAGCATCTGGACGTGTCTGGTGCTCGACACCACCACGGTGACGTCGTCGGCGGTAGCCGACTCGGATTTCCGCATCCAAGTTCGCGTGGGACGGCCCTCAATTCCCCCAGTTTGTGCAGTAACGGCTCGAGAGCCAATACGTACAAGAGGGACGAGAGGGGACAACCCTGGCGGATCGAGCGCATGATGCTGAACGGCTGCGACAGGTGACCATTGACCCTCACAACTGAGCAGATGTCGCTGTACATCGCAGCAATCCAACCGCTGAAAACGGGCTCGAAACCGGCTGCCTCGAGGACCGCCGCTAGGTACCGATAGTCGACCCTATCAAATGCTTTGGATTGATCCAAGTTGATCAGGGCCCCACCCGTGCTAGGTTCCTTAACCACCCTCTCTATGATGTATTGCATGAGGTGGAGGTTGTCGTGTATGGATCTGTCCGGAATGGCGCATGTATGCGCCTCTCCCACCAGACCCTTGACGACAAGCGCCAACCTCGTTGCTAAGACCAGTTAAATTACAGAGAAGGGGAATATACGGAACGCTCTATTTGATCATACACATTGTTTCTTTCTGCAGTGTTGTCATATAGGGAGTGAAGAGCGACAGAGAGAGTAAAGCAGTTAAATTATAGAGAGGGGGAATGATCATGATCGATTTTTGCCTTTATTGTTGATGGATTTGAAATTTTTTTGCTTCATGACCTTTTCCTGACTAAAAGCAATAATTGTCCCGACTTTGAATAGAATCCGTTGGAAATTGTGGACGTGAATCCGTTACAAACCTTAACACACACATCCTCAGATTTATATATATAGATACATAGGGATTATAAATTGGTAGTATCGGTAGAGGGTCGGACGCCATGCTTTCCAGCATAGTTACGTCCCTTTACGATCTGAGTTCAAGTCCCGCCGAGGTTGACTTTGCCTTTCATCCTTACGGGGTCGATAAAATAAAGTACCAGTAAGGCACTGAGTAATTGCTGGCCTTGTGCCTAAAGTAGAAACAATTATAAATTACACACATGTATGTGCCTGCGAGCTGGTGAATAGTCTCTACGCGGTCGATCGAGGGAAGATTCGATTCAGATAAAACACTATTTTTTTTATTTTTATATAAAATAAAGACTCACGGAGATACAATTACAACACAATACATACAGACACGTATCGAGATATAAATATATATATATGACTTAGTTCACTTCCGATACATAACCTGTTTGTTTCATAATCATAAACGCCCACCCACTTCAGGTGGTTTCAATATTTGTCATACCTGTATATACCAGGCGGGTCTGACACACGTGCGTGCGTGTCAAGTAATGGATGTATGTGTGTGTGTATATACACACACACACATGAACAAATATCTGTCTTAATAGCATGACAAGGTAACTAGGTAGTGGCATTTTATGAATACACACACACATATATATTATGAATGCGAGGGGTGGACAGAAGCCATATTAGTTGTATAAATGTTGTGTGGTTATAAATACATATGGAAAGCGCGTAAGGTGTATGTATGTATATATATATATATATATATATATATATATATGTATATGTGTGTGTGTGTGTGTGTGTGTGTGTGTGTGTGTGTGTGTGTGTGTGTATTTCTTCGAATGAAACAGTTCTAGTCCTGTAGAAGCCATTTCTATATTAAATATTTATACTCTGCTATGTATTGAGTACCTTACTGTGGTTATCCGCGATTGATACACACACATTTATATATATATATATATGACACATAGATGTATGTAGATATATATCTACAATATATGTATAGAGGCTACGTAAAGTGTACTTATATTTAAAAACATGCATATATAGAATCTCTTGTTACTCTATTATGTTGCTACTTGCTGTCTAGTTAATTCAGTCACCACAATATGTCAACAGATACAGATGTATTTATATTACATTACATAATACTGTACAACACTATATAATACTAGAGGTATATACATATCTATCGTGTAATTTAAATCATGTTACTTTCAAGGTAATGTAACGTGATGCTCTAATTTTATACATGGAAGTACTCAATACGTTGAATAGAGTGAACTTACTATATATAGTAGATAAATACTAGCCAATTTACATGATTTAAAAATTTCATGAAAATAGAAATTTCTTTAGAGAGGTGTGAATCTAACGAAGGTTTTCTCACGAATACACACATATATATATATATATATATATATATAAATATATATATATAAGGAGACAGAGAGAGACATGGAAAACACGGTTTATAGACAAATAGAACTATCTGTGAGCAAGTGAGTCTTGTGTGTGATGGAAAAGAGAATATGACTTACCTGATCGTTTGTCCTAGACACACAGACAGCGTTGGGATTGAGTGAGTTTGTTTCCTATCTTATTTCAATGAGGGCGATCCAACTGGTCGTTAATATATGACAAAGGTAGCAGGAAATGATTGTTGTGGTTGTGGCTTACCTCCCTTGGATTATGATCTACCTCATACTATCACTCATTTTCTCTCTATATATGTCTTCCATACCTATCGATATCATATTTAAAACCTCTCTCTTTCTCTTCTTTTCTCTCTTTCTCCGAGTGTCTCTTTCTCTTTCTGTTTTTATCTCCTTTTACAACAATGAGGTAACTTCTATGTGGTATTTCGACCTGCTAGAAAGAGTACCAAATCTCTCTCAAATCCTACCTTTTTGTCTTAAAAAAAAGAAGATAGTGTGAGATAAACGGTCTGACATGGTTGGAATGCTTTTGATTATTGGTCAGGTAAATCGAAGTGGGTGTGGCCAGGGACGGATTTATCATTGTGCTTAGGTGTGCTTAATCACAGGGCCCGGTTGGCCAGGTGGGGGACATCTTTCTGCCAAATCTTTTTTACCTCCTACAGGGCCCAAGTAAGGGGTCTCATAACTTAACTAGCACAGGGCCTCATGTGTCCTAAATCCGGCACTGGGAGTAGCTTATGACTAAATAACGTTAATAATTGTTTCTATTTTGGGCACAAGGCCAGCAATTATCTCAGTGCATTACTGGTACTTTATTTTATCGACCCCGTAAGGATGAAAGGCAAAGTTAACCTCGGTGGGATTTGAACTCAGCCGAGGTTAACTTTAAACAACATTAATAATAGAAATACATTAGATAATGTAGACAATGTTGACACAATGTTTGAATAAGGCTGGGTTGTCATGGCTGGATCATCTTTGATCATAGGTCAGTTAGGTTAGTGTTGATCCGGGTTAAAGCAACAACTAGATAGAAGAGTTTCTTTGAGAGTTTATTGTCCTGACCCCTCGAACATAACACAGAAGGAGTCAGGTTACAAAACACTTTTAGCTGCTCCTATTACAGCGTGTTGAATACTGGGTTGAGATGGTGGAGTGTTGTAGTGTTGATTCGAATGTTGTGTGTACTCACTTGGATTACTTAATTGTGTGGTCTCTGTTGTGTAGAATGTAGGCGAAAGAAGATTGATGTGCCTGATAACGTGTGACCAGAGAATGCGGGTGTGCAAGTAAGTAAGTGTTTATTATGATGACGATGATGAATCCTTGGGTAAGTGATTAACCCTGATTGCATAGGAAATGAAATATACCAAACACAATAATACAAAGCCACTATGTTACTAATTTATCAAATATAACTTTAGTTGAAGTTATACGACAATACATGCAGAACAAATAAACACAGTTGAATTGTGATATGTATCAGCTATGGTGTGTATGTGTGTTTTCTTACAAAAGTATTATTAAAGATGTATTTACCAAACTTCTATTGATGCGGAGGGTTTCGTTGGCCTAGCAGCAAGGGTGCGAGACCCAAAGGGGTTTCTGTATGGGACAATTGGCCACTACATCTTAGCTGGACGGTAGGAACTCTGAAATTGTCCAATTGACTGGGGGTAGCTTTGGTCCTATGAAAGTGTCATCTCGAAAAATCCCTTGTTGGCCAGTCTCTCTAGATTAACTGGCGTCAGTTTAAGACAAAGAAAAACTAAACATCTATGTGCCACAAGGTCAGCATGTGGTCACACTGACCTACTTTGCCAAGAGTTCAAATTACTGGTACACTCACTTCTAGTGCAGGACTTAGGACAAATGCGGCCCCGTGCTAGTTAAGTTATGAGGCCCCTATTTGGGCGCTGAAGGAGGGGGGGGGGGAAATGGGGCCCTGTGCTTAAGCACACCTAAGCACAATGGTGAAACCGCACTACTCGCCTCACAATTAATTGTAAGGTATTACATTAACAGGTGGAATAATCATGGCTGGAATGTTCTGTGTTTTAACTGCATTTTCTCCAATAATTGATTTATCTCCCATTAAATCTCTTTATCAATGATTTAGATGATGTGAGAGTAAAGTCGGTGGTTGATGTCTAATTAGTATTTAAGATCATATCATCTGATATGTTTTTTTCTTCTTCTTGTTATTGTTGTTATTTAACCCCAACTCAACCCTGATCCAGTAGACCTAGTATATCTAATATTATGGCTATCGTTGTTTAGAACCCCAGATCAACTCTCATCAGACTTAGTATATATAATATTATGGCTATCGTTGTTTAGAGCCTCATATCAACTCTCATCAGACCTAGTATATAATATTATGGCTATCGTTGTTTAGAGCCCCAGATCAACTCTCATCAGACCTAGTATATATAATATTATGGCTATCGTTGTTTAGAGCCCCAGATCAACTCTCATCAGACCTAGTATATATAATATTATGGCTATCGTTGTTTAGAGCCTCAGATCAACTCTCATCAGACCTAGTATATCTAATATTATGGCTATCGTTGTTTAGAGCCCCAGATCAAATCTTATCAGACAGACATATGAACAAAATGTTTCAGCTGTTAGTGTCAAATCTTTTATTCA
>OZ024741.1:228254836-228264836 GCA_964016885.1 Eledone cirrhosa
TAGATGATTATAAGTTACCACCCCTACATTGTCTCTCAATTAAAAAATTAAAAAATTAGCACTTAACTATAAAATACCCACAATTTCTAATCTCTCGAGGAGTTACTTCCCCTGAAATCACCCTCTAATTAGTATGGTAAATATGTCCATTGGCGGCCATCTTGTTACTCATAGGCAGATCTCACACAATGCAGCCTCGACAGATGAATACTGCTTGATTATGGCAGACAATTGATACACCCAGGACACCATAGTGAAATACCAATATATGGAACATTACATTATGTGACATTCTTTCCTTATTTTAATTTATATTCATTTGAAGTTCCGATGTCTAAAAATATGTTAATTATTTTCAACTGAAGCAGATCAATAATGATATATAGTCATTTGATCCACAAATATTATATTGAGTAGCGAAACAATTGTAAACGGGCATTATTATTATTAATATTATTATTATTAATATTATAGGGCGGTGGATTGGCAGTATCGGTAGAGGGTCGGACGCCATGCTTTGACGCATAGAGTTACGGCCCTTGCCATTCTGAGTTCAAATCCCGCCGAGGTTAACTTTGCCTGTCATCCTTACGGGGTCGATAAAATAAAGTACCAGTAATACACTGGATAATTGCTGGCCTTGTGCCAAAAGTAGAAACAATTATTATTATTATTATTATTATTATTATTATTATTTTCTACATTCCTTACATCAGACTAAAATATGTTGACAATCTTTTAATAATGTCTTCCTTGTGAAATTTGTGGTCTTGATTTGCTTAACTAATGAATATTTCCAGCCCTGCGCGCCTAACTTCTGCATGAACCCAGCCCCCTAGCTGCTTTCCACTGCATATTGCACATTGAGCACATGCATTTACGCTTTGGCTTTTAACTAATTCAGCGATCTCTCCTCTCCTATCTCCATCTCTCTGTTTAAGATTGGTTACTCTTGAACTGTGTATACTTGAGCTCCCGTAGTTGAGCTATTTACTGTTAGAAGTCACCATATTGAGTAAGCAGGAACTCAGGATCTCACTTAAGTCCATACCTATCCCAGATAGGAAGACATACCTCAAACTCCTAACACAGAGTGTCAACTCTTTCATCCGAAGAATAAGATGGAAAGCCTTCCACTTCGACCGTGCGGGTGCTGCTGACGCCGGAAGCACAGCAAACAGATATGGATTTACCACCTGCAAGAACCCCCACCCCCCCCACGCACAACATCCCGCTGGACCCTTTTGAGAAAGCTCTATTCAACTTCGTCAGGAGCATTAAATTCAAAAACATTATAGACACAAGAATAATTTTCTCAATAAATTAGCAACGACTATAAAAAAATTTAAAGATAGCCACCTCTTACATGTTATGTCTGACAAAACTAAAAATCTATACACCATGACTCCTGAAACTTACAACTCCTTCCTTCTTAAGGAACTTAATAAAAACTATAAACAAACTATACCCTCCAGTGTAAACGTACTTAACCGAAAAACCCAGGCTTTGGTTAAGGACTTGCATCTGGATAGATTTACCCACCCTTATGTACCAACAATCCCAAGGTTCTCTCTCAAGGATCATAAGCCAAACTTTATAGAGAACTCATCTATTAGACTTATAAGCCCAACCACATCCGACCTGGGTCGTATCAGTAAGAATATCCTTGATAGGATCATCCCTGGGCTACGGGATGATATCACCTATAAGTTGTGGTTCAACACCGGCCAAGCCATTAGATGGTTCTCCGATCTAAGGTCCAAACAATCTATGAGGTTCATCCAATTTGACATTGGCAGCTATTACGCGTCAACAAAGCATTAACCCTAGCCAGCACCAACTCGGACATAACCAATAATGAGATTGACATCATACTTATGGCTAGGCAGACCATCATTGAATTCAACGGAGCACTCTGGACTAGAAAAGACAGAACAGACAACTTTGACATCACGATGGGCTCAAGTGACTCCACGCAAATCACCGATTTAGTTGGAATTTACCTATTACATAACATCAGAGCCGAAATCCAACCCTTGCAAGGCAGAATATACAGGGACGACGCCCTATTTGCAGTCCACAATTGCACTAATCGGGGCATTGATTTGCTAAAAAAAGGAATAGGCCTAGAAATATCACCTGGCTTAACCCCCCATTCTCATCTAATCTAGCCACTAATATCCCTAAACGCTTCTTCTCTATCCTATCTAAACATTCACCCCCCCCAACCATAGATATTACAAACTCTTTAATAAAAATAACATTAAAATCTCATTCTCCACAACACCTAACCTAGCTAGCCACATCGCATTCAGTAACTATTATAAACTAAGACAGTATAACTCCCACACCGCGGTACCACCACCCCTATCAAATACACCACGCCACTACACCAATACTTACTCTAGTAGCACACCTCCCCCATTTAATCCTTCTAACACTGACCAACAGCTTAGGTTAAACTACCTTACTCTCACTAACCGAAGAAGCAACTGCAACTGCCGTTACCCTAATGCATGCCCATTAAATGAACACTGCCTGACACCCAACATAGTCTATAGGTGCACGGTTAAAACTGCTTCGAATACCAGCTCCTATATCGGGTCTACCTCTAACCCCTTTAAGGTACGCTATAACGCGCACTCTTTTTCCTTCTGAGACCCTAACAACAGATGTTCGACACCTCTAGCTAGGCTCATTAAAAACCTTAAATTAACCAACATTGAACACTCACTAACATGGGATATTTTAGCTAGGGCCCAACCGTTCAATGGACGAAGAAAATCTTGTGATCTCTGTATTACGGAAGCATATTGCATAACTCTATCACGACCTCTACCGATTAACGATAGAACGGAGGTAACTATTAGCTGTCAACATCGAAGGGCTAATTCCTTCGCCAACAGAATATTTGACCCAACATAGTCATCTAGCCCCATTTTTACTTGTAGATAATAAGTTAAATAGCTATAACTAACTTAGATAATTATAAGTTACCTCCCTTACATTGTCTCTCAATTAAAAAATTAAAAAATTAGCACTTAACTATAAAGTACCCACAATTTCTAATCTCTCGAGGAGTTACTTCCCCTGAAACCATCCTCTAATTAATAAGACAAATATGTCCATTGGCGGCCATCTTGTTACTCATAGGCAGATCTCACACAATGCAGCCTCGACAGATGAATACTGCTTGATTATGGCTGACAATTGATACACGCAGTGAAATACCAATATATGGAACATTACATTATGTAACAATCTTTCCTTATTTTAATTTATATTCCTTTGAAATTCCGATGAGCCGCTCTGTCTTTAAATATGTTAATTATTTTCAACTGAACCAGATCAATAATGATATATAGTCATTTGATCCACAAATATTATATTGAGTAGCGAAACAATTGTAAACCGACATTATTATTATTAATATTATTATTATTATTTTCTACATTCCTTACATCAAACTAAAATATGTTGACAATCTTTTAATAATGTCTTCCTTATGAAATGTGTGGTCTTGTTTTGCTTAACTAATGAATATTTCCAGCTCTGCGCGCCTAACTTCTGCATGAACCCAACCACCTAGCTGCTTTCCACTGCATAATGCACATTGAACACATGCCTTTACGCTTTGGCTTCTAACTAATTCACCAATCTCTCCTCTCCTATCTCCATCTCTCTCTTTAAGATTGGTTACTCTTGAACTGTGTGTATATATATATATATATATATATATATATATATATATATATATATATATATATATATATATATATATATATATATATATATATTAAATTCAAAGGATATATATATAAATTAGACGAAGTCACAGATAATACCCTTTGAATTTTATATATACTCCCGTAAGGTTGAGTAAAACTTTAGGCAGTATTCGGCTGCGTGCGCTTTCTAGCAACCAGCCTACTCGCCGACAGGCACCAATTACAAACTTTCTGCCTTGACCACTGGCCACTTGATGGTCTTAGCCATTTTGAATTCATTTCTGGCGGGGATCATGGTCGAAGAATCTTACTCCAGTCTGAGGTATCTCCTGATGAGTTCCGAGCCTCGTGGATTTATCCAAGACCGGATATATAAAAAAAGTGGTAAAATTTATGTGCAATTTTTCTTCTAACTTCGATTTTCTACTTAATTGCGTGTAGTTAACTATTTGTTTAGTCAATTTCTACAGGCTAGAAGAAATATTAGGTAAGTCTTTTGGTTGTACATCGCGGAAAAGAATCTCTATCATTTGTCTATTATTTCTTCATAAGTATATTTTAAACTTATAGCCCCGTTTAAATGATTTTTGTGTGGTTAATTTATACTGATTGGGAGAGGAAATACTGTATACATTTTATCTAATGATTCTTTGGACTTACATTTTTATGTATATACATATATGTGTGTGTTAATATTTATGGCCTCAGCCTTATAGAGGTCAACGCTCTAGACCACCACAGCACCACCTTTGTCAGCGGGTTTGATGACAATGTCATCGCGACGCCGTAGGTTGCGAAGATAGGAGAGTTCAGCCCGCATAATGTTAGAGCGACGAGCATGCTGGTGAAAAAGAAACAGGTTCACAGTACGTCAGCAAGTCACAAGGAGTCGAGGGTGTTGAACTGCTCATAGCTCGACATCCAATGTGACTGCCGGCGACCCTTATATTAACATACTTTTGTTCATAGCTTCGTACTTACAAGCACACACACACTGTTCTACTTACATATACATACACATATCGTCTTAGCTTCGTACGGACGTATAATAACACACACGCGCGCGCATACGACGCGCACAAGTATAGCTCTTTATACATTTCAGTATACGCGCTCCATCATCCACTGTTTTAAAAATGTATATCATACACAAAACGCCTGCATCAACAGTTTTCCAAGTGATGTTAACATGAATAGCACTGTTATTTTTCTCTAAAAACATTTTTTCCAATACCAGCCCGCCCGTCGCTTCAATCTTTCTAATTTCTCATTCTTTCTTCTGATGAAGGACTTGCGTCCGAAACGTTAACACCCTCTTCCTGCTATTTCAAGCGTGAAACTAATATATTGCCTCCATATACTGTACCGATTGTGTTGTTATTTCTGTTTACCTTTTACACATATATATATATATATACATATATATATACCCACACGTGTGTGTATGAGAGAGAGAGAGAGATAGAGAGAGAGAGAGAGAGAGAGAGAGAGAGAGAGAGAGAGAGAGAGAGAGAGAGAGAGAGAGAGAGAGAGAGAGAGAGAGAGCGAGAGAGAGAGAGAGTAAACTAGCCTAGTAGTTAGAATACTAAACGACGATTTCAAATTTATGTCAAAACTGGAGCCAGCAGATCTCGACCCTGGAGGCAAGCGCCCTGACGGAATTATCCTCTTCCCTTTCGAAGGAGGTAAATCCCTCACCTCGGACGCGACATGCTGTGACACGTTCTCCGCCTCCAATTTAGTCACCTCGGCCACAAACCCCGATACGGAGGTCAGCAATCCAAAGGACAGGAAGACAAGCAGATATCGCGACTTGTTCGGCTACTTCGTCTTTGCACCGATCACCGTCGAAACCTTAGGCGTCCTCGGACCCAGGATAACTGACCTCAGTAAAATCGGATCGGTAGGAGCCCGTCTGAAGAAGGAGCCCCGCAAGGTGGGGTGGCTGTTGGAGCAGGTGTCACTGACCATTGTCCACGGGACACAGCCGAAACACCGCTCGGACCTAGATGTAGAGTGTGTCACCATCTCCCCCTCCCTCTTTCTTTCGACCTTTGTCAAATAGTCCTTGCTCTTCCACTCTTTTCTTCTCATTTATGGCATTTATATTCCTTTCCAATACTACTTTCTTTTTCTGTATGTTTGACCAATTTACAGTTATATCAACAATAAATAAATAAAATATTTGAAAACAAAGCAAAAAAAAAAAAAGAATTTAAGAATTATTCACCTTATTGAAGGCATGGATAATCACTTGAAAAGGCAGGGTCAAGTACACCATTATCCTATCTCCGAAGCATTGAAAATATTTTGATGAACGAAAGACTTTTGACACGTGCAAAGTATAGAAGAAACTTGATTACTAAGATGTATACACAAATCAGAGCTGTCTGTTGGTGGCAGAGCTGTCAAAGGAGGCACCGACTGAGCTGTCAATAATGTGGCTAAATATAACATTGAGCATTAGTATCCATAGCAGCTCAAATTATATAAACCCGAAGAGGAGAGCGATCTACATTTGATACCATGACCTTTATCATTAAGCCTCCTGCCTTTCATCACTTGTGACCCTGAGATACTTGAAATCCTCCACCTGCTTCAGTAGAATTCCACTCACATATAGAGTACACTGCGTAGGCTTCCTTGAGAGGACGAGTGTCTCATTCTTTGCAGCACTGATTTTCATTTCGGTCATGCAGGACTCAACAGCAAACCTATTAAGTGCATGTAGGAGATCACCTTCTGACGAGTTAAGTAATAGCATGTCATCTGCAAATCCCAACCGACTGTACCTACATGCGCCAGACTTGATACCACTTGCAACTGGGCTGTGCATGTCAATCCTGTCCATGATGATTATCAACAGGAGAGGTGACAGTACATACCTTTGATGAAGTTCGACACCTACATTGGATGGTTTCGACTTATCCCATTTATCCGAACATAAATACTAGGGCATTCATATAGAGATATCAGGGTAACAAGAAACCTTAAACAGGGAAGGTATTCTCTGGCTGACTCGCGTGTGCCCCGTGTGCCGCGTGGGCTGGATCTCTGGAAAAGCACCTAAACAATGGTAATCGGGAGAAATAATATCAATTTTCAAAAAGGGAGACAAGAAGGATTGCATCAATTATAGAAGGATCTCCTTGTTAAGTCTCCCCGGTATTGTTTATGTTAAGTGCCTGGGAAAGAGATGTAGGGATATTGGTGACCCCAAGAATTGCAGGAGCTGGTGTAGTAATGCATTCGGTTATCAGAAGAAGGGAGATAGGTGTAAAAACCAAATTCAATATCTTCAATAATGTATACGTGCCAACCTTTAGCTATGGTCATGAATCTTAGGTAATGACCGAAAAATATGATCACGAATACAAGCAGCCGAAATGGCGTTCCTCCAAAAGGATCTGGATTAACGTTTCTCGATAGAGTGCGTAGCTCGGCGACCAGGGAGTCGCTACTTCTCCGAAGTGTGAGATCACATACTACAGGTTAGAATGTCTCAGGAAAGTATCACTGGACAGATTTTACGGGCAAAACCAACCGATAGGAGATCCAGGAGTAGACCCCGAGCAAGACAGTTGGATAACATCCATCACCTCAGCTGGCCTTGCTTGGGTATCCAGCCGAATCAAAAGAAGATTCTTAACATTTCACATGGGCAGTCATCAATAACGACGGTAAGCCGATAATGATGATGATTTAGGCACTACACCTGCATTCTATTTTATTTTCAGTTAACCTTGGTATAAAGAATAATCTGAGGCACCAGACTAATCCTACTCTGTTGAGATACTACACCCGATTTCTGGGTTTCTCAGCTGATCTAGGTATAAAGAGATGTAGATGTATCAGATCAGTTTCACTATAACTAGACAGTACACCTGCACTCTGTTTCTCTGCTGATCTAAGTATGAGAAATGGATAGATATCCTAGATTAACCCGACCCTATTATTTGGAAATAAAGTCCTAGATAGACTGTCTGAAAATATAATTCCAGATAGACTGTTTGGAAAAAAGACTGGATGGTCACAACTGGAACTCTCTTTATCGCATGTTTACTGGGTTAGGGATGATTTGCAGCTAAGTAATAACAACGTTAATAGAGTTGAAGGAATGGCGGTAAAGAACGGTAAAAAGAACAGAGGGCTAACTGAAGTATACACAAGGTTTACATTACATGTAGTAGAAGTGTTTGGGCGGTTAATTTTACTCTAGAGGACCAAGTGTAATGAATTGCAACATTGAATTACCTCCCTTTATATTTCTGAGTTCAATTTTCACTGAGGTGAACTTTTCTTTGCATCATTCAAGGGTCGATAACATATAGTACCAGTCAAGTACTGGAGCTGATTAAATAAATTACACGATTTTCTCTATGTGACGCAGTATATGCGTTATAAATTGTTATTTGGAAGAGTTCAAATTCCGTCCAAATCAACTTTACCAATTCATACTTCCACGAGGTCTATGGAATAAAGTACTAGACAGGTACTGGGGAGGATTAAATCAACTTTCACTTCTTTTACATTTAATTTTAGAGTTCTATTCATGTCTGAGTAAAACTTCCCCCTCATTCTTACACGGGTTGATAAAATATACGTTTCAGTCACGCTTACCAGCAATATAATCTGTTTGGTGGCCTTGTGTCTAATGTTAGATAGATATCATGATTCGAAGACTGCTTCAAAATAAGAAGAATTCCACGTCGTCACCTCCTGGAAATTTCTTGAGGAAAACAAATATAGATGGTAGAAGTAAGAGTATTTCTATAATCAGCTTTGAAAAAGACAAAAATACACCCAATTTCCTGTTATATTGCTGTGGTTATTTAGCTGATAGACACGTAATAATAATGGTTTCTAATTCAAGCACAAGGCCAGCAGCTCACAATCCATTGGGCCATAAGTATATATATATATATATATATATATATATATATATATATATATATAATATAATATAATATAATATAATATAATATAATATAATATAATATAATATAATATAACATAACATAACATAACATAACATAACATAACATAACATAACATAACATAACATAACATAACATAACATAACATAACATAACATAACATAACATAACATAACATAACATAACATAACATAATATAATATAATATAATATAATATAATATAATATAATATAATATAATATAATATAATATAATATAATATAATATAATATAATATAATATAATATAATATAATATAATATAATATTATATAATATATTATATATTATATAATATTATGTTATATTATATTATATTATGTATACTCCAGTCCTACAAACTGTAGAGTGCTTCTTATCCGATATCTGCATTGCTTTATTGTATTACAATAAAACTCACCTCCTACATATATATATATATATATATATATATATATATATATATATATATATATGGATCCTCAGTTCGGTCATCAAACACCAAAACTTGCATACATGTGCAAGTAGGATTGTTTATTTTGGATTTATAGAAACCTATCGGAGGCACGGCACTGTGCCTTCCGAGACGGTCCAGGTTTGTTAATTAACCTGAAAGTGTTTTCGTTGCTTCTGTGTTGTGGCTAGGCTTGCCTGCTACAGTTTTCAATTTGTCCTGCTATCTAACGTGTTATTATTCTGAGCACAGCCTCATCGAGTGCTTGGCTGCATAAATTCCTGATTGTATTTCGTTAGCTTGGCTACGGCCGAAACTTCGATTTTACTAAACTTCCATTTGTATATATATATATATCTTTCGCCTTAACTCTCCTGCTCTGAGCCGGTGCTACAGTAAAGCCAGAGTGCTGGTGTTTCTCCAGTGCAAGGCGCATACAATAGTCCACTACGATGATAAAAAGGTAGGGAGCCAATGTATCTCGCTGGAGCACTCCAGCCAGTATCTCAAAGAACTCTGTCATCCCATCAGCTGCTGAATTTGCCGACGACATAGTTTTGGTGACAAATACAGTGAAGGGGGCAGAGGATTTGATGCAGGAGGTTGAGACTGTGTCGGTCGATGAGTGTGGGGCTGAGAATGAATGAGACTAAAACAAAAT
This sequence comes from Eledone cirrhosa, assembly GCA_964016885.1. Taxonomy (NCBI): domain Eukaryota; kingdom Metazoa; phylum Mollusca; class Cephalopoda; order Octopoda; family Eledonidae; genus Eledone; species Eledone cirrhosa. Next base: position 228,264,635 of record OZ024741.1, read on the forward strand.
ATCTGGTAGAGAATGTTGAGAAGCCAGAGGGGATCACTAATGTAAGCGGGAAGCCACTAGAATTGGTTGAGGACTTCCTGTATTTGGGAGCAAAGATTGGGAATACGGAAGATGATGTGGTTGAGAGGAAGAGCAAGGCCTGGGCGGCGTGCCACAGCTTGAGATTGGTGTGGAAGTCGGACCTTCGTAAAGACCTGAAGGT
>OZ024741.1:228269836-228354836 GCA_964016885.1 Eledone cirrhosa
ATAAAATGAAAGTTCTTTCCCTTGAATTTACTTTTGAAACATTTTAAGAGTTCTCTCCCTTAGTATATAGTATACCATTGCGAGTTGTGTATATGGCTGTTTCATTCGTTAGATATCGTTACCAAAACTTCGTGTATTGTATACATTGTGTAAATTCGTTTTAACTATGCAAAGGTGATAGTGTTATAGCAGGAATGTCTTAAATTTTAAATCTGCTCAAATATTTACGAAGGCCTTGACGTAACCACTTAAGCAGTTAGAAATGTCATACAGATCTTCGGCAAATCAGAGTCGTCCCTCTTGAAAAAAAGGGGAGTTCATTCAATAATGTAGTTCGCTTCTTTTACTTTTAAGTAAAGATGACCTTGACCTAAACAACACCTCGAACCCAACAACAACATTATTGTTGATTGACACCAATCCTCTGCTTTTCCTAGACAGGTAATTAGAGTCACTCACCAATACATTCTCCGATTCACAGATGTCCTGTTTCACCTCTACATGATTTACCGGTGTTCCTCCAAACCTGCTGATATTGGTCTTCGACCCATAATAACTCAACACACTCACTCGCTTCCCTTCCTCTCGACACACCGTAAAGGTGCGTGGCTTAGTGGTCAAAGTGATCAGCTCACGAACGTAAGGTTGTGAGACCGATTTCCAGCAGTGCGTTGTGCTCTTAAGCAAGACAATTTATTTCGCAGTTTCAATCCACCCAGCTGTATAAAATGAGTTGTTGCTATAAATTCAAAGTCCCAGCCTTGCCATACTCTGTATCCCGCTAAATCTCTCTTAACACTTTAGCATTTAAACCGGCCATATCCGGCCAGTATTCTCTCACCCCTGTCTGTTCAAACCGGGTGTAACTGGCCACTCATACTGATGTTAAGGTATTATTCTCAAAATAAATAATTGTTTCTACTTTAGGCACAAGGCCAGCAATTACCCAGTGCATTACTGGTACTTTATTTTCTCAAAATAAATAATATCAAAATTTCATAGATTCAACATTATGTGAGATAATTATGTGAGGTAAAGTGTTTACCGTGAAAATACAATAGTAAATATAGAGTAATGTAAATACTAAAGGGTTAAGAGAAGACGTGTCTGTATAAGAATGTTAACCACATGCACGTTAATTTCATGAGCCGAATGTTCCATTGAATGAATCAACTGGAAAAGTCGTCGTTGGAGCCGACTAAATTCTGATACAAAACACTGTGAAACAAAGCCACCCAGTTCATTACCAAAACATGTGCCGAATTCTTTCTGTATGATCCCTCGGGAATTCCCTCTCACTCATATTTTTGTTGTATTAAAATAAACATCGAACCACACCAGTCTCGCAAGTGACTGGAAGCCTACCAATACCATGCATGTAATTCCTTCTTTCTGACAAAAGCATTAGAAGAAAACACGAACCAATTAGCATCAACATATTAGTACTGTGAAGGCGCGTGGTCCAGTAGCTAGAGTGTTGGCTTCACAATAATAAGGGCGTGGGTCCGATTTCTAGACAGAGCAGTGAATTGTGTTCAAGACATTTCATTTGACGTTGCCTTTCATGAAAATACTGGTGGGGTCCCGTATCGTTAAAACGCCAAAGAAACCGCCTATGAGATGTGACCTCGTAAGACGCTTGCTAAGCTTGCACAGATTTGAGTTATAAATTTCCTTATAATGTTTCATTTTAACCACTTAACACTAACCAATTAGCAATTTGATGAATGATTAAATATATTAGACGAGGTTCAATAATAATTTCGACTGTTTTTAAGTGAATTTTAACAAGATCTGCTTGTTATTTCAAGCAGGTCCAGCCGCCAGGCTGACGCCCCAGTTTCTGGCTTGTAGATATTGTTGTTGTTTTTTTTTGGTTGTATTTATTGTTGCTGTTGTTCTTGTTCAGTTTTTTACTATTGATAGTGACACGTCGAAAAATATTTTCGAAGTGGATGTAAGCAACGGAAATGTCACACACACACACACACACACACACACACACACACACACACACACACACACACACACACATACACACAAATGTACGTGTGTAAGAAAGTAGGTTTGTATGTATATATGTAGGAAAGTAGGTAAGTATGTATGTTCTTCTGGTTTTATAATTTCACAAATTTTTACCAATAGAGAGAGAGTCGGTTTCTAACATAGACACAAGACTCTCTCATTGGAATTTACATAACATCAACTAGGTAGATTATGTATGCATGCATACATGTGTAGATATTGATGTTATTCTATGTGTGGATGTATATGTTTTGAGTTGTATGTGTGCATGTGTATATGCTTTGTATCTGTACATGTGTATATGCAGTTATTAGATGCAACACTTTTGGAAAGTTTTACATATTTTTACTGTTCCATTAATGGATTGTACTTGTAATTTCCTAACTAGTTGTGTTCTTTCTTTTCTTGTGAAGCCTAGCTTCTCAAGATTTATATTGAGGCAGTTACTAACATACCCCAGTGCCCCAACAATCACAGGCATAAATCTGGAGTATCTGCAGATTTCTCATCAGTTCTGCATAAATATTCTCCTTTTCGCTAATCTTTGATATTATATTGGCATCTGCTGGACAGCTAATTTCCACTACTGTGCATGCTTTCTTCTCCCTGTCCCATATCATAATATCTGGTCTGTTATGCCTGCATTTTATTGGGGTTTTTACTGGAACATTCCACCAGTACTCTTTCATATTATGTACATGGATGTCTTCCACATTGCTGTAGCTTTTAATGTATTTATTATCGGGGCTATCTTTTCTACGGATTGCATTGTACAGTGTTTTGGCCACTACATCATGCCTCATAGATAGATAGTACCGCGATGACATCTTTGGACAGCTACTGATGACATGAGTGACATCTTCGATGTCAATTCTGCAGAGTCTGCACTTGTTATCACATCTAGGTATTTTGTCTGCATCCCTATCGCTTTTGTGAATCAGGTATTTCGTGTTAATTTCCTGTTCTTGGATTGCAAAAGCGTATCCTTCAAAGTGGGAGCTAATATAGCGGTTGTTGGTCCAAGATAGACTACTTTCCTTATCTATATTACTCTCACTCTGGAGCTTCCTGGCAATAAATCCATGCATGACTTTTTGCTGATAAGCATGCAGTTTTCTATCCATGGATTCACTGCGATACTGCTGAGCGACTTCCCTGGGTGTGAGTTTTTGATTATCACACAGGGAATATCTTTCGAGGAGTTCGTTCCCAACTCTCATGATTTTATCTGTTTCATACAGATAGACTTGCTTGAGAGACGGGGTCCTACACTTCGAGGTTCGTAGATGTTGTCGGAGAGATATGATACGACATTCAAATGCTGTCTGGATTCATGTTAGGCCTCTGCCTCCCTGCTTACGTTTCAAGTAAAGGCGGTCTGTGTCACTGTTGATGTGGAAGTTTCAGGTATTGTTTAGTATTTTTCGAGTTCTAACATCAACTGCTCCGATTTCGTCTATCGTCCAATTGAGTATTCCAAACGTTGGTGTTAGGAGAGGCACAGCAAACACATTGTGAGATACTGTTTTGTTTTGCGCAGAGAGTTCCGATGACCAAATCTTTCTTAATCGGGTGTAGTATTCCCTGGTTACGCGTTCCTTATTACAGATACCATTATAGGATATGTTCTCATCTATCCCCAGGTATCTGTAGCAGTCCTCATCAGATATCAGTGAAACAGTTAGGCCATTGATGACAATGTTGCTAGATTGGGTTGTTGTTTTCCCCCGCTTTACAGTCATATATGAGCATTTATCTTGGCCAAACTCCATTCCTATATCCTTTGAGAACGTTGTAACCAGGTCAAGATTTTTCTTCATCCCATCCATGTTCTTGGCATAGAGTTTCAGATCGTCCACAAAGAAATTATGGGTTTGGTTCGTATTTTGGTCCTCCTGTGGTGAGCCAATGATGTATCATTCACATTTCTTGAGCAGAAAGGACAAGGGGTTTAATGACAGGATAAATAATATCACAGAGAGACTGTCTCCCTGAAATATACCCCTGCGAGTCCTCCCTCTTTGTCTTTAACCTTAGGATAGTAGCCCAAGAAGAAGACAGCTTCTCTATGGCTCTGATAATAATGTTTTCTACTTTAGGCACAAGGCCAGCAATTACCCAGTGCATTATCGGTACTTTATTTTATCGACCCCGTAAGGATGAAAGGCAAAGTCAACCTCGGCGGGATTTGAACTCAGATCGTAAAGGGACGTAACTCTCCTGGAAAGCATGGCATCCGACCCTCTACCGATACTGCCAATCCACCGCCCCTGGCTCTGATAATAATGTCTGGGAGTTTAGCAAGTTGGAGGGCCTCTATCATCCAAGAGTGGTAAACAGAATCGAAAGCTTTCCTGTAGTCCCGCCAGACTGTAGCCATATTCCTCCTAAGTTGTCGCACCTCCGACATCGCAGTTTCGTTGATTAGGAGTTGTTCAGCACATCCCCAAACCTCTTTCTTTCCAGCAGCTTGTTCATCTGTGATTATGTTATTATTTTCACAGTGATCTTGAAGGAATAGGTTCAGCAAGGCTGTATACATCTTATACACCAGGTTTTGGCATGCAATGGGTCGGTAGTTTTTTGCCAAGTGGGTGTCTTTGTTCTTGGGGACCAATAATGTTTGTGCTAATGTCAATCATTCTGGTATAAGTGTATCTCCCTTAAGAACTTGTTGTAGAGGTCAGTAAGATACCTCTGATAGAATATCAGTTTTTTGTACGAGTAGCCGACAATCAAGTCTCTTCCTGGTGTTTTCTTATCTTGGAGTTTTCCTATCACAGTCTCACTTATTTCGTATGTTTTTGTTGTAGTGTAGGAGCAATAGTTCTTTCGGATTTCTTTTAGCCACACTGCATCTTGGTTGAAATTCTTCTTTTTCACCCCATATTTTTCTCCAAAAGGAATCTATGTCTTTCTGGGTGGGGCCTTAGTGACACTTATTATTTGTCCTTCATATCTCTATAGACTGATGTTTGGTTTCGTCTGAATCTTTTATTAAGCACTTTTCTTTCATCTACCCTTTTCAGGTATCGGCGTTTTTTGCTAACAGCTCTCAATTCTTGTTTGAGGGTGATCAGCTTATATTGAAGAGTTCTGGTTCTACTGTTACCAAACAACGTCTCTATTTTATTTTTCACTCTTTGTTGGTGAGGAGTGAGTTTTTTTGTGTTTGTTTGCATGTAAGGAGCATTGTCACATATCCTATGGTTTTTCGTAGGTTAGCAATCTTTTTTTCTATTTTAGTTATATATGATGGTATTTTTGGTGGTGTTTTGTTCTTGTTAATATCTCTGCTATCACCAAGATAATGCTAAGATAATGATTCACAGGCGTTGATTTGCTAAAATGTTGGGGTTTTTATCCGTCGTAAATATTCAACCCCTATTTCGTCAATAACACGTAATATTTCATTATTATTATTTAAAAAAAAAATTAAATATTGTCGTTTTAATACGTTCAGCAAAAGAGATATTTATACATGAATTAATTTCTCTCTGGAAGATTTCGTTGAGGGAAATTTTCAATTGTTTATACTTTTGATTATAATCAAATACTATCGATAATGATAATAATTATTAACATTATCGATAGTATTTTCCATAACAGTCGAGGTATACTCGGATTGTACACGTGGTGTCAAATTTCTTCGATTATTATTATCGATAGTGTTTTCCCCAGCATTCGAGGCAGACTTAGATGGTTCACGTGGTGTCAAGTTTCTTACAGGCATAGTTGTTTCAAGGCACTGTTCGACCTGGCTGCCAGGAAGTCTAGTAGCATGGCGACCTGTAGCACGTGTTGTTGATCCCATGTTTGTTTTGGGGGACTTACAATTAATACTATTTATCTTATTTTTACGTTCGACAAACGTCGCTTGTTGGCGTAATTGTTTCGCTGTGAAATAATTTAGCTCTGGGTGCATTTCGTCCCAGTGTAGCTTCATTCTATTCATATAGTCAATGGAGGGATTGTTTTTTGCCATTTTATAATAATTAAATAAATCATCATTAAGTTCACAACTCCAAGAGAAATGCGATTTATAATTTCGGTTTCTTCTGTAGCTACAACTGAATAAACTTTGTTTACCTTTCTCGTTGTTTATCTTCGATACTTCCTTAATGTTGTTGTTGATATTGTGTTCAGCCACGCTGTTTGTAGCAAATCCTTGTAAAATGAATTATGTATGTATGTATGTATGTATGTATGTATGTATGTATGTATGTATGTATGTATGTATGTATGTATGCATGTATGTATGTATGTATGCCATGAAAGTGGCGACAATGTGCAGACGACTCGCTGGCTGGATCTTGAGGGCTTTCCGGACAAGAGACCGTGACACCATGTTGACACTATGGAGGACATTTGTCCTAAGCCGCCTGGACTATTGCTCCCAGTTGTGGTAACCCCCATAGTGTCAAACTAATCACGGAGTTTGAGGCAATCCAGCGAAGCTTCATCAAGAGGATTGCCACGATGAAGGAGATAAGCTTCTGGAAGAGGGTAAAAGAACTGAACCTCTACTCCTTGGAAAGAAGACGCAGTGATCTACACGTGGAAAATCCTGGAGGGTCTAGCATTGAGATCTGGACCAACGGTCGAACAGGACGCCACTGTGTGGTACCAAAGGTCCCGTCTTCCACATCTAGAATAAGGAGCAGATACTGTAATAGCCTGGGATTCAAGGGCTTTCAACTCTTCAACAAGCTGCCGAGGGATCTGAGAGATCTGCATGGTGTGGAGATGGATATCTTCTTCAAGAAACATCTCGACACTTTGCTATCCAGGATCCCGGATGAGCCCACAACAAGGCACGAGGGAAACCTAAGGGCAGCAGCAACAAACTCCCTCTTACACCAGTGGCCAATCAATACAGGCTGGAGATAAAATGTATAGCAACAAGGGTGGTGCCCCAGCATGGCCTCAGCCGGTAGCTGGAACAGGTAAAAGATAAAAGATAAAAGATAAAAGATGTATGTAGGTAGGTATGTAAGTATGTATGTAGGTATGTAGATATGTAGGTTGGTAAGTATGTATGAATGTATGTATGTATGTAGGTATGTATGTATGTATGTATGTATGTATGTATGTATGTATGTATGTATGTATGTATGTGTGTGTGTGTGTGTGTGGGGGTTCTGTAATCTATATCTGTATATGCATTCTTATCAAACACTCTCAATCCCTCTCTCTTTCTCACACAAACGCACGCACACATTTTCACATACACATCATTGTGAGTGGGTACGTATGTTTACGTTGTACCTCTGATGACGAAATCAAGCACGCCCTATCGAGCGTGGTGGAAGGATGTCATCGAGGAAACCCCGCACTTTCTTGTGCCAGTGTGGCGGTGTTCCCTCTTGCTGGAATATGAAATTGTCTGAGTCTGCATTCCATTACTGTAAAGCGTTTTTTGTAATAAATATAGCTGTTTAAAACTGGGTCATTCTTTTTGAAACACCCTGTAATATAAAATAGAATATAAAATATGGGAAATGGAAAAATATGAAAAATATGATATAGATTAAGATAAAATATACTATGATGTATAATATACTATAATACAATACAATAAAGATTATAAAATATGAAATTATAGAGATTATGAAATATAGAGTTAAAGGATATAATGTAACATAATTGTTTCTACTTTAGGCACAAGGCCAGCAATTACCCAGTACATTACTGGTACTTTATTTTATCGACCCCGTAAGGATGAAAGGCAAAGTCAACCTCGGCGGGATTTGAACTCAGATCGTAAAGGGACGTAACTCTATGCTTCAAAGCATGGTGTCCGACTCTCTATTGATACTGCCAATCCACCGCCCAAATAATTGTTTCTACTTTAGGCACAAGGCCAGCAATTACCCAGTGCATTACTGGTACTTTATTTTATCGACCCCGTAAGGATGAAAGGCAAAGTCAACCTCGGCGGGATTTGAACTCAGATCGTAAAGGGACGTAACTATGCTGGAAAGCATGGCGTCCGACCCTCTATTGATACTGCCAATCCACCGCCCAAATAATTGTTTCTACTTTAGGCACAAGGCCAGCAATTACCCAGTGCATTACTGGTACTTTAGTGAAATACAGTTGTCCCCCGGTATTCGCGGGGGTTACGTTCCCAGAGCACCCACGAAGAGTGACAAATCGCAAATATTGAACGTGGTCCATAAAACTGCCTATAAACGTCAAAATATAACGTAAAATATAATAAAAAAGGAGCGAGCGTCTTATAGAAAGAGGCGTCCAATACGCCGTCAATACGTGTTATTAATAATTTAGCGTTAAAAAATGCATATTGCCACGAAAAAAGCCATTAAAAAAAGATCGCGGAAGATATTTATGATTCCGCGAATATGCGGTGATTTCTACGAACAATTATTCCGCAAATAACTGAGGCCACGAATGCCAGAGGTACACTGTAAATATATGCAATTAAGGTAATTCTGAAAACTCTGACGGGTGGATGAGTAAATGGTGGTGGTGTGGGTAGGGGCGATTTCAAGGAAATATGTAAAATATTAGGAATGAAAAATGAAAAAAACATAAAAATAAAATAAAAATAAAATAAAAATAAAATATAAGGATTAGGAAAATATAAAGATTATGAAGAGAATGGTTTCTGATATAGGCAAAAGGCCAGTAATTTTGGGGGAGGGGAAAGTCGATTAAATCGACCCCAGTGCGTGACTGGTACTTTATTTTATCGACCTCGTAAGGATGAAAGGCAATGTTAACTTCGGCGGGATTTGAACTCAGATAATAAAGGGCCGTAACTCTATGCTGCAAAACATGGCGTCCGACCCTCTACCGATAGTGCCAATCCACGGCCCCTAAAGATTATGAAGATAATGAAATGTGGTGTTATGAAATATTATATATGACATATTGTTATATTTTCCCAACACTTGACATGAGAGCACATACACACACACGAGTAAGTGAATATATATCGACACACTAGCCCTTTTCGAAGGCGTATAAAATGTCCTCTTTATTTACATACAGTTACGACTTTAGAACAGGGATCGACAATTCCGGCCCGCGAAGGTATTTTGTCCGGCCCGCCAACAGGTTTCAATCTTAGGCTAAACGATCCCTCAAAAAGTGCTCTGAATGATTTTAGATTAGAATACCGACTAGAGAACACGTCTAGCCACAAGACTCACTTAGCTGAACGTAATATTTTACGTGATAGTAACAAACAATCAAACACAGCTAGAATAGTCAGACATCGAGGTCAAGGTGACTCTGTATGTGTGTGTATTCGTGTATATATATGTGCATACATGGTATGTGTATGGCAGGGATGAGGAATGACCCAAACTTACCTAAAACAAGTCAGACATCGAGCTCAAGGTGACTGTGTGTGTGTGTGTGTATTCGTGTATATACGTACATACATAGTATGTGTATGGCAGGGATGTGGAATGACCCAGACTTACCTAAAACAAGTCAGCGTGTCTGGCATATAGTTATTTCATTTCATCCTCAAAATAGTTCATTTCAGTTAGCTGTCTGGTAGTAAAACATCTGTAAGTAACTGTATTCGATAATAACAAATGTTTATTTATTTTTCTATATTAAAAGTGTTCAGTATTATTAGAAGTAATTTTTTTCATTGAACAAATCGCAACCCTGATCTAAATACACTGCCAGGTATCGTGGTTTTGTCACCGTTTATTACAAATGTCAGTATTTTATCATATTACTGTATTAGCTTTTACATATATTCTCATTACGTATTTGATATCATTGCCCGCTGATGAGACACTGCATAGCAATGTGGCCCGCACACCCCAAAAGGTTGCCGACCCTTGCTTTAGAATGTTCTGGGATGTGCATGCATGTCATACTCTGATTGGACAATAGTAGATTTGTCTAACGGTTGATACTTGTCCTAGTTTCGACCAATCCGTTTTGCATGCCAAATATTCACACATCTGCCTTTTTCCCGAGTGGATTATTTTATATTAATTGAAAAGCAATGGTTTGGTCTTCCTTGATAATTTGAAAGTCAAGATTTCGATCCACTCACTTGTGAATCTTTCTAACACCTCCTCCTAGAATTCATTGGACATATGATCGGAGACGAGTGTTTACCTTCAGAGGCGATTCTTATTTCCTTCGGCGTGTAAAATGTCAAAGTGTTTGGTTTGATATTTGACTATTCTTTGTGACGGGTGTCTAAAATGATTTCAAGTGGTAACTGCGACCCAGGCTGAGATTGATGTAAAACTCTGCTTTTGTAAGGCATCTGGTGAATATGCTTAGTCCAGACTGGTTGGTCCAACATGGATGTCATAAATCACCTTTCCCCATTTGCATATAACCACTCCCGTTGTCTATCTTATTGATCCACGATGGTTGTGAACGAGTACAATATCACCTAATTGCACCTTCCGTACTAACTATGATTTTTCATATTTGTATTCATTATCATCTGCATTCTATGTAACATAGAGTTACGGCCTTTATGATCTGAGTTCAAATCCCACCGAGATTAAACCCTGCCTTTCATCCTTAGGGAGTCGATGAAATAAAGTACCAGTTACGAACTGGGGTCGATTTAATCGACTTTCCCCGCTCATAAAATTGCTGGCCTTGTGCCTATAGTAGAAATCAATATCATCTGCATTCTGATGCGTTGGGATCAAGCAATCAAACTTTGTTCGTAGTTTTCTTCCGAACATATGTTATATGGTGATTTTTCCTCGTGGTACATTAGGGGTGTTTCTCTATGCTAATAGGAAGGTTAATATTATTTCATTTGACACCCCCTTTCTCTTTGACTTTAATAACACCCGTTTGAATGTATCAACGAAGCGTTCTGCCCCGACCATTAGACGCTGGAGGATAAGTGGGTGATTTCATATGACGAATGCTGTTTTCATTTCACCATTCGGAAAAATCACACTGGTAAATTAACAAACATTGTCTGTGACGATAGTTTTAGGAATTCAAAACTGACTTTACAACTGTTTCAAATCAGGAACTGTTGCTGCACTAGTAGTGTTTGGCATTATTATAATCTCTGGCCACTTTGAATATGCATCAACCAAAATTATATACAATTGGACTAGCAAAATCTACGTGAATGTGGTTCAATGGTTGATCTTCTTGTGGTCAATTTAGCGGTTCATTTTTCGGCGGATGTTTAAGTGCACGAATACAGCTATCACAGTTTTTACAAAATTGCTCTAGCTCTTGAGTCTGAAGTGGCCAATAAACGAAACTTCGTGTGATTACTTTCATCCGGTTGATACCTGGATGTCCTATGTGAAACTGCTTGACTGCTGTCTGCAGCGGTGGTGGAACCACAGCTCATTCACCAAATACTAAACAGTTATTGACCACAGATAATAAACCACATAAATTTGCAAATATGCCTCGGCTAAATTAAGTTCTTCAAAAACTTCCCCCCATTTAGTCATGCAAATAAATCGTCTGGCAATGGAAGTGGATACTGATGATTTGAACTTTGAGTGATTCTTTTATTACTGTTGAAAAATCAGCACACATTCTAATCGACCCATGTAAAAACAGTTTTCGTTGTATACTATACACGTAACATGTATATAAAATATAAACACATTAGGTGCTTTTTTAATATCCTTATCATTTATAATATATATATATATATATATATATATATATATATATATATATATATATATATATATATATAGTGGTGGAACACTGGAAGGTAATATCCGTAGTGGTAGAGCACTCAGTCCAAGGGACAAGTTAGGTAGAAGTGGTTACACAACAGTTAGTTCACCATACCGAGAACAATTGTTTCACCTTCGCAGATCTTCAGCTCGGGATGTGTATGGTTATAGGAACATGAAGGACAACCGTACCAACGCGCATGCGCAGAAACTCGGTCACTTCACACAGGCAATACTATACTGCGTAAGGGAGATAACTGCGAAAGTCCGGAAAGTTTTTAGGTTGAAAATAAAATTTAAAAAAATTAAAAATAAAATTACAAAGAATCAGTCCGGAGCCTTGTAGTTATGCAATAGATGTTTGGTGACGTGTGGACAACGTGTGAAAAATTCACTTCTCGTGTTTAGGCAATCACTATTGCGTAATCTCTTTAGGATAGTTATTCGTTCGTCAATACATAAGCCACACGTCGGATTTCCCATTGCGTATGGCTTGGACTTAGTGATGGCTTTCCATTGAATGGAGTAGCCTATACTTGAGTCCCTGAGGGACCATACGTGGCTCGCGAGTTTCGTAGAGGAACGTCTGTCCGAGTATCTGAAGGTAGACTGGTGGTTCAGGAAACGCTCCTTGAATCGGCCCTCCGCCATGCCCACATAGAATTTGACTTCCTGTGGTTCGTTTGGTCGGTTGTAAGTGACCACAGCTTCATAGATTATAGCTGGTGTGTTGCATTGCTGTTGAAGCCATAAAGTGGTATCGAGCCATAAAAGAGGTCACGACCTCGATCGGTTTAAAAAAGACTTAGCTTCTACCTTCAATGAGTTAGGCCTTAGGATAACAGTAGCCACCAACCTCGCTAGCGTAGATTTCTTAGACCTTAATTTAGACCTTCGCACACAGACCCACATACCCTTCCGTAAGCTAAACAAGAAACTTAATTACATTCACAAGGACTCATGCCACCCTCCCACTGTTTTTAGAAACTTCGTTAAGAATATCAGTACTAGAATCTCAAACCTCTCCTCTAATAAGGCTATCTTTGACAGGACGGCACCCTACTATAACACGGCTTTGGCTAATAGCGGCTTCTCACAACCTATCACCTACTCTCTCACTAGCAACAACACCATTAACAAAAGTAAGCGCATCAATAGACAAACTATCTGGTTCTCTCCCCCCTTCTCACTCAACGTTAAAACCAATGTAGGAAAACAATTTCTAGCCCTCTTAGATAGACACTTCCCCATAGGTCATAAATACAGCTCCATCTTTAACCGATACAAAGTTAAACTAGGATACTCCTGCGCTAAGAAGTTGAAGGCCCACATCACCAGCAGCCCTAGGAGCAACTCCCCACCAGGGTGCTCTTGCCGTAAGCCTGAAGCTTGACCCCTTCAACAGCAATGCAACACATCAGCTGTAATTTATGAAGCTGTGGTCACTTCCAACCGACCAAACGAACCACAGGAGGTCAAATCCTATGTGGGCATGGCGGAGGGCCGATTCAAGGATCGTTTCCTGAACCACCAGTCTACCTTCAGATACCCGGACAGATGTTCATCCACGAAACTCGCGAGCCACGTATGGTCCCTTAAGGACTCAAGTATAGGCTACTCCATTCAATGGAAAACCATCACTAAGTCTAAGCCATACGCAAGGGGAAATCCAACGTGTGGCTTATGTATTGACGAACGAATAACTATCCTAAAGAGATTACGCAATAGTGATTGCCTAAACACGAGAAGTGAATTTTTCACACGTTGTCCACACGTCACCAAACATCTATTACATAACTACAAGGCTCCGGACTGATTCTTTGTAATTTATTTTTAATTTTTTTAAATTTTATTTTCAACCTAAAAACTTTCCGGACTTTCGCAGTTATCTCCCTTACACCTCCCGGACGCAGTCTAGTATTGCCTGTGTGAAGTGACCGAGTTTCTGCGCATGCGCGTTCGTACGGTTGTCCTTCCTGTTCCTATAACCATACACATCCCGAGCTGAAGATCCGCGAAGGTGAAACAATTGTTCTCGGTATGGTGAACTAACTCTTGTGTAACCACTTATATATATATATATATATATATATATATATATATATATATATATATATATATATATATACATATATATATATATATATATATATATATATATATATATGAAGAGTTATATTTAAAATTGTTGGGTTACAACTAGTAAATATTTATAACTGATATAAAAGCACTCGACAAATATTTGGAGTATATTTACAATATTAAATAAATGGAAACTATATTTATAAAACCATATCTATTTCATTATATATATTTCAGGGATATCATATTAACAATATGCTATGCCTTCCTCAGACAAAATACAATATAAACAGTTTTATAGATAAATAGATTCGACATACCGTAATAACATCGACTTGCATTTGAAGAGGTTGATATGGCATATCAACCTCTTCAAATGCAAGTCGATGTTATTACGGTATGTCGAATCTATTTATCTATAAAACTGTTTATATTGTATTTTGTCTGAGGAAGGCATAGCATATTGTTAATATGATATCCCTGAAATATATATAATGAAATAGATATGGTTTTATAAATATAGTTTCCATTTATTTAATATTGTATATATATATATATATATATATATATATATATATATATATATATATATATATATATATATATATATATATATATATATATATATATATATATATATATATATATATATCGATTCCTGGACCGGGCGATGCGTTATGTCCTTGAAACAATTGTTCTCGGTATGGTGAACTAACTCTTGTGTAACCACTTATATATATATATATATATATATATATATATATATATATATATATATATATATATATATATATCGATTCCTGGACCGGGCGATGCGTTATGTCCTTGAGCAAGACACTTTATTTCACGTTGCTCCTTCTACCTGGAGTTGCGACCGATAGATAGTACTAGCAACTGGAAAGACCAACGGAAACATTGTTTCCTCGGTCCGATTTGACGAAAGTCTATCGACTAAAATATATATATATATATATATATAAAAAAAAAAAAAAATATATATATATATATATATATATATAGTAATAATAATACATCTAAAATCCAAAGAGGGCTCGATAAGGATAAATATATATGAAATATATAAGAACCGTAGAGCAAATATTTATTAAAATAACAGATTAAAGTTTAAGCAAATAATCGCTGCTGTCACCCTTAACGGGATCTTCTGAAACTAAAAAAATCAATCTGTGAATGCAGAAGTAAATATTTCGAAAAAGGTTGCAACCGAAGGAAAACAGTAAGATGATACTTTGGTTCGTGAAGACGCTCTCTACACACTATATATACACACACTATATATATATACATATATACATATATATACACGCACACAATGTTTTCATAATGTAGTAATGCAGACAATCAGACATACATACAGATATTATAAGGGCGCGACGTTATAGCTATGTATCTATCTAAAAAGACAGACTAAGAAAGAGAGAGAGAGATCGCTAACCGGCGCCTAATGCGGTCCCTAGGGTATTGAAAATTTGAAATATATTTTGCTCAAAACACTCACAGGGCCATAAGTATTACATGTGTAAAGTTTGAAAAAAATTGGTTGGGTGGTTCTCGAGTTTTAGGGAGACAGACAGACATTCTCTGTTTTAGATATATAGTTAATTTACACAAACACACATACACACACACACACAAACACTCACATAATCATAACAGCCAAGGTGTGCTACATTATCACCCCTTCCTCCTCAGTTTATCATCAACCCTTCCTTCCTCAGTTTGTCGTCACCCTTTCCTTTCTCAGTCGACGTAATCACCACTTCTTTCCTCAGTCGACGTTATCATCCCTTCCTTCCACAGTCATCTTTTGTGACGGACAAATACACTAGGGTATTATATATTAGTAGATATGTGACTCTTATTGTTGTTACTGTTTAACTCCAAATCAGTTATGATTGAAAAAGCTTAAGCTGAAAGGCATTCCAGCAACGAATTTTCCAGCCATTATCTCGGAGTACAGGTTTTTTTTCAGATTTTATTCTAAGATGACAATGTAGGCATAGATCTTGGTCTGGGGTTTAATCTCGCTTAAAGTCGCACTAAATTTTTCTTCAACTTAATCGCTTCGGTCACAAACCCCCACATCGCGGCCCGGCTCGCAGAAGAAGGTAAAATAAGCAAATACCGGGGGTTTTTCCGGCCACTTCCTTTTCGCACCGGTCGCCGTCGAGACCTCCTCTGGCGTACTTGGACTCCGTACATCCTAGCTCCTCCGCAAGATCGGAACGTCGGTGGCCCGTCTGAAGAAGGAGCCCCGCGAGGTTGGGTGAATGTTGCAGCGGGTGTCACTGGCCATCGTCCGCGGGAATGCTTTTGCGGTCTTGTCCACGGGGCGCAGCACTTCTGTCCCCTTGTCCTAGACCCAATTCCCAATCAACCTCCCCTTCACCCTTCCCCTCACTTCTGCGATACCAGAGATCTTGCCACCCCCTCCCCTTTCCGTTCTTTTTTCTTTCTTTTTCTCTTTTTTCTCCATATTTTCCTATTCTTTTTTTCTTTTGTTTCCTTTTCTTTTTTTTTATTATTATTGCCATTATTATAGATTGAATTGGCAGTATCGGTAGAGGGTCGGACGCCATGCTTTGCATAGAGTTACGGCTCTTTATGATCTGAGTTCAAAACCTGCCGAGATTAACTTTGTCTTTCCATTTTACGGGGTCAATGAAATAAAGTACCAGTCACGCACTGGGGTCGATTTAATCGACTTTCCCCTTCCCCAAAATTGCTGGCTTTGTGCCTATATATAAGATACCATTATTATTTTCATTATAGGGCGGTGAATTGGCAGTATCGGTAGAGGGTTGGACGCCATGCTTTCTAGCATAGTTACGTCCCTTTACGGTCTGAGTTCAAATCCTGTCAAGGTTAACTTTGCCTTTCATCCTTACGGGGTCGATAAAATAAAGTACCAGTAATGTATTGGGTAATTGTTGGTCTTGTGTCAAAAGTAGAAACAATTATTATTACTGTTAATAAAGATCATAAAAATGACAATAAATAAATGAAAACAGTCTGATGTGGATTTGACTGTGTTTCTGTCAGGTAGTTGCTTCATCGTGTATGTGTGTTTGTGTGTGTGTGTATGTGTGTGTGCGTGTATGTATGTGTGTGTGTGCGTGTGTGTTTGTGTGTGTGCTTGTGTGAGTGTGTGTACGTGTGTGTGTGTATGTGTGTGTGTGTGTGTGTGTGTGTGTGTGTGTGCGCGCGCGTGTTTGTGTGTGTGTGTGTGTATGTGTGTGTGCGTGTATGTATGTGTGTGTGTGCGTGTGTGTGCGTGTGTGTGCTTGTGTGAGTGTGTGTACGTGTGTGTATGTGTGTGTGTGCGTGCGTGCGTGTGTTTGCGTGCGCGCGCGCGTGTGTGTATGTGTGTGTGCGTGTATGTGACCATGTATGTGAATATAAGTGAATATAAGTGAATATAAGTGAATATAAGTGTGTGCGTGTGTTTATGGGGATGAGCTGGGAATCGGAAATGGTTGTGAAGCCAGTAGAGAGTTGTGGATGTCAGACATAGTGGTGAAAGATGTGGGGTATATTGTGAGAAAGGGTGTTGGGTGCTGTGAATGTAGGGTTGAGATAATGGGATAGAGTAAGAGGTCCAGTTCACCATGGTGATGATTTTGACACTTGTCCATCGAGACAGTCATAATTTGCAGCATACCACCAATTATATGTAATATCCCTTGATCTCTCAGTCTGTCTGTTTGGCTGTCACTCACGTTTTGTTTGTCATGCACACACATTATACACACACAGATATATGCACAATCACGCTCAGATACACACACATAATCAAACATACATACATTCCATTTCCAGTATCTCTCTCTCTCTCTCTCTCTCTCTCTCTCTCTCTCTCTCTCTCTCTCTCTCTCTCTCTCTCTCTCTCTCTCTCTCTCTCCCTCTCTCTCTCTCTCTCTCTCTCTCTATATATATATATATATATCTATATATCTATCTAAGGCGGGTAAAATTCCCGAGATCCATGGACGAGTTCTCTCCAGCGGTCTCTGTCCCTCATTATCGCTGCCATATCCTGCATCTCCAACAGACCAGTGTCTGTCCTTAGGGCATCAACATATGTTAACCTTGGTCTTCCTCTTCTAGTGTGTCCATGTAGGGGCTCCCAAAGGAGCACTGAGTGCAATGTCAACTCTGGATGTCGGTGAGCACGTCCAGCCAACCTCAGTCTCATCTGTGTCACTTTTGAGCTGACTTTTGGCATGCCGACATCAACGTAAATGCACACTCTCCGCCCTAGTGATACCGGATGGATCTGCATAACGCACCACCGCCACCGCAACACCAGGTGGAGCGCATGCAGCGGACCACAATTGAACACTGCATATCTATGAATGCATGACAGCACAAGCTGTAAACAGTGACAGTTCAAACATTGCCCACCTCGTAGAACACCCCAATAGCACCACCACACCAATTTGGGGACGCCGACTCATTACAAGTAGGATTGGGTCTACAAACATATGTGTGGTTTTAAATTTTCAAATTTCTAAAATTTCAACCTTTTAAATTTTTAAAATTTTAAATTGTTGATTTCCGATATTCGATTCGCGGTGCTTAATCCGCTACTTCGATGATGGACATGATGCTGGACTTAAGGTTAATATCGCAGCTAATTGTAATGTTGATGTTAATTTTAATTTCAATTTTAATTTTGATTTTGATTTCAAGTTTTAATTTTGTCGTTCCATGCCGCCGATATAGACACGCACACAACGCATGCCGCTGGCAAATTCCATCATACATACAATCCACGTGCATTCCATATATATTGTTATGAAGCACATACCCTTTATATTCCATGTATACACCAAACCCATGCACATCTCATATATACTTTTATGAAATGGATGTTACACATAACCACAATATATATAACTTGTTTGTGCACGCGCGCACGGCCCACACCTATCCACAAGCAACGAGACCTGCATCATGCGCAGCCTCCTACCCAGTGCCTTAGCCCAACAGCGCCCATGTATTTCATATAAAGATTTGCACCACAGCCCAGAACTATTGTATGAAACTTTAAGCACACCTCGATAATTCCCGATCCCCCTCTGCAACCTTTCAGGACTTAGGCATAATTA
Source organism: Eledone cirrhosa (assembly GCA_964016885.1). Classification (NCBI taxonomy): domain Eukaryota; kingdom Metazoa; phylum Mollusca; class Cephalopoda; order Octopoda; family Eledonidae; genus Eledone; species Eledone cirrhosa. The sequence goes on from OZ024741.1 coordinate 228,288,756, forward strand.
GCAAGCATATATTAGATAGAACTATACCACTACTTAAAGAAAAATCACACCTTAAACTATGGAACGGTACTAATGAAGTTATAGATTGGTTTAATAACATAAAATTAAAACATAAGAAAAATTCATTCAAATGGATATTGCAAATTACTACTCCTCTATTACACCTAGCTTACTTAATAAGGCACTTATCTACGCTTCTAAACATACAGACCTATCTAGTGAAGAAATGACGTAAAACCCTAATAGAATTTAATAATTATCTCTGGACAAGAGCCGAGAGAAAACAATTTTGATATCACTATGGGATCATCTGACTCGGAGCAGTAACGGACCTCGTTGGATTATTTATTAAATGCCAGAAATGACCGGAGGTTTATATCGCGACGATATGTTACTTTTAATTGAAAACCATAGCAATAGTGAAATTAATAGGAAAAGAAAATCCATAATACAATTTTTTAACAACTACAACCTTAATTTAGAAATCGAGAATAATTACAAAATCGTTAACTTCTTAGATGTAACCTTAAACCTTAGCACATGTCTTTACTATCCATTCCATAAAATTAACGAAAATCTAAATTACGTAAGTTTCAATTCTAATCATCCTAGAAATATAAAAAAATACTATTGTCAATAGCGTCCAGCAACGGATTTCACGCATCTCTGCTAATAAAAATATTTTTAATTTAGGCAGAATATTACAATGAAGCTTTACATAGAACAGGATACTCGAATAAAATTAAATACATAGATAACAATAACATAACAAATCATCCTAGAATTAATTATAATAACAATAAACAATTTAACTTAAACACTAAACCAAACAAAAAAACTAGAACTAGAAATATTATTTGGTACTCTCCCCCATTCTCGTTAAGCGTTAAAACACCTTTAGCAAAGCTATTTTTTAAAGCACTAGATAAATGTTTTCCTAAAGCCCACAGATACCACTCTATTTTTAACAGACACACTATAAAACTATCCTACTCTACTACTATGAACATAGCACAAAATATAAATAGAATTAATAATAGAAACTTAAATTTAAACCCTAACCAAACAAACCAAGATAGCAATAATAATATTTCTAACAACAATATTCGTAATAATAGTACCGTTCCTAATAACAACAACTCCAGAAAATGTAACTGTAGAATTAAATCAAACTGCCCTTTACAAAATAATTGCTTAGACAAAAACGTAGTTTATAAATGTACAGTTAAAACTAGAGACAAAATATTTAACTATATTGGTGCCAATTCTACAAAATTCAAAGAACGCTGGTATAACCATAAACACATATTTAATAGATCCGATAAAATATCTTCCACTTCACTTTCACATTTAATTTGAAATATAAAAGACAACAATATAGACTATTCATTATCGTGGGGAACGATTTCGAAAGCATACCGAAATATGGCTTTTTCAAGATTCTGTAACTTGTGTATCGAGGACATTTTTATATAGTTAACTCTCAAAACTCTATTAATCTTAAAACAGAATTATTTTCTAGTTGCAGTCATCGCCAAACTTCCACTTTCAGAAGTATTTTTTAATTGATGATATTCATTACACTTGACTATATCTTATACACTTTTAAAATGATCCTATTATTTACTGAGTACTTTCTTTAAAAATTTAAATAAACATTTTTTTAAATGATCTTCCTTCTTAATTTTGTAATATTTTTCTAATATTTTTACTATTTTTACCATTTGACATTAATTTCTTAATGATACCCCTCTAAATATATTTTTTTAGATGTAGATTGATAATCTTTAATTGACATTTTGAAAGTTTATCCTCATTTACGATAGTTAGTCGAAATGCACATTACTTTTTTCCTCTTCTTTGATCTTCAAACTTTCACACATCTTTCGACTAAAATAATATATAATTAAAATTAATCTCACACAAAATAATATATAATTTTCTCTATATATTTTCTGAGTAAATAATTCATCAAATTTAACGGTTAGCAAACAAGATTACAAGATTGGAGTTATCTTTCCCTTTTCAATCGTGCAAACATAAACATTATATTATAATATAAAATGTATGATAAACTATATAACTTCGCTAAATTAACAATATTCTGAAAACATTTTCAATGTTGGAACAAAATATTTGAATCTACAAATTGTTCTCCTCTTACAACTTGAACTACGTGTTTTTTATGTAAAATGCAGAATCAATATCCTTCGTAACTCATATGAGAAATGTAAACAACTAATAATTGTAACTTATTTCTATTTCTATAATACTTATACATGCACAATTATTAATCTATATATATATATTTATATACTTACAATCTGTTGTAATGTAATAAGATAAAATCTACTTACAACCATAATTCTTCATATAATCTAATTGATTATATTTACAATATTATAACTCATAATATAGCTAAATAAATTTAAATTCTGGAATCATATTCCACCATTCCCGCAAATTGTTAATTCCTTTTAAATTAACGTAAATACAAACTCTTCTTTCTTTTTTTCTTCTTCCTACTTTTACATACATATATCCTAATTATTTAAATTCTGCATAGCGTCTAAAAATAACGTTTTTCAGCCCTATACGTCAACCTCATTTGCATACTCATCTTAATAATTTGAAATATCTGACTTTTCTTCTCTTTTCCTTCACTATCCAAGAAAAACTTGAACCGTTAAGGTATCTTTTCTTGGTTATGTCAACATTTATAAAACAAACTTTGTATTTTATCTGATGAGAGCGTACCAAAGTTTTGGTACCATTGAAATATATATAATAGAATAAATATGGTTTTATAAATATAGTTTCCATTTATTTAATATCATTGAATATTATACTCCAGAAAACTTGTCGAGTGCTCTGAATTAGTTATAAGCATTTATATTTGTTGAATTACCAACAAATTGAATATCCCTTTCGCTTAAGGAATTCAGTCCACGCTTTGCTATTTTCTATCCACTGAATTATTTTTTAATAAGTTTCCAGAGTCCACGCTTTGCCTGGATACTTAGATGAGAATAGTCTTCCCTGACGACGGAATGATTCTCTGTATTTTCTTCGGAAAATATATTTATTCCATTCCAGAAACTAATTAGTTGGAAGTGATATTTTAGTAAGTAAGTTAATTTTATAATTTTCTTATTTTACGTCTCATATTATTGTTCTGCAACCCCATGCATTGAACCACAAAGTTACTAAGACCAAACCTATATATTTGCTAGCATTGATATGCATCTGTATGTATATATATGATACTAGATATTAATTCTTTATAATTATCTCCAAATTATTTGTCGAGCAATATTGGCCATGACTGTTGCTATGGTAGCAGGCAGGCCGCTGTCTTATTAGCAAACCACTTTCCACTGATTGACCTCGATGTCACGTGATTGATTCTTTTTGAATTTGCCACCGACGCAGAGGCAGTGATTTTCTCAATGGCTAGGAATTCAGTCCACACTTTGCTATTTTCTATCCACTGAATTATTTTTTAATAAGTTTCCAGAGTCCACGCTTTGCCTGGATACTTAGATGAGAATAGTCTTCCCTGACGACGGAATGATTCTCTGTATTTTCTTCGGAAAATATATTTATTCCATTCCAGAAACTAATTAGTTGGAAGTGATATTTTAGTAAGTAAGTTAATTTTATAATTTTCTTATTTTACGTCTCTCATATATATATATATATATATATATATATATATATATATATATATATATATATATATATATATATATATATACAATATATTAATAAATGGAAACTATATTTATAAAACCATAATTATTTTATCATATATATTTCAAGGGCAACCAAGACAAATTTTGGTGCGCTTTCATCAGATAAAATACAAATTTGTTTTATAAATATTGACATACCCGCATAAAGACAACCTTACCGGTTGAGGTTCGCTGGATAGTGGAAAAAATATTTTATTGAGGGTGATTCAAAGTTAAGTTATGAGTAAGTATGCAAATGAGTATCAGAAAAATTGAAAAAAACAACGGTTTATTTAAATTAAACTGTTGGAAGAAAGTAGTGAAAGGGAGAGAGAAAAGGGAGAGAGAAAAAATATTGAAAGGGAAAGAGAAAGAATAGTGAAAAAGAGGGAGAAAAAAAGAGAAAGAGAAAGAGAGAAGAAAGAAAAAAGGGTGATAAAAATGGAGAAGAAAAGAGAGACAAGATTATGCAGAGTGATAGTGAAGAAAATTTAAGGAAGAGCGAGCAAAGAAATGAGCTTTTCCAGTGATGGATACTCAAATCGTAAATATAACGTTCATTATGCTATGTTTATATTAAACCTAATACTATATTTATAATGATAAGTTAAACATTAAATTAAGAATAAATAAAAATACTGTTAAATTTAATTAAAAATAAGAAGTATTTAAAATATATTAAGATGTATTAATAATATATGGGTTTAGATGGGTATGTTATGTTATAGATGATAAATTATTTAAATTTATAGTATTTTACATTGGAAAAATATTTAGAATCTAGTTTTGTTTATTTAATTAAAGTAAGTTTGGCAAAATTATATTTAGCCAGAATTTGTTAATAGTTGTAAGTTAAACACCTAAAAACTTCCAAAGATTACGAAAAATCACGAGAGTTTACAAAGGATTAAGTACTTAATTAGAAGTATATACTAAAACCATTTAAAAATTCAGACTATAAATTAAGACTATAAAATTTAAGATTATAAAAAACAATAAGGAAGTTTAAAGGAAGTTTAAAAGGGATTTAAAAAATCTCAAATGACTCCAAGGATACATAAAAATCTCTTAAAAAGTTATAAGAAGTTATAAAAATTCATCTTAAAATATAATTAAAACATAAACCATACATTATTCCAAATATATAGAAGTATTTGGAAATATATGAAAATACATAAATATAAAAAATGTTTAAAATATTGGAAGATATAAAAATATTGGAAGATATGAAAACAATAGTTTTTCCGTATCTTTAAAAAAAAATCTTTCAAATTTAAAAAAAAACTTTCAAAAAGTTTTTCAAAGAAAATTTTTAAAATTTTCGAAAACCTTTTCTTAAAAGAATTTCAAGTAGTCATTCAAAAAGGTTATGATATATTTTTTTGGAGGTAGGATTGATAAGTGTAATAATATAAATTATATTTATGAAGTAGAAATATTAGAAAGTAAAGGTTTTAAGGAGTAAATTAAAAATTTAATAAGTGTATTTTATATATTTACGAAGTTATTAAAATTAGAATTATATTAAATTCTTGAACCATATATGGATATAATCTGAGGAATGAGATTATAGGTGTTTGGATAGAGAAAACATTATGTATGGAAGATTAACTATATATTACATTTTATATATATATCTAAAGGTTGAAGTTAAACGATGTTTACAAGAACTAAATAGGTTATTACGCAAATTGAAATATATATAATAAAATAATTAGGGTTATATAAATATAGTTTCCATTTATTAATATATTGAATATTTACACAACTAAACTGTTGAGTGATTTATATCAATTATAAAAATTTTTAAGCTTATTGAATTCCAACAAATTAAATATAACCTCTGCATATATATATATATATATATATATATATATATATATATATATATATATATATATATATATATATATATATACTGGAAATGGAATGTATGTATGTTTGATTTTATATATATATATATATATATATATATATATATATATATATATTGTAATAATAATAAATGTGAAGAGTAAAATCCGAAGAGATTGATTGTTATTTTAGTTGTGGATTATGTATGTATACACACACACACACACACACACACACACACACACACACACACACATATATATATATATATAAAAAAAGAGAGAGAGAGAGAGAGAGAGAGAGAGAGAGAGAGAGAAAGAGAGAGAGAGAGAGATTTAAATATATTTTAAAAATAAGAATGACTTTTCTTATGAGACTCACACATACATATGAACATACATACAAATATACATGCACACATAAACACATACATACACGCAGATACATAAATACATACACATACACACATACACACAGATACATACATACATACATACATACACACACATACATACATACATACATACATACATACACAAACAAGCCTACATGCCTTCTATTTCTAATAAGGAAATAGTAGAAATACATTTAAATATATACACATATACGTATGTATTAATATATATGTATATGTGTGTTTTGTGAGCACGCTCATATATGTTTATACCCATATACATCTGACAGTAGAGTGCTGTGGTGTTAGTGGGGGTGATAATGGTAATGTTTGTTGTAGTATTGCTAGTGAAACCGGAGTAACCTGAATCTACCCGTGGGTTACATTAAAGCATCATATATATTGTTTCCTCAACTTTGTTGTTAAATGCTTCAACACTCCTTCCACACCCAATACGCTTCTTCTAATTCATCACTGTCTACTACTTCCTCATCCTCCGGTAATACCTCTAAAGTATCAGTTATAACCACGGGCCGAGGCGAGCAACTGTCGTGTATTTCCGTGTAGATTGCATGTGCGCCTATTTATGTACGTATGTATGTATGCATCTATGTATATATGTATGTAAAAATATATATATATGTGTATATGTATATATGTATGCATGTATGTATGTATGTATGTATGTATGTATGTATGTATGTATGTATGTATGTATGTATGTATGTATGTATGTATGTATGTTCTTCTGGTTTTATAATTTTATAAAATTTACGAATAGAGAGAGAGAGAGTCGGTTTCTAGCATAGACACAAGTCTCTCTCATTGGAATTTAAACAGCATCAACTAGGTAGATATGTATGTGTGTGCAGGAATGGATGTTATTGTATGTATGGATGGGGATGTTTTGAGATGTATGTGTGCATGTGTATATGCTTTGTATCTGTACATGTGTACATGCAGTTGTTAGATGCGGAATTTTTGGAATATTTTACATATTTATACTGTTCCATTAATGGATTGAACTTGTAATTTCCTAACCGGTCGTGTTCTTTATGAAGAACAGCTTCTCAAGATTTGTATTGAGGCAGTTACTAACATATCCCAGTTACTACCATGTATGTATGTATGTATGTATGTATGCATGTATGTATGTATGTATGTATGTATGTATGTATGTTTGTATGTTATGTCAGGTCACCAGTTGGTGCTACTGGTAACATGTATCCCAGTACAACCTGTCTCATGGTCGGGTCGTTGGCGACTAAACTGTCAACCCCACCAAGGTTTCTTGGTGAGGAGGGTGACTTTGGACATCCTGCAGGACTAAAAACAAAACCTGTCAAAGGGCAAAGGAGCTCTTAAGAGTCAATGGCCATCCAAAATCACCGAGAGAGATGACCCCTTAGCCTTTGTCAAGGCAGAATTCTAGGAGAAGGAAAACTCTGATATAACACCTGCAACCCTGATGGTATCCAATGATGTTGACTTGTTCTTCTTTTTGGTAAATATAATCTTGGTTAAGAGAGTGGGACTGGCTTAGTGCAGTGCCTTTGCTCACTATAAAAGCTTCACGGCACAGGCATTGCTTTATAGCTGGAAATCTCTCTGCACTTTTCGTCACATGGTACCATGGGCCCAGCACTATGTGTCAATAATTGTCGCAAGTGTAGTGTTTGTACCAGAGTTTTCAAGTCGCTGGCTGGACTAAAAAGTCACACTCGTTCAGCGCATCGGTAGGGGTTCTCCTACCTGGATATAAAATAGTGGCCGTACTCGAAAACGAGTTGGCAGCCACCACCATGTATCTATGTATGTATGTACGTATGGGAGTGTAGGACCCCTAGCCTTTGTCAGGGCATTCTTCTAGGAGAAGGCAACTCGAGAAACTGGGATAACTCCGATATAAAACCTGCGGCTCAGTAGTTACCGATGATGTTGATCTTTTCTTCTTTTCGGGTTAGAGCTACTGTCGCCCAGAGAGTGGGATTAGCTCAGTGCACAGTCTTACCTCACTTTAAAAAATATCTTCCCGCACAGGCATTGCACGATAGAATTAATTAATAATTATTAATAACGGTATATCGTGCAATGGCCATACTCGATAACGCGGGGGGCAGCCATCATGTATATATGTATGTTCTTCTGGTTTTATAACTTCACAAAGTTTCACCAATAGAGAGAGAGTCGGTTTCTAACATAGACACAAGACTCTCTCATTGGAATTTCCACAACATCATCTAGGTAGATATGTATGTATGCATGCATGTGTAGATATGGATGTTATTGTATGTGTGGATGTGCATGTTTTGAGTTGTATGTGTGCATGTGTATATGGTTTGATTCTGTACATGTGTATACGCAGTTATTAGATGCAAAATATTTGGAATGTTTTACATATTTTTACTGTTCCATTAATGGATTGTACTTGTAATTTCCTAACTAGTTGTGTCCTTTCTGTTCCTGTGAAGCCTAGCTTCTCAAGATTTGTATTGAGGCAGTTACTAACATACCCCAGTGCCCCAATAGTCACAGGCATACATCTGAAGGTGTAATCAGGGTGGAGTATCTGCAGATTTCTCATCAGTTCTGCATAAATATTCTCCTTTTCACTAATCTTTGATATTATATTGGCATCTGCTGGGCAGCTAATTTCCACTACTGTGCATACTTCCTCCTCCCTGTCCCAAATCATAATATCTGGTCTGTTATGCCTGCATTTTATTGGGGTTTTTACTGGAACATTCCACCAGTACTCTTTCATATTATGTACATGGATGTCTTCCACATTGCTGTAGCTTTTAATGTGTTTATTATCGGGGCTATCTTTTTTACGAACTGCATTGTACAGTGTTTTGGCCAGTACATCATGCCTCATAGGTAGATAGTACCGCAATGACATCTTTGGGAAGCTGCTGATGACATGGGTGATATCCTCTATGTTAGTTCTGCAGAGTCTGCACTTGTTATCAAATCTAGGTGTTTTGCCTGAATCGCTATCTCTTTTGTGAATCAGGTATTTCGTGTTAATCTCCTGTTATTGGATTGCAAAAGCGTATCCTTCAAAGTGGGAGCCAATATAGCGGTTGTTGGTCCAAGATAGACTACTTTCCTTATCTATATTACTCTCACTCTGGAGCTTCCTGGCAACATATCCATGCATGATTTTTTGCTGATAAGTATGCAGTTTTTCATCCATGGATTCACTGCAATACTGCTGCGCGACTTCCCTGGGTGTGAGTTTTTGATTATCACACAGGGAATATCTCTGGAGGAGTTCCTTCCCAACTCTCATGATCTTTTCTGTTTCATGCAGATAGACTTGCTCGAGAGACGGGCTTCTACACTTCGAGGCTCGTAGATGTTGTCGGAGGGATATGATGCGACATTCAAATGCTGTCTGGACTGATGTTAGGCCTCTGCCTCCCTGCTTACGTTTCAAGTAAAGGCGGTCTATGTCACTGTTGCTGTGGAAGTTTCCTGTGTTGTTCAGTATTGTTCGAGTTCCAACATCAACTGCTCGGATTTCGTCTATCGTCCAATGGAGTATTCCAAACGTTGGTGTTAGGACAGGCATATTGTGAGCCACTGTTTTGTTCTGAGCAAAGAGTTCCGATGACCAGATCTTTCTTAATCGGGTGTAGTATTCCCTGGTTACGCGTTCTTTATTTCAGATACCATTATAGGATATGTTCTCATCTATCCCCAGGTATCTGTAGCAGTCCTCATCAAATATCAGTGAAACAGTAAAGCCATTGATGACAATGTTGCTAGATTGGGTTGTTTTTCCCCGCTTTACAGTCATGTATGAGCATTTAACTTGGCCAAACTCCATTCCTATATCCTTTGAGAACTTTGTAACCAGGTCAAGATTTTTATTCATCCCATCCACGTTCTTGGCATAGAGTTTCAGATCGTCCACAAAGAAATTATGGGTTAGGTTCGTATTTCTGTCCTCCTGTGAGCTAATGATCTATCCCCCACATTTCTTGAGCAGAAAGAACAAGGGGTTTAATGACAAGACGAACAATATCACAGAGAGACTGTCCTCCTTAAATATACCCCTGCAATATTTTATTTTATCAGTGAAAATTGAGTCCTCCCTCTCTGTCTTTAACCAAGAAGAAGACAGACTACCTATGACTCTGACAATAATGTCTGGGACTTCAGCAAGTTGCCGGGCCTTTATCATCCAAGAGTGGGGAACAGAATCTAAAGCTTTCCTATAGTCCAGCCAGACTGTAGCCATATTCCTCCGAAGTTGCCGCACCTCCGACATCGCAGTTTTGTTGATTAGGAGTTGTTCAGCACATCCCCAAACCCCTTTCTTTCCAGCTGCTTGTTCATCTGTGATGATGTTATTATTTTCACAATGATCTTGGAGGAATAGGTTCAGGCAGGCTGTATCTTATACATCAGGTTCTGGCGCAATGGGTCGGTAGTTTTTTGCCAAGTGGGTGTCTTTGTTCTTGGGGACCAGTAATGTTTGTGCTAATGACAATCATTCTGGTATAAGTGTATCTCCCTTAAGAACTTGTTGGTAGAGGTCAGTAAGATACTTCCGATAGAATATCAGTTTTTTGTACCAGTAGCCGACAATCATGTCTCTTCCTGGTGTTTTCTTATCTTGGAGTTTTCCTATCACAGTCTCAAGGGCACCCTCACTTATTTCGTATGTTTTTGTTGTAGTGTAGGAGTAATAGTTCTTTCGGATTTCTCTTAGCCACACTGCATCTTGGTTGAAATTCTTCTTTTCACCCCATATGTTGCTCCAAAAAGAATCTCTGTCTTTCTGGGATGGGGCCTCAGTGACACTTATTATTTGTCCTTCATATCTCTATAGACTGATGTTTGGTTTCGTCTGAATCTTTTATTAAGCACTTTTCTCTCATCTACCTTCTTCAGGTATCAGCGTTTTTCGCTAACAGCTCTCAATTCTTGTTTGAGGGTGATCAGCTTATATTGGAGAGAGTTCTGGTTCTACTGTTACCAAACATCGTCTCTATTTTATTTTTCACTCTTTGTTGGTGAGGAGTGAGGTTTTTTGTGTTTGTTTGCATGTAAGGAGCATTGTCACATATTCTGTTTTTTCGTAGGTCAGCAATCTTTTTTCTATTTTAGTTATATATGATGGTATTTTTGGTGGTGTTCTGTTCTTGTTAATATCTCTGCTATCACCAAGATAATGCTTCACTGCCGTTTGCTAGGGCATATAAACAGGCGTTGATTTGCCAAAATGTTGGGGTTTTTATCTGTCGTAAATATTCATCCCCTATTTCGTCAATAATACGTAATATTTCATTATTTGTTTTTTTATTAAACATTGTCGTTTTAATACGTTCAGCAAGAGAGATATTTATACAGGAATTAATTTCTCTCTGGAAGATTTCGTTGAGGGAAATTTCAATTGTTTATACTATGTTTGTATGTATGTAGGTATGTATGTTTGTATGTATGCATGTAGGTAGGTATATAGATAGGTATGTATTTACGTATGTTTTCAGGCGTGTATGTATGTGCAAATGTATGCATGTTTGTGTGAATGTATATTTGCTTTTGTGTGTGTGTGTGTCTTTGTATGTGCGTGGGTGTATGACTATGTCTATGTTTACGCTTGTGTTTGTGTTTATGTCCAGTAAAATAATCACCATACTTGAAAAAATAAGTACTGGGTTAAATCAACGTGGTGCAATATGTTCACAGTCTACTGGAACCAATAAAAGGATAAAATAATATATTATATTAGTGCTCTAGATCTCAGGTCATTTGCTATCGTAGATTCAAATATATCGAGTACTTTGATAGACCGTGCACGAAAATGAGCATTTATTTCTGCGTGCGCCTCTCCGCATATGTAAATATATACATATCACTGTGTATGAACATATCAGGTCAGATCGTTACAGATCGAACCTTGAGCTGATCAGTGGCGAAACGCGCGTTACCAACCAATAAACGTAATGAAGGAGTAACCAATCGTCCTTGTTATCGTATTTCACTATATATACACGTGGGAAAGTAAGAAATCGGAGAATAGGCCGTTAAAACATGTTTATTTAAAACAGCACCTACGTACGTTTCGCCCATTTGGGATTCTCAAGGGCATAAATAATCAAAAGTATTCCTTACATTGCTCGGAAAGTGTTTTTGGGGTTAAATCCACGTCAAAGTTCATTGCTCGCAAAAATAGCTTGCAGGGAGATACGGTGCACGGTTTCACTCCTCATCCTTAACCCATCTGAAGAAGGATATTTTTAAGCGATGTGTACAATGTGCGTGGAGAAGCTGATGTTTAAGTCCTTTAGTGATGTGATGTAGTCCGCGAGCGAAGTGGAGTGTCTTACATCACATCACTAAAGGACTTAAACATCAGCTTCTCCACGCACTGGGATATTGTCGGCAGGGCTGCACCGTACAACTTCAAGAGGAAATGCGATCTTTGCCTCATGGAGCTCTACCACATCATAACTGCACCTCACGAGCTCATCAACAGCAGAGCTGAAACAGCGAAACGTTGTACACATCGCTTAAAAATATCCTTCTTCAGATGGGTTAAGGATGAGGAGTGAAACCGTGCACCGGATCTCCCTGCAACAAGTCTTAACACCCCGGCGAGCAGGCGCTGCAAAATAACACCCAGGAAACTATCCTTGCATACCAGACTCAGCTTTAAACGACTCAGACAAACAGATGCGGCAAAAAAAACCTCTCAAAATAAGCGTTGATTACATGCGTATCGACAATGGTAAGGTTGTAACCTCATCTCGTAGCGGATAAAAAAATTTGTCCAGGAAAGACTGCCCTAACACCGGCTAGAGTTACCTCCATTGACCTGCTGCAAAATCAAAACAGGCTATTTTTGCGAGCAATGAACCTTGACGTGGATTTAACCCCAAAAACTCTTTCCGAGCAATGTAAGGAACACTTTTGATTATTTATGCCCTTAAGAAGCCCAACTGGGCGAAACGTAGGTGCTGTTTTAAATAAACATGTTTAACGGTCTATTCTCCGATTTCTTACTTTCCCACGTGCTTACGCTCTGCTAACTCTGTAGCCCACTAAATATTAACACTTCGAATATTTAATACTGCCGGCACTAGCATCGAGCACCTTTGGCATACGCTACTTGGCAAATAACTATATGTATCGCCCATCCTCCCCCTTTTTTCTCTCTCTCGATACGTAAATACTGTATATATATATATATATATATATATATATATATATATATATATATATATATATATATATATATATATATATGTATATGTTTATATATATATGTATATGTTCATTTAGGTTTGTTGGTTCACCACTGGATAGAACTGGTCATTCCGTATAGTCAACCATGATGTAATGCAACTCAACCATCTTCGTTTATGTTGAATCTTGTTGGTGGTGCGAGAACGGAGTTAATTATTATTGAGTAAAATGACAGGAGGCTGGACTGGTGAAATTCCTTAAAGATTTATTACAAACAGTATGCCCGAGTTCTGCAGGAACCCGGTGACATCATCAGGTGTTACAAAATTTATCTAATAAAGGAATATAATAATGGTAGACACAATTGAAAGGGGCTGAAAAGTAGAAGGCGGTCATCCAGACTGGCAACTGCTAGTTGTGGCCGCCTTCAGGTCTTAAACATTTCTCTCTACTTTTCAGGATTGTGTCTACCATTATTTTTTCGTTTATTAGATAAGTTTCGTAACACCGTTCTGCAAGAACCCGGTCATTGAAATGTGCATAGTGTTTATAATATATCCTTAAGGAATTTCACCAGTCCAGCCTCCTCTCATTTTACTCAATAATTATATATATATATATATATATATATATATATATATATATATATATATATATATATATGTGAAGTAATTCCGTCGGAAAAGTCCAGGAAAAAAGAGTGCTCTATGTAGGTAACAGAGCTTAATTATTATTATGTAATAAACAACATAAGGCAATTATTCCATTTACCAGTGGTTTCTTAAAAGCAAAAGGTTTTGCTTTCAATCCTCAGAATGAAAAAATCCTGGTTTGTTTATTGAATTTGGATTTTAAAAACCTACATTTTTAAAATCCAAATTCAATAAACAAACCAGGATTTTTTCATTCTGAGGATTGAAAGCAAAACCTTTTGCTTTTAAGAAACCACTGGTAAATGGAATAATTGCCTTATGTTGTTTATTACATAATAATAATAATAATATATATATATATATATATATTTATATATAACAAGGAGGTGTGGTAAGATACTAGGTGGACCATAACGCACCAGAGTGGGTAATATGAGAAGATTCAAGACCCAGACGGATGAGCTCCGACCGTTTCGACAGCTAGATCCGGATCTAGCTGTCGAAACGGCCGGAGCTCAGCCGTCGGGATCATGAATATTTTCATATGTATATATATATATATATATATATATATATATATATATATATATATATATATGTACATACATGCATACATACATACATACATACACGGCAAACACACACACACAAGCACACACACTCACACACATATCTATCTATATATATATATAAACATATCTATATATATATATAAACATACATGCATAACAGCTAGGTATGTGTAGAAATATTTATAACTCCAGTTCAGTTTACATCGATGATATTTTATCTGGTAACTTACGCAATGATTCATCAATGTGTGGCTGCCATATTGAAGAAATAGGATCGCCTTCATGACACTTAGCCGTCTACTTACACACTCACTCTACACAAGCACACACGTATATATTCAATGTATGCATACACACATACATACAGAAATATATAAATATATGTGTACATAAAAACATACATACATACATTCATGCATACATACAAACATACATACATACACACATACATATGCATAAATTCATTAATAGATATGTTTAAATTCATTAATAGATAGCTAGAGTGATAGATAGATAGATAGGTAGATAGATAGATGGATAGATAGATAGATTTCTTAATTTTATTTATCTCCCTTCCCTTCTCATACCTTTCTGCGTCTTTGTTTAAAACAAAAAAACAAAAACATTTGCGATTTGTGTTAACAACAATGGTTTCTGATTTAGGCACAAGGCCAACAATTATGGGGAGGGGTAAAGTCGATTAAATCGACCCCAGTGCATTACTGGTGCTTTATTTTATCGGCACTGTAAGGATGAAAGGCAAAGTTAACCTCAGTTGGATTTGAACTCAGAATTTAGCTATGCTGCAAAGCATGGTGTCCGACGCTCTACCGATTCTGCCAACAACAAAAACCACAACCATGTAAACGTATTAGAGGGCTGCACAGCAGCCGTATAAAACAAAACCAAAGTTTATCTATCTATTCAACAATCTACCTACATATCTATTATCTATCTATCTATCTTTCTATTTATCTATTTACAGGTTGAGTCAAAATTATGTTAACACTAGTATGGGAGAAATCATTTATTCAGAATTTACTGAACAGTCTCAACCTGGTCACTAGCATGATCAATACACAAAAAACCAGCGATCAACACTACAATTTAGTGCCTTGACACACATTTAGCGGGGAATACTTGTATTCTGTCCTTGAGTTCATCGATGTCTCTAACTTTTTTTGCTATACACGCGCACCTTTACCATGCCCCATAACCAGAAGTAACAGGGTGTCAGATCAGGGGAGTGTGCAGGCCAGGCTAATGGTCCCCCGCGACCTATCCAACGATTTGGAAATGTTTGATCGAGAAAAGTGTTAACATAATTTTGACTCACCCTTTATATGAACAGAGTGAAGACGGGAACACATACAAAACGTGTTCCTGGTGTTGAGGGTTGTTCTATCCACGGGGTGTAAAACAACCCTGCAGTAACGTTCCCCCATATTGGGGATTTCAGTTGTTATTTTATTATATATAGTTTATAGTTATTTATTAATGTTAAAGTTATATGATTTTTATGTAAAACCCCCACCCCCACGTCTTGTAATGTCCCATTTTTGTACGCTCCTGTGGCAAATAAAGAAATCTATCTATCTATCTATCTATCTATCTATCTATCTATCTATCTATCTATCTATCTATCTATCTATCTAAACCTGGTGGGAGAAGCGCACAGTATGGATGTAATTGCCATTTGCGAGTCCAGGATCCACAGCGAGCGACAGCTGGCTCCCATCTTCGATAACTATGAGATCTACGCATCTCTATGTCAGCCGGGAGGTGGGGGGCGGGGTTGCCGATTTGCTGAGGAAACACCTTGGCCTCGTAACACCGAGTGTACATCTGGACCCGGAGGGTCGACTGGTGGTCCTAGACGTTGACGATAGTGAAGGTGGAGCATTCAGGCTGGTGGCCGCATATGCCCCATCCGGGACTCCGCGGTCAGACTTCTTCAAAAGTTTAGAGACTTTTCTGGGAACGTCCCGCTCCTTGCTTTTAGTGGGAGACTGGAATGGAATCCTAGATGCACGTTGGGACTATGTGGGAGCATGTCCCGATAAGGGGGCGGGGGTAACAGCCTCAAACAGTTAATCGGCCGATTTGACCTGGCCGATAGATATCGACTAGATTTTCCGACTGTGCCACTGTGGACGTGGACTAATCGTAGCGGAACATCTAGATCGTACCTAGATAGGGTTCTAGTTAGAAATAAGGATAGGGACATGTTAAGCTGTCCACAAATGTTCATGTTTGCTTATTCAGATCACAAACTAGTGACCTGCATGGTCAACCTTAATAGAACACATTGACAAGGACCCGGCTACTGGAAGCTGAACATGTCGTTTCCGACATCCAAAGCCTACAGTAGACAGATTAGCACTTTAGTTAAACAGCACTTGACAGGGGTCAT
This sequence comes from Eledone cirrhosa, assembly GCA_964016885.1. Taxonomy (NCBI): domain Eukaryota; kingdom Metazoa; phylum Mollusca; class Cephalopoda; order Octopoda; family Eledonidae; genus Eledone; species Eledone cirrhosa. Next base: position 228,305,579 of record OZ024741.1, read on the forward strand.
TGTCAACAACAGATGGTAGTACTCTCTCAAGAGGGCAGTTAGATTAGACTCGATAGATTTTAGTAAAGAATTAGCGTTAGATAGAAATAGGACCGAGAAGGAAGGACCAGAATAAGGGAGATGACATAGGCAACTTCCGGCCCATAACTCTACTAAACACAGAGTTACAGATTTTGGCCAAGGTGTTGGCAAAGAGGCTGGCGTTTGTCGTCGAAAACCTGGTGGGAGAAGCGCAGACATGCGCAATCCCGACCAGGTTCATACACGACAACCTCCACCTCATGCGATACATCATAGAGAGGGCAGGGTGTAAACCCCGCTTCGGTGGGGCCCTGATCAACTTGGACCAGCCTAAGGCTTTCGATAAGGTTGACCATCGTTACCTGGATGCGGTGCTCGAGGCGGTAGGCTTCGGCCCGTGTTTAGGGGCTGGATTGCTGCAAAGCACAACAGTAACATCTGCTCAAGGGTCAAGGTGAACCGCTACCTCTCGGAGCCGTTCCATATCACGCGATCCATCCGACAGGGATGCCCTCTCTCCTCCCTTCTGTACGTACTGACTCTCGAGCCACTACTGCGGAAGTTGGAGCTATTGCAGGGCATATCACTAGAACCGGGACTGCGGAAAGCGGCGTCGGCCTACGCCTTCGAGCATCTCGCAAATCGAGGAAGTCGGCACCTTACTGAAGGTATAGGAAAGGTTCATAGAAGCGAAGCTGAACTGGGACAAGTCCGTCGATTTGCAACTCGGATCGTGGAGAGGAAAACCGATGCCTTCCGATGGCGTCGTCGGACGCTGGTCGGAAGGACCGGTGAAGCTGCTCGGGGTCTGGTTTGATCCGGACCTCCAGGTGGAGAAGAACTGGACCAAGGTGACGGCCAAGGTGTTTGCGCTCACCCAGAAGTGGGCCGAGTGCAAACTATCCTTGAAAAGTCGAACGAAGGTAGCGAACACTTTTATAGCGTCCGTCATCTACTACCGCTTGACCGTCGTGCCTTGTCCAGCCAAAACTCTCACCAAAATGGAGCGCACGCTCTTCCAATTCCTTTGGAAGAAATGGACTCCTTTGGTGAGAAAATCCATCTGCTGCCAACACCCTTCAAACGGAGGGCTGGGGATGCCGTGACTGACGTTGCGCAAACACGCGCTCAGGCTGCGGCACCTCCACGTATTCCTCACCGGACAACCGGTGTGGGCCCCGTTCGTGAGGCGAGCCTTCCCACGACTCGTCTCGCTGACCGAGATGCAGACCTGGGTCATGCAAAGACCGAGGGAAATAGATGACTGGCACATCGAATGTGCTCAGGCGCTCACAGCCCTCTGGCAGGCAGACCCGGCGATCAGTGGAGACTCTACTTCGTCATTCTATAGAGGGTTGATCCGCAGCAAGTGCGACGACGTGCTCGGAGAAACTCTAGGCGTAGAGGAAGACGAACTGGCCAGTTTGTTCGGTAGGACCTTCTGCCTGGGAAAACTTCCAAAAGTCCCTGGCCTGGCAGTGCTACCGAGGAGCTCTACCAGTTCAAGACAAGCTCTACAGACATGGGCGCCCGGGCAGGGACCCTTCGAAAAAGATCTGTCCGAGATGCGCGCGAGACGATGAAACCGCCCTGTGGGGCTATGTAGAACGAGTATTGTCGCGGTTGGGACCAATCCGGTTGACCACCGAGTTCATTGTCATGATCAAACCGCCACCTTCCTTCAAAAACGAAGGAGAGGGGTTTTCCTTTGTGTGATAACTATGGCGAAAGAGGTTGCATGGTGGACGAGGTTAAAAAGGCTGAGGTCAGACACCTTTCTCTCCGGCCAATAACTGATTCTTTTTTTCAAATACCACTTCAGAAGAAGAATCAGGATGGAGAGAGAAGTGCTGTACCCCAGCAAGTTTTACGAAAGGTAGGTGAAAGTGGCGAGAATGGCCCGAGTGAATGGGCCTTCTCTCTATATCAGCCTTTAGGTTGAGGAAAAAGAGGAAGAGAGGAGAGGGTTACTCACTCTTCGTACTCCTGGAGATGAGGGTTGCACATTTTTTCGGGGGAATGTGTTACCCACATGTAATGTCTCCCCCTATTGGGGAAAATCGATTAATTTTTAAATTGCATTTGTGATAGTATTTTACACGTTTTTATTGTATGTAAACTTCTCCCTTTGTATTTGTCCCCTTCTTTTGTGCCCCTGTGGCTAATAAAGAAACATATCTATCTATCTATCTATCTATCTATCTATCTATCTATCTATCTATCTATAGTGAAGGCGTGTGGCTGAGTGGTTAGAGAATTGGATTCGCAATCGTAAGGTTGTGAGTTCGATTCCTGGACCAGGCGATGCGTTATGTCCTTGAGCAAGACACTTTATTTCACGTTGCTCCTTCTACCCGGGGTTGCGACCGATAGATAGTATTAGCAATTGGAAAGACCAACGGAAACATTGTTCCCTCGGTCCGATTTGACGAAAGTCGATCGTTGCTTTTTTCAAAATCTATCTATCTATCTATCTATCTATCTATCTATCTATCTATCTATCTATCTATCTATCTATCTATCTATCTATCTATCTATCTATCTATCTCTATACCTACCTATCTATCCATGAAGATACAATACTGTCGATTCAAAAATCCACAAGAAACACATGGAACGGCACAAGCTTGGAAATTTTGGTCCAAATGTAACCGACAGAATTTCCAAGATACCAAAAAGGGTGCCAGGAGACAATAGAAACTATATACACATTTCGGTAGAAGGAGGGAGGCCACATTGTTTTAAATGCGCAAGCACATCGCATTTAAAGGTCTCCTGTCCCTTCTTACGACCCCCCCCCCAAAAAAGTACTTTTACCAACACCAACTCCAAAACCACTACAACAACAACACACAAAACAAGCAAACACACAAATGCAAACAACTGCTAAACCACAAACAACAGAAAAAACACAAACAATTCCGCTGAAAAACACAGTCCCACCCCATCCTACTCCATCAAAACACTACCACAATCACACACACAAACACACCATCATCACACAATGTACCCCTCCCACACGGCCCTGATGACGATTCATCGCCAGACGAGGCTACTTCTCCAACCCCAAGTGAAGATGAAGGAGAGCCTCGGAAAAAAAAAAAAAGAGACACCGCAAAGCCACAAAAACACCAATCACCAACACGAACACACAACCAACAACACAAACAACAACACAAACACCTCCACAATCACCCCCTACCAGAAAAACAAACACCAACACCAACCCAAACACAAATGCCGACCAAAAAAGAAAACTACAAAATGAACAACAAACTAAAACAACACAACAAAAAACAAACAACAATACACATACATTAGCACAAACAACAAAAATCTAATGGAGGTCATCTCCTAAGACCCAAAAGTAGAAACTGAGGGGAAAACTTTTGTCAAGGCAGACTCTCAACCACACCTAAAACTGATAAGGGTTTCGATAGAAACCTATCAGAAATTAAAAGAACAATTTTCGCAGGACGTTGGAAACCCACGTCAAAAGCCCATTAACCGCGTCCCATTAAAATGTTTCCCCACCCCACTCAACACCCCCACCAGCACCCAAATGGAGATTGAACAACCCGATCTCCAGGAAACGAAAAGTGCACTTCTTCGTCCTTTTCGTCAACTCTTCTCCACCAACATGGCTGATTTACGAGTTGGAAGCGTGAATGTGCTTGGCCTAGAGATGCCCTGGAAACAGGGCCAACTTTTAAACGACCTGAGGTCACACGGTATGGATGTGATATCCATCACCGAGTCCAGGATCCACAACAGGCAGCAACTAACCCCCATCTTCGACGACTTTGAGATCTACGCATCTCTCTGTCAGCCAGGAGGTGAAGGTGGAGTGGCTGTCATGTTTCGGAAGAACCTGGACGTCGAAGTACAGCAAGTACACTTGGACCCGGAGGGTAGACTGGTAGTCCTAGACGTGAACAGTATTGTAGGTGGAGCCTTCAGACTGGTGGCCGACTGGGCAAACGCGGCCAGACTTCTTTAAGCGTCTAGAGTCTTTTCTGGGAACGTTTCGCTCCTTGCTTTTAGTGGGGGACTGGAATGGTATCCTAGACGCATGATGGGACTATGTAGGATCATGTCCCAGTAGAGGGAGGTGCAACAACCTCAATAATTTAATCGGCCAATTCCAACTGGCCGATAGGTATTGACTAGATTTCCCGACTGCACCACAGTGGACGTGGGCAAACCGCAGCGGGGCATCCAGATCGTTTTTAGACAGGTTCTTTATTAGAGAGAGAGACAAGGAGATGTTAAGCTGTCCACAAATGCACATGGTTGCCTATTCAGACCACAAACTAGTCATCTGCATAGTCAACCGTGATAGAATACATAGACAAGGACCCGGATACTGGAAGCTGAACGTGTCGCTACCGACACGTAAAGCCTACAGTGAACGGATAAGTAGATTAGTTAAGCACACAATTAACGGTAGCCATCGTCAACAATAGATGGTGGTACTCCTTCAAGAAAGCCATTAGAGTAGAGTCGATAGACTTTAGCAGGGAGTTAGCCTTAGAGAAAAAAAAAACAGAAACGGAACTAGTTGCCAAGGTAGAGGAGGCGCTTAGGAGTGGCAACGTAGCTAGAGTGCTAGCAACGAGAACGGCACTGGACCAGTTCTTCGATGCGAAACACGAAGGCTGCGTGGTCAGAAGTAAATCACATGCTCTAGGAAACTAGGGAGCGAAAGCTGTTAGCTGGGCCCGAGTGGCAAAGGATAAAAAGTCCACGATTCGGTCTTTGAACGAACAAAACTAACGCGTGCTACTTGACCCCAAGCGGAGGTGCGTGGCCTTCCAGCGGCACTTTGCGCAACTGTTCGAGCAGAGTGGCGGTACGTCGAACGGGGCAATGGACTTCGGTTCATACCTCGACGGCCTGCCGCGTCTCTCGAGCATGGACGCCGAGTTCTACGAAAGACCGATCACAGCCACGGAGATACGGGACGCTCTGGGCCACTGCGGGAAACGCAACTCACCCGGTCTAGATGGTCTACCCTATGAGTTTTACATAGGCATGCCGGACTTGTTCTCTGGCGTCCTCGAGGACGACTACCGTAACTGGCAGCAGAACGGGAGAATTCCCAGTTATGCAGGCAGGGGCGTAGTAACGCTGATCAGGAAAGACGAGAACAAGGGGGACGAACTAAGCAACTTTAGGCCCATAACTCTGTTCAACACAGAGTTAAAGGTGCCAAAGTGTTGGCAACGATGTTGGCGCTTGACGTTGAGAACCTGGTATGGAAAGCGCAAACGTGTGGAATCCCGACCAGGTTCATACACGACAACCTCCACCTCATGCGATACATCATAGAGAGCGTGGGGTGTGAACCCGTCTTCGGTGGAGCTCTGATCAATTTAGATCAGTCTAAGGCGTTCGATAGGGTCGACCATCGATACTTGGAAGCGGTTTTCAAGGCGGCCGGTTTCGGGCCCGTCTTCAGAGGCTGGATCGACGCAATGCACACCAACATCTGCTCGACAGTCAAGCTGAACGGCTACCTATCGGAGCCATTCGCCATCCAACAGGTATGCCCTCTCTCCTCCATTCTGTACGTACTGACTCTAGAGCCACTATTGCTGAAGTTGGAGCTGCTGCAGGGCATCCCGTTGGAACCGGGACTGCGGAAAGCGGTGTCGGCTTATGCCTACGACGTGACAGTAGTGGTGTCGGAATCCTGGGAAATCGGGGCGATCGGCAACTTACTGCAGGAATATGAAAGGCTCACAGGAGCAAAACTGAACCCGGACAAGTCTGTCGGTTTGCAGCTTGGAACGTGGAGAGGCAAATCGATGCCGTCCGACAGAGTCGTCGGACGCTGGACGGGCGCACCGGTGAAATTGCTCGGGGTCTATTTCGATCCAGACCTCCAGGTGGAGAAAAACTGGAACGAGGTCACGACCAAGGTGTTTGCGGTCAGCCAGAAGTGGATAGAGTGCAAACTATCCTTGAAAGGTCGAGCGGAGGTGGCGAACACTTTCATAGCGTCCGTCATATACAACCGCTTGACCGTCGTGCCTTGTCCACGTAAAACGCTTGCCAAAATGGAGCGCGCGCTCTTCCAATTCCTTTGGGAGAAGCGGGCTCATTTGGTGAGAAGGTCCATCTGCTGTCAACACCCTCCCAACGGAGGGCTGGGGGTGCGGTGGCTGACGATGCGCAGCACGCGCCCAGGCAGCGGTACCTCCTCGTATTCCTCACCGAGCAACCGGTGTGGGGCCCGTTCGTTAGGCGAGCCTCCCCGCTACTCGTCTCCCGGACGGAGCTGCAGTTCTGGGTCAAGCAAAGACCGAAGAAAATGAGCGACTGGCACATCGAATGTGCGCAGGCGCTCATAGTCCTCTGGCAAGCGAACCCAGCAATCAGTGGAGACTCCACCTCATCATTCTATAGAGGGTTGGTGCGCAGCAAGTGCGACGACACTCTCGGGGAAACTCTAGGCGTAGAGGAAGACGAACTGGCTAGTTTGTTCGGTAGTACCTTGCGCCCGGGACCGATGGACAACCAAAAGTCCCTAGCCTGGCAGTGCTACCGAGGAGCTCTAGCCGTTCGAGACAAGCTCTACAGACACGGACGCCCGGACCGGGGGGCCGGGATACCTCGAAAAAGATGCGTGCAAGACGAGGAAACCGTTGCGCACGCATTCGTACACTGCCCGGACGTTACTGACCTGTGGAGCTACGCAGAACGACTACTGTCACGGGTGGGACAAATCCAGTTGACCACAGAGTCCATTATTACGATCAAACCGCCACCTTCTTTCAAAAACGAAGGAGAGGCGGTTTTCCTGTGTGTTATGGCTATGGTAAAAGTGATTATATGGTGAACGAGGCTGAAAGGGCTGAGGTCAGACGCCTTTCTCTCCGGCGAACAACTGGTTCGCTTCTTCAAATACCACTTCAGAAGAAGAATCAGAGTGGAGAGAGAGCTACTGCACGCCAGTAAATTTTCCGAAAGGTGGGTGAATGTGGCAAGAATGGCCCGAGTGGTTGGGCCTTCTCCCTATATAAACCTGTAGGTTGAGGTAAAAGAGGAAGAGAGGAAGGGAGCGCTCACTCTTCGTGCTGCTGGAAATGTGGGTTGTACATTTGGTCGGGGTGTGTACAACCCATGTGTAACGCCTCACCCCTATTGGGGATTTCGATTATTAAATTTAATATTGTTATTAATTCTTTTTTCTTTACACTCCTGTATGTAAACTCCCCACTATATGTATGTATTTGCATTTGTCCCCATCTTTTTGCGCCCTTGTGGCGAATAAAGAAATTTATCTATCTATCTATCTGTTTGTCTATCAAACCAGGAACTTTCCCAAAGAAATATAAAACCAAGATTGACAGACAAAGAAGAATTTCACAGTCTAATGATAGCATGTGTAAGATCAATACTATATTTGGGTTAGCACGTGAGGTGGTGGAGGTGTTGGTTATGGTGTTGGTTGTTGTTGGTGGTGGTGGTGGGGATAGTGGTAGTGGTGGTAGTAGTGGTGGTGGCGGTGGTAGTGGTGTTGATGGTGTTGGTTGGTGGTGTGTGTCCCTATGAGAGATTTGATGAAAGAAACATTCACCTTTATCTATCTTTCAATCTCTCTCTCTCTCTCTCCCCTCTCTCTCTCTCTCTCTCTCTCTCTCTCTCTATATATATATATATATATATATATATATATATGTAGAGGTTATATTTAATTTGTTGGGATACAACAAGCAAAATATTTTTATAACTGATATAAAGCACTCAACAAATTATTGGAGTAAATATACAATATATTAACAAACCTATATTATATTTTATCTGATGAAAGCGCACCATAGTTTGCCTTGGTGGCCCTTGAAATATGTATAATGAAATAAATATGGTTTTATAAATATAGTTTCCATTTGTTAATATATTGTATTATATATATATATACATATATATATATATATATATATATATATATATATATATATATATATATATATATATATATATATATATATATATATATATATATATAAATGTAAGTATGTATGTATACGTACATACATATATGTATACAGACGTACAGTAGCATGTATATATATATATAAGTAAGTGCCATACTAAGAGTGAGAAATGAAATTTCGTTTTTCGTTTTCATTTTTTTCAACTTATATATATATATATATATATATATATATATATATATATATATATATATATATATATATAAAGAAAGAACGAGATAAATTCGCACACATACACACACACACATATATATATATATATATATATAATGTTATAAAGCTGAGTGTCGTGTGTATGTATGTATGTATCCTACACACCTCTCTATAGTTTGTTAGCTTTACTCTCTCCGTCGCTCTTCTCTCTCTCTATAATAGATCATTCCCCCTCTCTATAATTTAACTTCTTTACTCTCTCTGTCGCTCTTCACTCTATATAACAACACTGTTTTAGTTTCCGTATCTCCCTTCAATATATACAGAGAGAGAGAGAGAGAGAGAGAGAGAGAGAGAGATTAGGAAAACTACACACACACATCTACAGAGAGAGACCGAAAAACAGAGGGAGGCGAAAAGAGAGAGATAGACCGTTAGACAGAGAGAGATACAATTAAAGTGTTAGTTATTCAGAGAGAGAGAGAGAGAGAGAGAGAGAGAGAGAGTCGGAAGGACAATGTGACACGGGAGGGTGTGTGGTATCTTTGCAGTGGAGTGGTAGGGGCAGGTATACCTAGCCGGGCACCAACCGGACGAGCCTTCTAGTATATATATATATATATATATATATATATATATATATATATATATATGTACACGTACATACATATATGTATACAGACTACTCAGCCGTTAATATGCATAAGGTAAGTATATACGTTCAACAATCTGGCAGGAAGGTATACGTTGCTGACGATAGCTAATAAGCTTGAAACTAGTACAACGTTCCTTTGTCAGAGTTGAACAAACGAGCAACGATGGTTGCTGGACACTACGGCTTAATACGGGATGTTTGTTTACAAACACACCGAGCATTATATTAAATGTTCGGTGAATCCAACGTACATATATATATATGTGTGCATGTATGTATATATACATACTACTGTACGTCTGTATACATATATGTATGTACGTGTACATACTTATATTTAAGTAACAGCCGCACTAAGAGTGGGAAATGAAATTTCGTTTCATTTTTTCCGTTTATATATATATAAATATCAGTATATATATAAAATTAAGTATGTGTGTGTGTGTGTGTGTGTGTGTGTGTGTCTGTGTGTATGTGTATTACCTATAGGGGCCTACATCTTACGACCGATTTTCATGAAACTTTACAGGCTCATAGAATAGTCATCGGGGAGTATTTTCTATATATCAGTGTATGTTTTTTTAATTTTTATTCCGGTGTCATTCTGCAGATAAAAATCGATAGGGGGGTCACCTTTTTTTAGGTATCGGAAAATAAGATTTTTGGCACTAGCTCCCACATTTTGCCACCGATTTCGTTCAAATTTTAAAGCAAAATAGAATTTATCATTGCACATCCTATAATGGCTTTATATTTTGCATTTGTTGTTCAGGGACGGCGTGGCAGACGCTTAAATATTCAAAAATACCACTTTTAGACTCAAATTTGCACTTTTTCTGCTCTAGCTCCCACATTAATCAACCTACTTTGTTCAAATTTTACACTACGCTAGATCTGATTATTTCACGTTTTGGATTTTTTGTTCAGGAACAGCGTGGCAGCCGCTTAAATATTCGAAAATACCACCTTTTCGCTCAAATTTCCGCCTTTTCGGCTCTAGCTCCCACATTTTTCAACCGATTTCGTTCAAATTCGAAACTTCGGCTCTACCTCACACATAAATCAATTTATTTGGTTCAACTTTTATACTACGATAGAACCTATCATTGCACATCTTATAGATGGTCAAAGGCAAAACGATGGCCACTGACATCGTCTGAGGTTTTAGTTGTGTATTTGAGTATTTATCGGTTTCCAATCAAGTAGCGTGAGGAAATTTGGTTTAGTGTTAGAGGTCATTACCTCCCTCCCCCAGCATGCCACTTCGTCAGTCACCCGCGTTTCTCAGTGATAGAGGTCATCACCACCCTCGCCCGCATGGCCTGTGTGTGGCCATAGATGAGTCATCGAGAAGCAGTCGCTAAGATCAACACCTTTTCATCAAAGCTGATATTATTTTACCTACCCAGGCAACGCTGGGCACTGCTGCTAGTATATATATATATATATATAACGAAGGAAATGTGGTAAGGAACCAGGTGGACCATAACGCACCAAAGTACTCAATACTTAGGGTAGTAGAGTGGGTAATAGGAACGAGTAGGACCCCGACGGCTGAGCTCAAGCCGTTTCGACGGCTAATTGAATTAGCCGTCGAAACGGCTTGAGCTCAGCCGTCTGTGTCCTACTCGTTCCTATATATATATATATATATATATATATATATACATATATACTTAGGGTAAATATTGATGCAATTCAAATCAAGCACTCAACGTACTCATTCCACATATGAGTGACGGAGTAAATATCGAATATCCCATGTCGATTCAATTTGGATTGCCTCGGAAACATAACCTTATTATGTAACAAGCTGTCTGACGATGTCGCGAGACTGGCGCACTTTCGCCATTGAAATATATATCACAGCATTATTATTAAAGGACTTTACGGGGTCGATAAAATAAAGTACCAGTAATGTACTGGGTAATTGCTGGCCTTGTGCCAAAAGTAGAAACAATTATTATTAAAGGACTTGAACATTTGAAACTATATATATATATATATATATATATACACACACATGTGTGTGAAAGTGTTTATCATATGCTACACATATATACACACATAAACGGAGAATGGGAAATGAAAGAAAGAAAGAAAGAAAGAGAGAGAGAAAGAGAGAGAGAGAGGTGAGAGAGAGAGAGAGAGAGAGAGAGAGATAGTGTATGTAATATTATCCACTCTCGGGTATACAGGATCGATATCCAACTAGTCAGTACTTTCCTCCTGGGACTACGTTACTAACAAGAAACCAATTAGTCTCCTATGCTTCATCATCGCATCGATTAAATATGGTTGATGTTGTTATCTATGGTGATCTTCAATCGTTTTGGTGGTAGTTTTATTGTTGTTGGTGGTTGGTGATGCTCGTGGTGATGTTGATGTATTTGTTGTTGTTGTTGGTGGTAGTGGTGGTGGTGGCGGTGGTGATAGTAGTACCAGTGGTGGTGGTGCTGGTGATGTTGATGTTGATGTGTGTTGTAATAGTGCATTTAGAGTGGCCCATAAATTCCATTGAGGACCATTTTTCTACGCCACAATGTTTTGTATTTTCCATCATGCATACGCAAATATACGTTGGGCCTCCGTCGGTTCTGACGATGAGCGTTCCTTTTGTATGAACACCAGAACAGCTAGCTCGTAAAATTAACGTGCAAGGGGGTAAGCATTCTACAAACCCGTACCCTCTTAATATACTTCTTAGGGAAATTTACCGTGTTGCCAGCTAAACTCGAGCAACGTGAAATAAAATGTGCTGCTAAAAGACTTATCACACTGCCGGGATTCGAACTCACGACCTTATGATCGAGACCCGAACACTTAGCTGCTCACGTTCACTGTGAAGGCTCGTACATATATATATATATATACCAGACCTGTCAACTCTCCCCGTCCGACGTGGAGATCTCCCACCCACTATAGGGTGGGTGAAAAATGTCTTCTCTTGTGAAAATGGGTATAGCTTTCATCATATAAAATCTCTCCATTTTGCCATATTTCTCCCTGTTTGGGGACACTTTCTTTCATGGTACTCTCCGTTTGGATTTTTAGAGGTTGGCAGGTCTGATTACACCTATCCATACTACAAACACTTGGAAGTGACTATCTGAGAGCGTTTACATAGCTGCTCGGTCTAGTAGAAATAGCAACCGCTTTACCTTAAATCCTACTGTTATAAAAAGGAAGGGCGCATTAAACATTGTGGTCCTAGATATATAAAATGTCGGCTAAAACGCCACTGATAGTAGGTTTGCTCAGGGTTGATCTGTTAAGTAACAAGAAGTCTGTATGATTCTTTTAGTAACGTCAGTTGATCATTGGTTTTCGATTCACTATATTACACGTGGCACCCTGGCAAGTGTGTATTTAGTGTGCAGAACTCCCCCATCGCCGTGGTATTTCGAATTAACGTCCCTTCGTTCAATGTACGTATGCACGTTCGTGTCGGCCGCCTCTTCCACCGCTGCAGTATGTATGTATGTTCTTCTGGTTTTATAATTTCACAAATTGTTTACCAATAGAGAGAGAGAGAGTCGCTTTCTAACATAGACACAATACTCTCTCATTAGAATTTACACAACATCAACTAGGTAGATTATGTATGCATGCATGTGTAGATATCGATGTTATTGTATGTGTGGATGTGTATGTTTTGAGTTGTATGTGTGCATGTGAATATGCTTTGTATCTGTACATGTGTACATGCAGTTATTAGATGCAACATGTTTGGAATGTTTTACATATTTTTACTGTTCCATTAATGGATTGTACTTGTAATTTCCTAACTAGTTGTGTTCTTTGTGTTCCTGTGAAGCCTAGGCTTCTCAAGATTTGTATTGAGGCAGTTACTAACATACCCCAGTGCCCCAATAATCACAGGCATAAATCTGAAGGTGTAATCAGTACCTGCAGATTTCTCATCAGTTCTGCATAAATATTCTCCTTTTCGCTAATCTTTGATATTATATTGGCATCTGCTGGGCAGCTAATTTCCACTACTGTGCATGCTTTCTTCTCCCTGTCCCATATCATAATATCTGGTCTGTTATGCCTGCATTTTATTGGGGGTTTTACTGGAACATTCCACCAGTACTCTTTCATATTATGTACATGGATGTCTTCCACATTGCTGTAGCTTTTAATGTGTTTATTATCGGGGCTATCTTTTTTACGAACTGCATTGTACAGTGTTTTGGCCACTACATCCTTCCTCATAGGTAGATAGTACCACGATGACATCTTTGGACAGCTGCTGATGATAGTTCTGCAGAGTCTACACTTGTTATCACATCTAGGGGTTTTGCCTGCATCCCTATCTCTTTTGTGAATCAGGTATTTCGTGTTAATCTCCTGTTATCGGATTGCAAAAGCGTATCCTTCAAAGTGGGAGCCAATATAGCGGTTGTTGGTCCAAGATAGACTACTTTCCTTATCTATATTACTCTCATTCTGGAGCTCTCTGGCAATAAATCCATGCCTGACTTTTTGCTGATAAGCATGCAGTTTTTCATCCATGGATTCACTGTGATACTGCTGAGCGACTTCCCTGGGTGTGAGTTTATGATTATCAGACAGGGAATATCTCTCGAGGCGTTCCTTCCCAACTCTCATGATTTTATCTGTTTCATACAAATAGACTTGCTCGAGAAACGGGCTCCTACGCTTCGAAGTCCGTAGATGTTGTCGGAGGGATATGATGCGACATTCAAATGTTGTCTGGACTGATGTTAGGCCTCTGCCTCCCTGCTTACGTTTCAAGTAAAGGCGGTCTATATCACTCTTGATGTAGAAGTTTCCGGTGTTGTTTAGTATTTTTCAAGTTCCAACATCAACTGCTCGGATTTCGTCTATCGTCCAATCAAGTATTACAAACGTTGGTGTTAGGACAGGCACAGCAAACACAATGTGAGCCACTGTTTTGTTTTGCGCAGAGAGTTCCGATGACCAGATCTTTCTTAATCGGGTGTAGTATTCCCTGGTTACGCGTTCTTTATTACAGATACGATTATAGGATGTTCTCATCTATCCCCAGGTATCTGTAGCAGTCCTCATCAGATATCGGTGAAACAGTTAGGCCATTGATGACAATGTTTCTAGATTGGGTTGTGGTTTTTTCCCCGCTTTACAGTCATGTATGAGCATTTATCTTGGCCAAACTCCATTCCTATATCCTTTGAGAACGTTGTAATCAGGTCAAGATTTTTCTTCATCCCAATCATGTTCTTGGCATAGAGTTTCAGATCGTCCACAAAGAAATTATGGGTTAGGTTCGTATTTTGGTCCTCCTGCGAGCCAATGATGTATCCCTCACATTTCTTGAGCAGAAAGAACAAGGGGTTTAATGACAAGATGAACAATATCACAGAGAGACTGTCCTCCTTAAATATACCCCCGCAATATTTTATTTTACCAGCGAAAATCGAGTCCTCCCTCTCTGTATAGATATGTTTATTTGTGTGCGTGTGTGTGTATATATATATGTATATGTATTTTATTATTGTTGTTGTCGTTATTATTATTGTTGTTATTATTATTATTATTATTAATGTATGTGTGTGTGTGTGTGTGTGTGTGTGTGTGCATATGTATATGTATGTGTGTGTATATATATATATATATATATATATATTTCTTTTTTATTATTATTTTTTATTTATTAATTAATTTTTTATTTATTTATTTATTTATTTATTTTTCTCCTCGTGCAATGGCCATACTCGATAACGAGGGGCAGCCATCATCATGTATGTATGTATGTATGTATGTATGTATGTATGTATGTATGTATGTATGTATGTATGTATGTTTTTGTCAGGTCACCAGTTGGTGCTACTGATAACATGTATCCCAGTACAACCTGTCTCATGGTCGGGTCGTTGGCGACTAAACTGGCAACCCCACCAAGGTTTCTTGGTGAGGAGGGTGACTTTGGACATCCTGCAGGACTAAAAACAAAACCTGTCAAAGGGCAAGGGAGCTCTTAAGACTAAATAGCCATCCAAAATCACCGGGAGAGATGACCCCTTAGCCTTTTTCAAGGCAGAATTCTAGGAGAAGGAAAACTCTGATATAACACCTGCAACCCTGATGGTATCCAATGATGTTGACTTGTTATTCTTTTTGGTAAATATCATCTTGGTTAAGAGAGTGGGACTGGCTTTGTGCAGTGCCTTTGCTCACTATAAAAGCTTCACAGCACAGGCATTGCTTTATATCTGGAGATCTCTCTGCACTTGTCATCACATGGTACCATGGGCCCTGCACTATGTGTCAATAATGGTCACAAGTGTAGTCTTTGTGCCAGAGTTTTCAAGTCGCTGGCTGGACTAAAAAGTCACGTTCGTTCAGCGCATCGGTAGGGGTTCTCCTACATGGATATAAAGTAGTGGCCGTACTCGAAAACGAGTTGGCAGCCACCACCATGTATGTATGTATGTATGTGTATATGTCAGGTCACCATTTGGCGCTACTGGTAACATGTATCCCAGTACAACCAGTCTCATGGTCGGGTTGTTGGCGACTAAACTGGCAACCCCACCAAGGTTTCTTGGTGAGGAGGGTGACTTTGGATATCCTGTAGGACTAAAACCAAAACCTGTCAAAGGGCAAAGGAGCTCTTAAGAGTGAATGGCCATCCAAAATCACCGGGAGAGATGACCCCTTAGCCTTTTTCAAGGCAGAATTCTAGGAGAAGGAAAACTCTGATATAACACCTGCAACCCTGATGGTATCCAATAATGTTGACTTGTTCTTCTTTTTGGTAAATATCATCTTGGTTAAGAGAGTGGGACTGGCTTTGTGCAGTGCCTTTGCTCACTATAAAAGCTTCACAGCACAGGCATTGCTTTATATCTGGAGATCTCTCTGCACTTGTCATCACATGGTACCATGGGCCCTGCACTATGTGTCAATAATGGTCACAAGTGTAGTCTTTGTGCCAGAGTTTTCAAGTCGCTGGCTGGACTAAAAAGTCACATTCGTTCAGCGCATCGGTAGGGGTTCTCCTACATGGATATAAAGTAGTGGCCGTACTCGAAAACGAGTTGGCAGCCACCACCATGTATGTATGTATGTATGTGTATATGTCAGGTCACCATTTGGCGCTACTGGTAACATGTATCCCAGTACAACCAGTCTCATGGTCGGGTCGTTGGCGACTAAACTGGCAACCCCACCAAGGTTTCTTGGTGAGGAGGGTGACTTTGGATATCCTGTAGGACTAAAACCAAAACCTGTCAAAGGGCAAAGGAGCTCTTAAGAGTGAATGGCCATCCAAAATCACCGGGAGAGATGACCCCTTAGCCTTTTTCAAGGCAGAATTCTAGGAGAAGGAAAACTCTGATATAACACCTGCAACCCTGATGGTATCCAATAATGTTGACTTGTTCTTCTTTTTGGTAAATATCATCTTGGTTAAGAGAGTGGGACTGGCTTTGTGCAGTGCCTTTGCTCACTATAAAAGCTTCACGGCACAGGCATTGCTTTATATCTGGAGATCTCTCTGCACTTGTCGTCACATGGTACCATGGGCCCAGCACTATGTGTCAATAATTGTCACAAGTGTAGTGTTTGTACCAGAGTTTTCAAGTCGTTGGCTGGACTAAAAATCACACTCGTTCAGCGCATCGGTATGGGTTCTCTTACATGGATATAAAGTAGTGGCCGTACTAGAAAATTAGTTGGCAGCCACCATGTGTAGAGGTATATATGTTTACATTAGGGTTTTTCTTATTTAAAGGGAAAACATTTGTCATGGGAATCACCTCATATCGATTGTTGCCTGAATCTATTTCCCATAAAATCTACACAGGCGAAAATACGAGAAGATACGAATATATTTAGTGGTTACACAGTATGGTGCTTTTTGAATTCTATGCTAAAAATGCCCCCCAAATGAAAAAAATAATTATTTCAACATTAGTTGATTGTAGCCAGGTTCTTCTACATAACCACCAACTACACCACCGACTACACCCCCACCAGCACTACCATTATAACACAACCACTGTTAATATCATTATTTCTCCATCACCACCTACAAAACCACCACCATCACCATAAGTGTTCTTGTGTTCTCAATACCATCACGTCAAACCCGGCGAGACAATTTCAGTTGCCGTAAAAGACATTAGCCAGAAGATCCAGGAAATATATAGAAAAACAAATATCCCTACCAAGACGGAAAAAACAAACATCTGCACTCCAATCGAGAAATTGTATAAGGACAGAAAAAAGAAAAATCAATGCGTGAGATTTGGAAAGTTGATCTCCAGAACATTTTTGATATTGCAAACCAGAACGTTAGAATGAAAGATTGCCCTATCTGAAGACAAAGCTTTCCTTGAGACACAACGAAAAGATCGGATGTCTTCATTCATCGCTAGTGTTGATACAGAACATGTGAGAACCATTCAGAAGAAGGCAAATGAAGTTTGACGATATAATAGTAAGAAAGAGAAAGCAGGAAGAAGTCAAGATATCTGAGAAAGTAGCCCTTGAAAGTTCGTCGTCCAGCTCAGCTATTACTGATGATGATGAAGAAATCTTCAAGTCAGCACCCCCCCGAAAACCACTGCCTTTAAAGCCGACTCTCAACGCCTCTCTTGTTTCCACATGGGAACGGGAGAGACTATTGTTATAACAAGCAAGTACTTGTTACATCACAATTGCGGGGAGTCATGGTCATGATGTGTCTGAACTTTCGATTTCCCCCTCAACTTTTTATCGATCAAGAACAAGCCACTGTGAGAATATGGTTCAGGAAATTGAGTTATCCTCTTTCCCACCTGAAGACAGCTCAAGGTTAGTCCTCCATTGGGATGGAAAATTATCACCATTGAATTCCCAATCCAGCACACTCGAAGATCGGATTGCAGTTTTAGTTACAGGAAAAGAAAGGGGGAGCTCTTAGGTGTTCTGATTTCAAGAGCTGGAACCGGACAAAAGTCACTGAAGCTGTTTTGACGGAAATTCAACGACTCAAAATCGAGGATAGAATAATTCGTATGTCCTTCTACACCACTACCAGTAAGACAGCATGCATCAAGCAGCCTTTACAAAAATCGAAGCAGCTCTAAAAAAATCCAACTTGCGACTGGATTGCCGCGGTGGATTGGCAGTATCGGTGGAGAGTCGGACGCCATGCTTTCCAGCATAGTTACGTCCCTTTACGGTCTGAGTTCAAATCCCGTCGAGGTTAACTTTGCCTTTCATCCTTACGGGGTCCATAAAATAAAGTACTAGTAATGTACTGGGTAATTGCTGGCCTTGTGCCTAAAGTAGAAACAATTATGTTCTTGAACTGGTGGATTGGCAGTATCGGTAGAGGGTCGGACGCCATGCTTTGACGCATAGAGTTACGTCCCTTGCCATTCTGAGTTCAAATCCCACCGAGGTTAACTTTGCCTTTCATCCTTACGGGGTCAATAAAATAAAGTACCAGTAATACACTGGGTATTTGCTGGCCTTGTGCCCAAAGTAGAAACAATTATATTCTTGAACTGGTTTTGAAGAAAGTCTTTGAGATCGTTTACTCATCATCTGTTAGAAAAGTTCCAGGAAAGTTGCACTCCTTAGATAAATCTCATTATCAAACAATCCCGAATGATGATGAGCCCATGGAAGATTTTTACAAGCAAGAGTGAGGAGATGGTTGAATATCTACTGACTGTATTGCTTTCTGGAGGTCATCACTGTGAAGACTGCCAAATTCATAAAGCTCTCCCTTCTCTATTTTGGTGGGTGGTCATCTCCCCAGTTCTTTTCATTCCCCGGAGCTTACCACCTAGGATCGTTGGATGGCTAAGGCCATATATGTGATCAAGTTAGTTCTGTTCAAAGGCAACTTAATTTCACGTGAGCCGAGAGACCTACAAAAAGTCGCTTATTTTGTGATTTCGGTGTAAAATTCTAGAACGAAGCAATGGTTCCCACATGGGCTCCAAAGAATGATCCCGATTTGATGAAGCTGCTACCAATGTATCCTGGCCAACAAATCGGAACTGGGATAGAGACGGCCCTTCGGCTTCACCTGTGGTACTTATCAGAAGAGTTAGTAGCGTTTGCTTTCTTTGAAGAAAAACATGGTGTGGATGAGAAGAAAAATAAAATAAAAATCTCTCTATATATATATATGAAATAGAAGTGTATGAAAAAGGTCAAGGGTAAAGGAATGTTTTTGGCAACAAAAAAACTGAGTGACTTCGTTACGAAGAAAACAAATAAACCTTTTCCATCTGCTCGAAATTGTCCTAAATCATTTTGATTCCTGCACTGACGGCGATATCAAATTATCTGTTGATGCTCTGAAAGTTGTGAATGACATTGCTGAGTGAGATATTTATTTCATAAAGCGCTTTAATGGTTCTACGAAGGATGAACATTAGAAACAGTTTTCCCTAAAATTTGTTGCGGAGCAAAAAGAAACAAATGCCCCAGAGGACAAAGGGGGACATTTCCAGTGTTAAATTTAATCGATAAATATTGTTTCCCTCTTTAGCTCCTATATTATTGTGTATTTAGAACGTATTCCTTCTGCTTATTTTCATTTCACTTTGTTCTGTTGTCTAATTACCACAATCGATTCGAACAGAAAGTGAACAGGCCAAATACCCCAAATCGTCATAACTAAAAAAATGTGAAAGTGTGAAATCTCTAAATATTATTCGAATGACCTATAATTCAGCATACTTCGTTATTTCATCAACTCAAACACCGGCATAATCAACACGAGAGGATTGTCGAATAGTTTGCAAAATGGAACACTCTAATGTATCTACATATGGATGGACGGACGGGCGAACAAACAAACCCGTAAATCCCGATGGAGTGCCATAGTAACATATGACCTTTCTTGAGCACTGAAAACCTTGTAGAGCTCATCCTTTTCCCGATCTAAACAAAATCGATTTCTTGCAGAAGAGAAAGAGAGAGAGAGAGAGAGAGAGAGAGAGAGAGAGAGAGAGAGAGAGAGAGAGAGAGAGAGTGTGTGTGTGTGTGTGTGTGTGTGTGGAAGTGAAAAAGAGATAGACTGGTACTTTATTTTTCAGCCTTGAAAGGATGAAAGGCAAAGTTAACCTCGGCGAGATTTGAACTCAGAATGCTGAAAGTTAGAACGAATATGGCATAGCGTTCGATCCGACGTTGTAACGGCTCTGTCAATTCACCGCCTATTATATATACTAGCCGAAAAAACCACCCTTCGAGCAGTTTTCTGCTAGCATGTGTATAGTGCATGTTGATATTATACGCAAATTAAATCGGAGAGATTGTTACACTCTTTTCTGTAATCAGTAAAGTAATCCATGATACATTTAAAAAAGACGATATTATATATAAACTGCATTATGGTGAAATGTAATGAAAACGAAAAAGGAGAAAATTAGCGACGGAAATAGAAACGTTATGATATAACGATGCAAATATATGAACGTTTAGATAAGCGATATGTGATATAGCGTCCGTTATATCATAACCGGACGTATTGACATTTGGAAATTTTAAAAGAAGTGAATCTTAAAATATGCAATCATTATATATAAGAATATTTATGTTTAATCAACAGCTACGAAATTTAGTACATAAATTATGTAATATTCATTCATTATTTATTCCGGAGGATTGGCAGTAGCGGTGGAGGGTCGGACGCCATGCTTTCTAGCATAGTTACGTCCCTTTACGATCTGAGTTCAAATCCCGCCGAGGTTAACTTTGCCTTTCATCCTTACGGGGTCGATAAAATAAAGTACCAGTAATAAATACACTGGGTAATTGCTGGCCTTGTGCCTAAAGTAGAAACAATTATTTATTCAAAGTAATCCAACTTATTTTACTAACGGGATAAAAAAAGTATATTCAGGACACAGTCCCGCACTCCTCCCTTTATTATATTTTGATAATTCTTCGTCTTGCAAGTTGAGTAAAATATGCATCGCTGATGAGATCTAACAAGACTTAAACATGTTCGTTGTTTTCACTAGTGAGCTTTTAAGGCAATACATACTTCTTGCTACATTGTCTTCTATATTTCCCTCTTCTATTTGAATAACTTTCAAAGTTATACTTGTTGGATAAGTGATTTGAAACCGTGTTGAAGCATTGTGAAATATCTATCTATCTATCTATCTATCTATCTATCTATCTATCTATCTATCTATCTATCTATCTATCTATCTATCTATCTATCTATCTATCTATCTATCTATCTACCTGCCTGACGCGTGGAACAACGCCGGTAAGCTTTTTTGTAAATTTCTATACAAAAACTGAACAAATTGTTTGAAAAAACATATCATTTTGTAGATTAACCCCCCAAGCTGAATTGTCAGCTGGGTGGTAATCCCATTTTTCAACTATAAAACATGAATAGCCTGGAAAGAACGCTAGAGAACGTCGACAGAGAGAAGAGAGGTAGAGAGGCAGATATTAACGTTATATCTGCTTCTGCTACTATGGACGTCGCCATGGATACGAGTGTCAACAAAGAGAAAAAAATAATATTACCACTTGAAGATTTTAAAATTTCTACCGTCGAAGCGGAGAAAAATAACACACAGGAAAACACAGGAATTAAACCTAATAACATACATACACATGAAAAAGACAACAACAACAACTCTATAGATACATCTACGCATAAAGTTTCACCTCGTCAAGAAATTGGGATTTCCAACACCGAGGCTAACAACGATAACAACAACAACAACAGCAACACCACAAAAACAAAAAATGTCTTTCGCTGAAACAGTGAACAAAAAACAAGATTTTATAAATCTTGACATTTCCAATGCAAGAGATATGCTCCAGCAAGGGAGAAAATTTGTAACTTTCGAAGTCAAGGGTGGGTTTAGAATCAACTCACCCCTCGAAATAAAAGAAGAGACAGTTCGAAGGACAGTGACCTTCAGGACTGTCTCCAACAATACGAGAAAGCCGATATTTGTGAGCCAAGGAGACATAGAAGCCACCTTGAAGGAGACTCTAGCAAATATTGACCTTCTTCAACGAGGAAAACAGAACGGAAGTATTTCCGAACTGTTTAAAAGCGAGGCACTCGCCCAAAAACATTTTGTGACACCAATGGTGTCAAAAGCATTCACATTTTTCCCTACGTACATGGGAAAAAGGACACAAAAAATAAAAAGAAAAAATATACCACGAAACATTAACATCTGGTGGATCTTGGCTGGCTTCGTGGAGCCATGGACTGATGCCATTCTTTCAATACGAAAGTCTATTAGACAAAGGTGGGCGGGTACTGATTTGGAGATTCTGATGCAAATGAGGCCGGAGGGAACCTCCAAAATACCCGAAAAAGTCGTCATCGAAGACAACAACAAACACGATCAACCAAAACAATACAAAAGAAAGCACTGTTACCAGCACCAACACCACCACCACAACAACAGCAACTCACCAAACAAGCAAACACACCAAAACAAAGAGCTACTCAACCAACAACAACAACAGAAAAAACACAGACAACACCCCTGAAGAACACAGCCCCACCCCATCCCACTCCATCAAACACCACCACAAACACAGACACCGAAACACCACCACCACACAACATACCCCTACTCCACACTCGTGAGGATGATTATTCAACAACAGATGAGGCTGCTTCCCCTTCTTTAAGTGAGCCTCGGAAATCTAAAAAACAAAAAAAAGAGTCACCACAAAACCCCCAAAACTCCAATCACCAACACCAACACACAACCACAGACACAAACAACAACACAAACAACCCCACAGTCAAACATCCACCTACCATCCAAACCAACACCAACACCACCCCAAACACAAGCACCCACCATAAAAAGAAAACTCCCGGACGAACAACAAACTGAAACAACACAACAAAAACACAAACAACAATACGTATACATCAACACAAACAACAAGAGTTTGATGGAGGTCATCTCCCAAAACTCCAAGGTGGAGACGGAGGGCAAAACTTTCGTCAAAGCAGAATCGTCTCCACACCTTAAAGTTATAAGGCTTTCTATGGAAACCTATAGTGATCTGAAAAAAAAATTTTCGCAGGACGTGGGCAGCCCCTGTCAGAAACCCATTAACCGCGTCCTGTTAAAATGTTTCCCCACCCCACCCAACACCTCCTCCAGTACCCAAATGGAGATTGAACAACCCGATTTCCAGGAAACGAAAAGGTAAGTGCACCTTTTCGCCCTTTTTCTCCAAATCTTCTTCATCAACATGGCTAGTTTACAAGTTGGAAGCGTGAATGTGCGTGGCCTAGGGATGCCCTGGAAATAGAGCCAACTTTTAAACGACCTGAGGTCACACGGTATGGATGTGATAGCCATCACCGAGTCTAGGATTCACAACAGGCAGCAACTAATACCCATCTTCGACGACTTTGAGATCTACGCATCTCTCTGTCAGCCAGGAGGTGAAGGGGGAGTGGCTATCATGTTTCGGAAGAATCTGGAGGTGGGCAAACCGCAGCGGGACATCTAGATCGTATTTAGATAGGTTCTGCATTAGAGAAAGGGACAAGGAGATGTTAAGCTGTCCACGAATGCACATGGGTGCCTACTCAGATCATAAATTAGTCATCTGCTTAGTCAACCGTGATAGAATATATAGACAGGGACCCGGATACTAGAAGCTGAATGTGTCGTTGCCGGCTCGTAAAGCATACAGTGAATGGATAAGTAGACTAGTCAAGGAACAGTTAACGAGAGCCATCGTCAACAATAGATGGTGGTACTCTCTCAAGAAAGCAATTAGAGTAGAATCGATAGAGTTTAGCAGAGAGTTAGCCTTAGAGAAAAACAAAATAGAAAGAGAACTAGTAGCCAAGGTAGAGGAGGAGCTTAGACGTGGAAACGCGCCTAGAGTGTTAGCGTCGAGAACGGCACTAGACTAGTTCTTCGACGCGAAACACGAAGGCTGCGTAGTCAGAAGCAAAACACGTTCTCTAGGAAACGAAGGAGCGAAAACTGTCAGCTGGGCCCGAATGACGGAGGCAAAAAGTGGCAACAAGTCCACGATTTGGTCTTTGAAAGACCAAACCGGATGCGTGCTACTTGACCCCATGCGAATGTGCGCGACTGTTTGAGCAGAACAACGGTGGGCCGAACGGGGCAATGGACTTTAGTTCATACCTCGACGGCTTGCCGCGTCTCTCTCTGCGAAAGACCGATCATGGACACTGATATACGGGACGCTCTGGGCCGCTGCGGGAACGCAAGTCACCCGGTCTAGATGGTCTACTCTATGAGTTTTACATAGGCATACAGGACTTGTTCTGTGGCGTCCACGAGGGCGTCTACTGCAATTGGCAGCAGAACGGGAGAATTCCCAGTTCTGCAGGCAAGGGCGTAGTAACGCTGATCAAGAAAGACGAGAAGAAGGGGAAAGAAATTAACAACTTCAAGCCCATAGCGCTGCTCAACACAGAGTTAAAGATTTTGGCCAAGGTGCTAGCGACGAGGTTGGCGCTTGTCGAGAACCTGGTAGGGAAAGCGCAAACGTGTGCAATCCCGACCAGGTCCATACACGACAACCTCCACCTCATGCGATACATCATAGAGAGGGTGGGCAGTAAACCCGGCTTCCGTAGGGCTCTGATCAATTTGGATCAGTCTAAGGCATTCGATAGTGTCGGCCATCGATACTTGGAAGCGGTTTTCAAGGCGGCCGGTTTCGGTCCCGTTTTCAGAGGCTGGATCGAGGCGATGCACACCAGCATCTGCTCGAGGGTCAAGGTGAACGGCTACCTATCGGAACCGTTCGTAATCACGCGTTCCATTCGACAGGGTTACCCTCTCTCCTCCATTCTGTATGTATTGACTCTATAGCCACTATTGCGGAAATTAGAGCTGCTGCAGGGCATCCCTCTAGAACCGCGACTGCGCAAAACGTCGTCGGCTTATGCCGACGACGTGACGGTAATGGTGTCGAGCACCTCGGAAATCGGGATGATCGGCAACTTACTGAAAGAATGCGAAATGCTGACGGGAGCAAAACTAAACCCGGACAAGTCTGTCGGTTTGCAACTCGGTACGTGGAGAGGAAAACCGATGACGTCCGACAGCGTCGTTGGACGCTGGACGGACGGACCGGTGAAATTGCTCGGGGTCTGGTTCGGCTCAGATCTCCAGGTGGAGAAAAAGTTGAACGAGGGCACGGCCAAGGTGTTGGCGCTCACCCAGAAGTGGGTAGAATGCAAACTGTCAGTGAAAGGTCGAGCGGAGATGGCAAACACTTTCATAGCGTCCGTCATCTACTACCGCTTGACTGTCGTGCCTTGACTCCGTGAACAACTCGCCAAGATGGAACGCATGCTCTTCCAGTTTCTGTGGAAGGAGCAGGCTCCGCTGGTGAGGAGATCCGTCTGCTGTCAGCACCCTTCCAACGGAGGGCTGGGAATGCCGTGGCTGATGATGGCAAACATGCGGTGTGGGCACTGTTTGTGAGACAAGCTTTCCCACAGCTCGTCTCGCTGACGGAGCTGCAGTCCTGGGTCAAGAAAAGACCGAAAACGATGGGCGCCTGGCACATTGAATGTGCTCAGGCGCTCACAGTCCCCTGGCAGGTGGGCGCAGCAATCAGTGGAGACTCCACTTCGATATTCTATAGAGAGATTGTACGTTACAAGGGCGACGACGTGCTCTGAGAGACTCTGGGCGTCGAAGACGATGAGCTCACCAGTCTGTTCAGTAGGACTTTCCGCCCGGGACCTATGGACGACTTCCAGAGGTCCCTGGCCTGGCAGTGCTACCGAGGAGCTCTACCGGTTCGTGACAAGATCTACAGGCACGGACGCCCCGGCAGGGATCCTTCCAAGAGGACGTGTCCAAGGTGCGCGGAGGACATTGAAACCGTCTTGCATGCCCGGGCGTAACCGACCTATGGAACTATGCAGAATAACTGCTGTCGCGTATGGGACAAATCCAGTTGACTGCCGAGTACATTGTAACGATCAAATCGCCAGCCTCTTTCAAAAACGAAAGAGAGGCGGTTTTCCCCTGTACAGTGGCTATGGTGAAAGAAGTTATATGGTGGACGAGATTGAGAGGACTGAGGACAGATGCCTTTCTCTCCGGACAACAAATGATTCCCTTCTTTAAGTATTACTTTAGAAGGAGAATCAGAGTGTAGAGAGAGGCACTGCACTCCAGTAAATTTACTGAAAGCTGGGTGAATGAAGCGAAAATGGCCCGAGTGACTGGGCCTTCTCTGTTTAAAAGCCTGTAGGTTAAAGAAGAGAGCAAAAGGAAGAAAGGAGCACTTGCACAACACGCTCCTGGAGTTGAGGGTTGTTCTATCGACGGGGTATTAACAGCCCATTTGTGGCGCTTCCCCCCTATTGGGGATTTCGATTGTTGTAATTGTTTGTTTTTATATTTTTTACACGACTGTATGTAAAATCCCCGGCATGTCTTTGTATTGTCCCCTTTTTTGTGCGCCCTTGTGGCAAATAAAGAAATCTATCTATCTATCTATCTATCTATCTATCTATCTATCTATCTATCTATCTATCTAACTGTCGTTGAAGAAGAGAGCAAGAGGAAGAAAGGAGCACTTGCACAATATGCTCTTGGATTTGAGGGTTGTTCTATCTACGAGGTATAAAAAAACCCATTTGTAACGCTTCCCCTATTGGAGATTTCGATTGTTGAATTTGTCTGTTAACATTTTTTTTCCACGGTTGTATGTAAAATCCACGACATATGTCCTTGTATTGTCCCCTTTTCTTGTGCGCCCTTGTGGCAAATAAAAAATATATCTATCTGTCTGTCTGTCTATCTGTCTGTCTGTCTGTCTTTCTTTCTGTCAACCTGTCTATCACTTTCACTACCTCTCTCTCACTCTCTCTCTCTCTCTTTCTCTCTCGCTCTCTCTCTCTCTCTCTCTCTCTCTCTCTCTCTATATATATATATATATATATATATATATATATATATATATATACATATATATCACTCTATCTCTCTCTCTCTCTCTCTCTCTCTCTCGCTCTCTCTCTCTCTCTCTCTTTCGTTCTTTCTTTCTTTCATCTTACTCAAACCAGGAACTTTCCCAAAGAAATATGAAACCAAAAGTGACAGACAAAGAAGAATTTCACAGTCTAATGATAGCATGTGTAAGATCAATACTATATTTGGGTTAGCACTGATGTGGGGCGGGGTAGCGGTGGTGGGGTGGTGGTGCTCTTGCTATTGTGGTTGTTGTTGTTGGTGGTGGTAGTGGTGGTGGTAGTGGTGGCTGTGACTGTTGTTGGTGGTAGTGGTGGTGGCTGGCGGTGGTGTCGGTGTTGTTTTTTGTGGTTGGTGGTCGTCGTTGTCGTTGCTGTTGTTGGTGGTGGTAGTGGTGGTGGTGGTATCGGCGTTGTTGTTGTTGTTGGTGGTAGTAGTGATGGTGGTGTTGGTGTTGGTGTTGGTTGTGGTGGTTGTGGTTGTGACCGTGGAGTTGGTGATGCTGGTGATGAGATTGAAGGAAGCAGTGTCTATTATACTCTTTTTTTCTTTACTCGTTTCAGACTTTTAGACTGTGGTCATATTTCCAGCCCCATCTTCAGTATCATCGACGGTAAAAATTGGTCAAATTATTAGAGCGGCGCACAAAACTATCTCTCTCTCTCTCTCTCTCTCTCTCTCTCTCTCTCTCTCTCTCTCTCTCTCTCTCTCTCTCTCTCTCTCTATCGGACGTGCGGTAGATCGCGGGTAAATTTTTGTAAAATTTTCCATACAAAAACAGAATTTATTGTGTAAAAATTTATATTGTTTGATATTCTTGTCCACCTCCAGGTAGACAGGAACTGGAACGAGGTCACGGCGAAGGTGTTTGCGCTCACCCAGAAGTGGGCTGAGTGCAAACTCTCCTTGAAAGGTCGAGCAGAGGTGGCGAACACTTACATAGCGTCCATCATCTACTACCGCTTGACAGTCGTGCCTTGCGCCCGCAAATACCTTACCAAAATGGAACGCCTACTCTTCAAGTTCCTCTGGAAGGAACAGGCTCCATTGGTGAGGAGATCCATCTGCTGTCAACACCTTTCTAACTGTGGGGGGGGGGGGCATCCCGTGGCTGATGATGCGCAAACATGCGCTGAGACTACGCCATCTCCAGGTATTCCTGACCGGTGAACCGGTGTGACTGTCGTTTGTGAGACGAGCTCTTCCACAACTCGTCTCACTAACAGAGCTGCAGTTCTGGGTCAAGCGAAGACCGAAAATGGGTGCCTGGCACGTCGAGTGCCTACAGGCGCTCACAGGCCTCTACCAAGCGGAAACGGCAATCAGCGGAGGCTCACTTCGACATTCTATAGGGGATTAGTGAAGGATAGGTGCGACAACGTTCTCTAGGCATCGAGGAGGACGAACTGACCGGTTTGTTCAGAGGACTTTCCGTCCAGGGCCTATGGATAACTTCCAGAGGTCTCTGGCCTGGCAGTGCTACCGAGGAGCTCTACCAGTTCGTGACAAAATCTACAGGCACTGACGCCCTGGCAGAGATCCAGCCAAAAGGACCTGTCCAAGATACGAGCAGGACATCGAAACCGTTCTGCACGCAATTGTTCAGTGCCCAAGGGTGATCGACCTGTGGAATTATGTCGAACAACTTCAGAAGGAAGGTTAGAGTCGAGAGAGAGTTGCTACACCCAGTAAATTCGCTGAAAGGTGGGTGAATGTGGAGAAAATGGCCCGAGTGAATGGGCCTTC
This sequence comes from Eledone cirrhosa, assembly GCA_964016885.1. NCBI lineage: Eukaryota > Metazoa > Mollusca > Cephalopoda > Octopoda > Eledonidae > Eledone > Eledone cirrhosa. Next base: position 228,334,105 of record OZ024741.1, read on the forward strand.
TCTGTATATAAACAGAGGGAAGACAGCAACACCTAGAATACGTTTTCTTGGTGTTGAGGGTTTTTCTATCCACGGGGTGTAAAACAACCCTGCAGTAACGTTCGCCCCTACGGGGGATTTCAATTGTTATTTTATTATATATAGTTTATTGCTATTTATTAATGTTAAAGTTATTTTTATGTAAAACCCCCCGCCGTCACGTCTTGTAATGTCCCATTTTTGTACGCTCCTGTGGCAAATAAAGATCTATCTATCTATCTATCTATCTATCTATCTATCTATCTATCTATCTATCTATCTATCTACGCGTGATACGTGAGCCGAAGCAGATGTGTGCGGCTTTTCAGCGGCACTTTGCTCGGCTGTTCGGGGGGAGCGGCGCGCCGGGAGAGGCTATGGATTTCGGTCCATACCTCGACGGCCTACCGCGACTCTCGGACAGCGAGGCAAAGTTCTGCGAAAAGCCGATTTCAGCCACTGAGATAGGGGACGCGCTGAGCCAATGCGGCAAACGCAAATCTCCAGGTCTCGACGGTCTACCCTACGAATTTTACGTAGCAATGCCGGACTTATTCTCCGGTCTCCTGGAAGCGGTCTACTGCAACTGGCAACAGAACGGGAGAATTCCCAGTTCTGTAACCGGGGGCGTGGTCACACTAAGCAGGAAGGACGAGAATAAGGGGGATGACATAGGAAACTTCCGGCCCATAACTCTGCTAAACACAGAGTTACAGATTTTGGCCAAGGTGTTGGCAAAGAGGCTGGCGCTTGTCGTCGAGAACCTGGTGGGAGAAGCGCAGACATGCGCAATCCCGACCAGGTCCATACACGACAACCTCCACCTCATGCGATACATCATAGAGAGGGTAGGGTGTAAACCCGGCTTCGGTGGGGCCCTGATCAACTTGGATCAGTCTAAGGCTTTCGATAGGGTTGACCATCGTTACCTGGATGCGGTGCTCGAGGCGGCAGGCTTCGGACCCGTGTTCAGGGGCTGGATTGCTGCAATGCACAACAGCAACATCTACTCAAGGGTCAAGGTGAACGGCTACCTCTCGGAGCCGTTCCATATTACGCGATCCATTCGACAGGGATGCCCTATCTCCTCCCTTCTGTACGTACTGACTCTCGAGCCACTACTGCGGAAGCTGGAGCTATTGCAGGGCATCCCTCTGGAACCGGGACTGCGGAAAGCGGCGTCGGCCTACGCTGACGACGCAACAGTAATGGTGTCGAGCGCCTCGCAAATCGAGGAAGTCGGCACCTTACTGAAGGAATACGAAAGTGTCACAGGAGCGAAGCTGAACCGGGACAAGTCCATCGGTTTGCAACTCGGATCGTGGAGAGGCAGACCGATGCCTTCCGATGGCGTCGTCGGACGCTGGACGGAAGGACCGGTTAAGCTGCTCGGGGTCTGGTTTGGTCCGGACCTCCAGGTGGAGAAGAACTGGAACGAAGTGACGGCCAAGGTGTTTGCACTCACCCAGAAGTGGGCCGAGTGCAAACTATCCTTGAAAGGTCGAGCGGAGGTGGCGAACACTTTTATAGCGTCCGCCATCTACTACCGCTTGACCGTCGTGCCTTGTCCAGCCAAAACGCTCATAAATGGAGCGCGCGCTCTCACGATTCCTTTGGAAGAGGCGGGCTCCTTTGGTGAGGAGATCCATCTGCTGCCAACACCCTTCTAACGGAGGGCTGGGGATGCCGTGGTTGACGATGCGCAAACACGCGCTCAAGCTGCGGCATCTCTACGTATTCCTCACCGGACAACCGGTGTGGGCCCCGTTCGTGAGGCGAGCCTTCCCACGACTCGTCTCGCTGACCGAGCTGCAATCCTGGGTCAAGCAAAGACCGAGGAAAATGGGCGACTGGCACATCGAATGTGCTCAGGCGCTCACAGCCCTCTGGCAGGCGGACCCGGCGATCAGTGGAGACTCCACTTCGTCATTCTATAGAGGGTTAGTCCGCAGCAAGTGCGACGACGCGCTCGGTGAAACTCTAGGCGTAGAGGAAGATGAACTGGCCAGTCTGTTCGGTAGGACCTTCCGCCCGGGACCGATGGACAACTTCCAAAAGTCCCTGGCCTGGCAGTGCTACCGAGGAGCTCTACCAGTTCGAGACAAGCTCTACAGACATGGGCGCCCGGGCAGGGACCCTGCAAAAAAGATCTGTCCGAGGTGCGTGCGAGACGAAGAAACCGTCGCGCACGCATTCATACACTGCCCGGACGTCACTGACCTGTGGGGATATGAAGAACGACTATTGTCGCGGGTGGGACTAGTCCAGTTGACCACCGAGTCCATTGTCATGATCAAACCGATCACCCTCCTTCAAAAACGAAGGAGAGGCGGTTTTCCTTTGTGTGATAGCTATGGCGAAAGAGGTTGTATGGTGGACAAGGTTGAAAGGGCTGAGGTCAAACACCTTTCTCTCCGACCAACAACTGATTCTTTTTTTCAAATACCACTTTGGAAGAAGAATCAGGATGGAGAGAGAGGTGCTGTACCCCAGCAAGTTTTATGAAAGGTGGGTGAAAGTGGCGAGAATGGCCCGAGTGAATGGGCCTTCTCTCTATATCAGCCTGTAGGTTGAGGAAAAGGAGGAGGAGAGGAAGGGAGTACAAACTCTTCGTATTTCTGGAGATGAGGGTTGCACATTTTTTTTCGGGGGTATGTGTTACCCATATAAACTGTCTCCCTCTATTGGGGAAAATCGACTAACTTTTTAAATTCCATCTGTGATAACATTTTACACGTTTTTATTGTATGTAAACTTCCCCCTTTGAATTTGTCCCCTTCTTTTGTGCCCCTGTGGCTAATAAAGAAACATATCTATCTATCTATCTATCTATCTATCTATCTATCTATCTATCTATCTATCTATCTATCTATCTATCTGCCTAACGGGTGGAACATCGCCGGTAAGCTTTTTGTAAATTTCTATACAAAAAACTGAACAAATTGTTTGAAAAAACATATCATTTCACACATTAACCCCCAAGCTGAATTGTCAGATGGGTGGTAATCCCAATTTTAATTAAAAATTTAAATAAAAAATTGTTTAAAAAAATCAAATTTTGCCAACTATAAAATATGAATAGCTCGGAAAGAACGCTAGAGAACGTCGACAGAGAGAAGAGAGGTAGAGAGGCAGATATTAACGTTATGTCTGCTTCTTCCACTATAGACGTCGTCATGGATACGACTGTCAACAAAGAGAAATAAATAATATTACCACTTGAAGATTTTAAAATTTTTACCGTCGAAGCAGAGGAAAATAACACACAGGAAAACACAGGAATTAAACCTATTAATATAAATACACATGAAAAAGACAACAACAACTCCATAGATACATCTACACATAAAGTTTCACCTCGTCAAGAAATTGCGATAACAACAACAATAACAACAGCAACACCACAAAAAAAAAATGTCTTTCGCTGAAACAGTGAAGAAAAAACAAGATTTTATAAATCTTGCATCTCCAATGGTGTCAAAAGCATTCACCTTTTCCCCTACGTACATGGGAAAAAGGACACAAAAAAATAAAAATAAAAAATATACCACCAAACATTATTATCTGGTGGATCTTGGCTGGCTTCGTGGAGCCAAAGACTGATGCTATTCATTCAATACGAAATTCTATTAGACAAAGGTGTGTGTGTGTGTGTGTGTGGGGGGGGGGGGGGAATACTGATTTGGAGATTCTGATGCAAATGAGGCCGGAGAGAATCTCCAAAATACCCGAAAAAGTCGTCATCGAAGATAACAACAAAATAAACATTTCAGTAGAAGGACGAACATTTCATTGCTTTCGCTGTGGTAGCACAGCACACATAAAAGCCTCTTGTCCAAAACACACAACAACATCATAAAGAAACACTATTACCAACACCAACACCAAAACAACCACCACCACAAGTACAACAACAGACGAAACGAGCAAACACACCAAAACAAAGAGCCACTCAACCAACAACAAAACAAAACACAGACAACACCCCTGAAGAATACAGCCCCATCCTATCCCATTCCATCAAACACTACCACGAACACACACCGATATACCACCACCACCACACAACATACCCCTACCCCACACTCCTGACGATGATTATTCATTAACAGATGAGGCTGCTTCTCCTTCTTTAAGTGAAGAAGAAGGAGAGCCTCGGAAATCTAAAAAAACAAAAAAGAGACACCAGAACCCCCCCCCCCCCAAAAAAAAATCTCCATCCACCAACACCAACACACAACCACAGACACAAACAACAACACAAACAACACCACAGTCAAACATCCCCCTACCAGCAAAACCAACACCAACACCACCCCAAACACAAGACCCCACCATAAAAAGGAAAACTCCCGGACGAACAACAAACTGAAACAACACAACAAAAACACAAACAACAATACGCATACATCAACACCAACAACAAGAGTTTGATGGAGGTCATCTCCCAAAATCCCAAGGTGGAGACGGAGGGTAAAACTTTCGTCAGAGCAGAATCGTCTCCAGACCTAAAACTAATAAGGGTTTCGATAGAAACCTATCAGAAATTGAAAGAACAACCCCAGTCGAAAACCTATTAACCGCGTCTTATTAAAATATTTCCCCACCCCACCCAACACCCCCACCAGAACTGAAATGGAGATTGAACAAACCGATCTCCAGGAGACGAAAAGGTAAGTCTTCTTCACCAACATGGCTAGTTTACGAATTGGAAGCGTGAATGTGCGTGGCCTAGGGATGCCATGGAAACAGAGCCAACATTTAAACGACGTTAGGTCATACGGTTTGGACGTGATAGCTATCACCGAGTCCAGGATCCCCAACAGGCAGCAACTAACCCCCATCTTTGACGACTTTGAGATCTACGCATCTCTCTGTCAGCCAGGAGGTGGAGGGGGAGTGGCTGTCATGTTTCGGAAGAACCTGGACGTCGAAGTATAGCAAGTACACTTGGACACGGAGAGTAGACTAGTAGTCCTAGACCTGAACAATATTGGAGGTGGAACCTTCAGACAGGTGGCCGTTTATGCCCCGACCGGGCAATCGCAATCACGGCCAGACTTCTTTAAGCGTCTAGAGTCTTTTCTGGGAACGTCTAGCTCCTTACTTTTAGTGGCGGACTGGAATGGTATCCTAGATGCACGATGGGACTATGTGGGAGCATGTCCCAGTAGAGCGGTGTGCAACAGCCTCAAAAGTTTAATCGGCCAATTCCAACTGGCCGATAGGTATCGACTGGATTTCCCAACTGCATTAGAGAAAGGGACAAGGTGATGTTAAGCTGTCCACGAATGCACATGGTTGCCTATTCGGATCACAAATTAGTAGTCTGCAATAGTCAACCGTGACAGAACACATAGACTGAGACCCGGATACTGGAAGCTGAACGTGTCGTTGCCGGCACGTAAAGCTTACAGTGAACGGATAAGTAGACTAGTCAAGCAACAGTTAACGGGTGCCATCGTCAACAATAGATGGTGGTAGTCTCTCAAGAAAGCAATTAGAGTAGAATCAATAGGGTTTAGCAGAGAGTTAGCCTTAGAGAAAAACAAAATAGAAAGAGAACTAGTAGCCAAGGTAGGGGAGGCACTTAGAAGTGGCAACGCGGCTAGAGTGTTAGCGTCGAGAACGGCACTAGACCAGTTCTTCGACGCGAAACACGATGGCTGCTTCGTCAGAAGCAAAACACGTTCTCTAGGAAACGAAGGAGCGAAAGGTGTCAGCTGGGCCCGAGTGGCGGAGTAAAAAAGTGGCAACAAGTCCACGATTCGGTCTTTGAAAGACCAAAACGGATGCGTGCTACTTGACCCCAAGAAAATGTGCGCGGCCTTTCAGCAGCACTTTGCGCGACTGTTTGAGCAGAACGACGGTGAAGTGAAAGGGGCAATGGACTTTAGTTCATACCTGGACGGCCTGCCGCATCTCTCGAACACAGACGCCGAGTTCTGCGAAAGACCGATCACGGACACTGAGATACGGAACGCTCTGGGCCGCTGCGAGAAACACAAGTCACCCGGTCTAGATGGTCTACCCTATGAGTTTTACATAGGCATGCCGGTCTTGTTCTCTGGCGTCCTCGAAGCCGTCTACTTCAATTGGCAGCAGAACGGGAGAATTCCCAGTTCTGCAGGCAAGGGCGTAGTAACGCTGATCAGGAAAGACGAGAACAAGGGGGACGAAATTAACAACTTCAGGCCCATAACTCTGCTCAACACAGAGTAAAACATTTTGGCCAAGGTGCTAGCAACGAGGTTGATGCTTGTCGTCAAGAACCTTGTAGGGAAAGCGCAAACGTGTGCAATCCCGACCAGGTCCATACACGACAACCTCCCCCTCATGCGATACATCATAGAGAGGGTGGGTAGTAAACCCGGCTTCGGTGGGGCTCGGATCAATTTGGATCAGTCTAAGGCATTCGATAGGGTCGACCATCGATACTTGGAAGTGGTTCTCAAGGCGGCCGGTTTCGCCTCCATTCTGTATGTATTGACTCTAGAGCAACTACAGCGGAAAATGGAGCTGTTGCAGGGCATCCCTCTAGAACCAGGACTGCACAAAGCGGCGTCGGCTTATGCCGACGACGTCACGGTAATGGTGTTGAGCATTTCGGAAATCGGGGTGATCGGCAACTTACTGAAAGAATACGAAACGCTGACGGGAGCAAAACTAAACTTGGACAAGTCTGTCGGTTTGCAACTCGGTACGTGGAGAGGCAAACCTATGACGTCCGACAGCGTCGTTGGACGCTGTCGGTGAAATTGCTCGGGGTCTGCTTCGGTCCAGGCCGCCAGGTGGAGAAAAACTGGAGCGAAGTCATGGCCAAGGTGTTTGCGCTCACCCAGAAGTGAGCAGAGTGCAAACTGTCCTTGAAAGGTCGAGAAGAGGTAGGGAACACTTTCATAGCGTCCGTCATCTACTATCGCTTGACTGTCATGCCTTGTCCCCGTGAACATCTCGCCAAGATGGAACGTATGCTCGTCCAGTTTCGGTGGAAGAAGCAGGCTCCGCTGGTGAGGAGATCCGTCTGCTATCAGCACCCTTCCAACGGAGAGCTGGGAATGCCGTGGCTGATGATGCGCAAACATGCGCTGAGGCTGCGGCATCTTCGGTTATTCCTCACCGACCCCCCAACCGGTGTGGGCACGGTTTGTGAGACAGGCTTCCCCGCAGCTCGTCTCGCTGACGGAGCTGCCGTCCTGGGTCAAGAAAAGACCGAAAACGATGGGCGCCTGGCACATTGAATGCGCTCAGGCGCTCACAGTCCTCTGGCAAGCGGGCACAGCAATCAGTGGAGACTCCACGACATTCTATAGAGGGATCGTACGTTACAAGGGCGACGATGTGCTAAGAGAGACCCCTGGGCGTCGAAGACGATGAGCTCACCAGTCTGGTTGGTAGGACTTTCCGCCCGCGACCCATGGACAGCTTCCAGAGGTCCCTGGCCTAGCAGTGCTACCGAGGAGCTCTACCGGTTCGTGGCAAGATCTACAGGCACGGACGCCCCGCCAGGGATCCTTCTAAGAGGACGTGTCCAAGATGCGAGCAGGGCATTGAAACCGTCTTGCACGCAATTGTACACTGGCCGGGCGTAAGCGACCTGTGGAACTATGCAGAACAACTGCTGTCGCGTATGGGACAAATTCAGTTGACTGCCGAGTCCATAGTAGGGATCAAACCGTCAGCCTCTTTTAAAAACGAAAGAGAGGCAGTTTTCCTCTGTACAGTGGCTATCCTGAAAGAGGTTATATGGTGGACGAGATTGAGAGAACTGAGGACAGATGCCTTTCTCTCCGGACAACAATTGATTCCCTTCTTTAAGTATCACTTTAGAAGAAGAATCAGAGTGGAGAGAGAGGCACTTCACCCCAGTAAATTTACTGGGTGAATGAAACGAAAATGGCCCGAGTGATTGGGCCTTCTCTGTTTATATGCTTGTAGGTTAAAGAAGAGAGCAAAAGGAAGAATGGAACACTTGCACAACACGCTCCTGGAATTGATGGTTGTTCTATCGACGGGGTATTAAACAACCCATTTGTGGCGCTTCCCCCCTATTGGGGATTTCAATTGTTGTAATTGTTTTTTTATATTTTTTTTACACGACTGTATGTAAAATCCCCGGCATGTCTTTGTATTGTCCCCTTTCCTTGTGGCTAATAAAGAAATATATCTATCTATCTCGCATAGTATAGACGCGTACAACATCGGCTCCTGCCTTTTTGAATTTTTACCTATTGACCGTAAGTGTTTGTCTCTTTATTGTGTTGTCTTCGTGTCTTTTAACCACCCGGCTAGGTCTGTAGACGGGTGGTTATCGTATTTTTACCCCCTTTGGGGCTAAAAACTACTCCAAACATAAACTACTGGTGGTTACTAACCGGTTTCCTGAACTTGGACGTGGACAACCTTATATCAATAGGGAAGGCATCCGGCGACGCGTTCAGTGGAACGAGCATTGAAGTTCTGACCCAAATAAGGCCAGAACGTATCGCCCAAATCCCTGAACGCGTCATGCTGGATGACCGTACCCACCTCAACATTATTGTGGAGGGTAGGCATCACTCCTGTTACCTCTGCGGCAACAGAGGTCACCTGAGGGCTGCCTGTCCCCAGCTCACACCGAAAAAACCCTTGTTACCAACACCTCAACAACAACATCAAAAACAACCAACACCACCACCACAACAACAAAAACAAAAACAACCACAACAACAACAAAAACCAACAACACCACCACCATAACAACAACAACAAACACGTGAAAAAGCAACACAGAACACTGTCCCACCCAACCCCTCCCCACCCAATACAAATACAAAAACACACACCGCAAACACTACCAGAAAATATACCCCTCCCACCCAACAAGGAAGACGAACCTCTTTCGTCGCAAGACGAAAAAGATCCCTTCAAATAGTAAAAAGAAAGAAGAGGAGGCGCACCACAGACACACCTATTAACATAAACCCTCCTCAAGAGAAAACAAACTATATACAAACCACCCCTCCCCGTCACACAACACTAACTGCAGCGCAAAAAGAAGACTTTACGATATACATACATGAACACAAACAACAAAGAACTAATGAACACAATTTCGTCAAACCCTTCGGTCCAAACTGAAGGGCCTAACTTTCTAACTGCTGTGGGACTACCTCATTTAAAAATGATTAGTCCCAATGAAGCATTGAAAATAAATTTCACGGAGGACGTGCCCCCCCCCCCTGCACCAAGCCAATCAACCGCGTCCTCCTAAAAAATTCCCCCACCCCCTACCCAGACACCCACTCAACTACAAACACCCCAACCTCACAACACACTGATGCCCCTACACTTCCACAAACCACCACCCACCCAACAACCCATCCCCAACGCTCATGGAAATTGAGCGGCCCGCTCCCCGGGACGAGAGAGGTAAGTGCCTTTTCTCCTTACCACCAACATGGCTGTGCTAAGAGTAGGGTGTCTAAATGCGCGTGGTCTGGGCTCACCTTGGAAGCAAGCAATGCTTCTAAATGTCCTCAGGTCACGATCTATAAATGTGATGGTTATCTGCGAGACACGGATCAGCAGCGTGAGACAGCTGGCCCCCACCTTTGATAACTTTGAGATGCACCCATCTCTCTGTCAGCCCGGAGGTGGGCGTGGGGTTGTCGTTCTGCTGCAAAAACATCTGGGTCTCGCCACACACATAGTTCACTTGGACCCAGGGGGTCGACTGGTGGCGCTGGACCTTGGCAGTGGTGAAGGTGGAGCCTTTAGGCTGGTAGCCGCATATGCCCCTTTTGGGACAGAGCTGCCCGACTTCTTCCAACGTATGGAGTCTTTTCTAGGGACGTCCCGTTCCCTGCTTTTAGTGGGGGACTGGAATGGTATCCTGAATGCACGTTGAGACTATGCAGGGGCATGTCCCGATAGAGAGGGGTGCAACAGCCTCAAGGGGTTACTCAGCCGATTTGACCTGGCCGATAGATTTTGACTAGATTTTCCGACGGTGCCAACCTGGTCTTGGACAAAACGCAGCGGTCAATCTAGATCTACCTAGATAGGTTCTTAGTTAGAAATAAGGACAGGGACTTTTTAAGTTGTCCAGAAATGTTCATGGTTGACTATTCAGACCACAAGTTGGTGACCTGCATGGTCAACCTTGATAGAACGCATAGACAGGGTCCCGGCATGTAAAGCTTGCAGGGACCGGATTAGTACGTTAGTTAAGGAGCGGTTGACTGGAGCGATCGTCAACAGTAGGTGGTGGGTATCTCTAAAGAGAGAGATTAGATTAGTCTCGATAGAATTTAGTAAGGTTCTAGCTGCGGATAGAATAGGAAGGAAAGGGAGCTGATAGATAGAGTAGAAGAGGCAATTAGAAGCGGCGACGTGGTCAGAGTGCTAGCGTCGAGAGCGGCTTTGAGCCAGTTTTTCGACGCGAAACACGAATGCTGCGTTCTCCGAAGTAAAATACGTGCTCTAGGGAACTAGGGGACCAAAACTGTTAGCTGGGCCCGCGTGACAGAAGCCAAGAGTGGAATTAAATCCACCATCCGGTCTTTGCGAGACCAGAATGGACGGTCGATCCTTGAACCTAAGCAGATGTGTGAGGCCTTTCAAAGGCACTTTGCCCGATTGTTCGGAAGAGGCGGGGAGCCGGTTGGGGAAGTGGACTTCGGTCCATATCTCGACGGCCTGCCGCGTCTTTCGGACGAGGAGGCGAAGTCCTGCGAGGAGCCGATTTCAGCCGCTGAGATAGAGGACGTGCTGAGCCAATGCGGCAAACGCAAATCCCCGGTCCGATGGTCTTCCATACGAACTATATCTAGCGATGCCGGACTTGTTCCCCGATCTCCTCGAGGCGGTCTACTGCAACTGGCAATAGAACGGGAGAATTCCCTGTTCTGTGAACAAGGGCGGAGTCACGCTAGTGAGGAAGGACGAGAACAAGGGGGACGAAATAAGTAACTTCAGGCTAAATACAGAGTTACAAATTTTGGCCAAGGTGTTATCAAAAAGGTTGGCGCTTGTCGTGGGCAACCTGGTGGGAGATGCGCAGACATGTGCTATCCCGTCCAGGTCCATCCACGACAACCTCCACCTCATGCGATACATCATAGGGAGGGTTGGGAACGAACCCGGCTTTGGTCGGGCCCTGATCAACTTGGATCAATCTAAGGCGTTCGATAGGGTCGACCATGGTTACCTGGATGCGGTGCTAGCGGCGACAGGCTTCGGACCCATGTTCAGGGCCTGGATCACTGCTATGCACAGCAGCCGCATCTGCTCTAGAGTCAAGGTGAACGGCTACCTCTCCGAGCCGTTCGAAATCGCGCGGTCCATCCAACAAAGGTGCCCTCTCTCCTCCCTTCTGTATGTATTGACTCTCGAGCCACTACTGCGGAAGTTGGAGTTGTTACAGGACATCCCTTTGGAACCGGGATTGCGGAAAGCGGTGTCGGCCTACGCCGATGACGTGACAGTAATGGTGTCGACGACCTCCGAAATAGGGGCAATCGGCACCTTACTGGAGGAGTACGAAAGGTTCACAGGGGCTAAGCTGAACCGGGACAAGTCGATCGGTTTGCAACTCGGCACGTGGAGGGGCAAACCGATGCTCCCCGATGGCGTCGTCGGACGCTGGTTCGGACCAGACCTCCAGGTGGAGAAGAACTGGGGTGAGGTTGCGAACAGGGTGTTTGCACTGACCCAGAAGTGGGCCAGTTGCAAACTATCCCTGAAAGGTCGGGCGGAGGTGGCGAACACCTATATAGCGTCCGTCATCTACTACCGCCTGACCGTCGTGCCTTGCTTAAGGGAAACCCTCTCCAAGATGGAGCGCGCACTCTTCCAATTCCTTTGGAAGAAGCGGGCTCCTTTGGTGAGGAGTTCCATCTGCTGTTAACACCCTTCGAAGGGAGGGCTGGGATGCCGTGGCTAATGATGCGTAAACACGCATTAAGGCTACGGCACTTCCACGAATTCTTCACCGGTCAACCGGTGTGGGACCCGTTTGTGAGACGAACCTTTCCCAGACTCGTCTCACTCACCGAGCTTCAATCCTGGGTCAAGTAAAGACCGAGAAAACTGGGCGCCTGGCACACTGAGTGTGGCCAGGCGCTCACGGCCCTCTGGCAGGCGGACCCGGTTATCAGTGGAGACTCCACCGCGACATTCTATAGAGGGCTGGTATGCAGCAGGTGCGACGATGCCCTCGGAGAAGCCCTAGACATGGAGGAAGACGAACTGGCCAGCCTGTTCGGTAGGACATTCAGCCCGGGACCTATGGACAACTCCGAGAAGTCCCTGGCCTGGCAGTGCTACCGAGGGGCTCTACCCGTTCGAGAAAAGCTCTACAGACACGGGCGCCCGGGTAGGGACCCCGCCAAAAAGATCTGTCCCAGATGCATGTACGACGAGGAAACCGTTGCACACGCATTGGTACACTGCTAGGGCGTAGCCGATCTGTGGGGCTATGTCGAACGACTGCTTTCACGGGTGGGACCGATCCTGTTGACCACCGAGGTCATTGTAACGATTAAGCCCCCCCCCTTCAAAAATGAAGGAGAGGCGGTGTTTCTGTGCGTAATAGCCATGGTGAAAGAGGTTGTATGGTGGACGCGTCTGAAAGGACTGAGGTCAAGCACCTTTCTCTCTGGCCAACAACTGATCGTTTCTTCCGATATCATTTCGGAAGAAGGATCAGGATGGAGAGAGAGGTGTTCAAACCCAGTCGTTTTTATGAAAGGTGGGTGAAAGTGGTGAGAATGGCCCGTGTGAATGGGCCTTCTCTCTACATCAGCCTGTAGGTGGAAAAGAGGAAGGAACGAGGGAGCACCCTCTCTCTGTGCTCCCGAGGAGAAGGGGTTGCACACTTTTTTCGAGGGTGTGTGCGACCACCCCAAACCGCCCTATTGAGGACTTTATTGTTAATTTTATATTTGTTATTTGTTTTCTTTACACGCCCTTTTGTGTAAACTCCCCCTTGTATATGTCCCCTTCTTTTGCGCCCTAGTGGCAATAAATAGAAATCTATCTATCTATCTATATATACCACCGAGTCCATTGTCATGATCAAACCGTCACCCTCCTTCAAAAACGAAGGAGAGGCGGTTTTCCTTTGTGTGATAGCTATGGCGAAAGAGGTTGTATGGTGGCCAAGGTTGAAAGGGCTGAGGTCAGACACCTTTCTCTCCGGCCAACAACTGATTCTTTTTTTCAAATACCACTTTGGAAGAAGAATCAGGATGGAGAGAGAGGTGCTGTACCCCAGCAAGTTTTATGAAAGGTGGGTGAAAGTGGCGAGAATGGCCCGAGTGAATGGGCCTTCTCTCTATATCAGCCTGTAGGTTGAGGAAAAGGAGGAGGAGAGGAAAGGAGTACAAACTCTTCGTACACCTGGAGATGAGGGTTGCACAATTTTTCGGGGGTATGTGTTACCCATATAAACTATCTCCCCTATTGGGGAAAATCGACTAACTTTTTAAATTGCATTTGTGATAACATTTTACACGTTTTTATTGTATGTAAACTTCCCCCTTTGTATTTGTCCCCTTCTTTTGTGCCCCCGTGGCTAATAAAGAAACATATCTATCTATCTATCTATCTATCTATCTATCTATCTATCTATCTATCTATCTATCTATCTATCTATCTATCTATCTATCTATCTATCTATCTATCTATCTATTTATCTATCTATCTATCTATCTATCTATCTATATATCTATATATCTTTCTGTCTGACGCGTGAAACATCGTCGGTAAGATTTTTTCTAAATTTATATTCGAAAAACAGAACAAACTGTTTGAAAAAACATATTATTTTGTAGATTAACCCCCAAGCTGAATTGTCAGCTGGGTGGTAATCCAATTTTTCGCCCCTGTAGGGGCGAACATCTTATTTTAAAAGTTGTTTTAAAATATCAAATTTTACAAACTAAATAACTTGAACAACACAAGAACGCTGGAGAACGTCAATAGAGAAAAGAGAGAGAAAGAGGCAGATATTAACGTTATATCTGCTTCTGCTACTATGGACGTCGTCATAGATACGACTGTCAACAAAGAGGAAAAAATGTTACCACTTGAAGATTTTAAAATTTCTACCGTCGAACCGGAGAAAAATAAAAATAACACACAGGAAAACACAGAAATTAAACCTATTAACATACATACACATGAAAAAGACATCAACAACTCCACAGATACATCTACGCATAATGTTTCACCTCGTCAAGGAACTGAGATTTTCAATACCGAGGCTAACAACGATAACAACAACAATAACAACAACAGCAACACCACACAAAAAAGAAAATGTCTTTCGCCTAAACAGTGAACAAAAAACAAGATTTTATAAATCTTGATATCTCCAATGCAAGAGATATGCTCCAGCAAGGGAAAAAATTTGTAACTTTCAAAGAAAAAGGTGGGTTTAGAATTAACTCACCCCTTGAAATAAAGGAAGACACAATTCGCAGATCAGTCACCTTTAGGACTGTGTCAAATTCCACAAGAAAACCGACATTTGTTAGCCAAGCAGATATAGAAGCTACTTTCAAGGAAATTCTAGCAAATATCGATTTTCTCCAGCGAGGAAAACAGTACGGAAGTGTTTCCGTACTGTTTAAAAGCGAGGCACTCGCCCAACAATATTCTGTGACACCAATGGTGTCAAAAGCATACATCTGTTTCCCTACATACATGGAAAATAGGACACAAAAAAAAATATATATATATACCCCCAAACATTAACATCTGGTGGATCTTCGTAGAGCCAGAAACTGATATTCGACAAACGTGGGCGGGTACTGATTTGGAGATTCTGTTGCAAATGAAACCGGAGAGAATCTCCAAAATACCCGAAAGAGTCGTCATCGATGATAACAATAAAATAAACATTTCGGTAGAAGGACGAACATTTCATTGCTTTCGCTGTGGTAGCACAGCACACCTAAAAGCCTCTTGTCCACAAACACACAACAACAACATCATTAAAAAAGCACTATTACTAACACCAACACCAAAAAAACCACCACCACCACAAGTACAACGACAGACGAAACGAGCAACCACACCAAAACAAACAGACACTCAACCAACAACAGAAAAAACAGAGACAACACCTCTGAAGAACACAGCCCCACTCCATCCAACTCCATCAAACACTACCACAAACACACACACCGATATACCAACACCACAACCACACAACATACCCCTACCCCACACACCTGACGATGATTATTCATCGACGGATGAAGCTGCTTCTCGTTCTTTAAGTGAAGAAGAGGGAGAGCCGTGGAAATCTAAAAAACAAAAAAAGAGACACCACAAAACCCCCAAAACTCCAATCACCAACACCAACACACAACCACAGACACAAACAACAACACAAACAACCCCACAGTCAAACATCCCCTATCAGTCAAACCAACACCAACACCACCCCAAACACAAGCACCCACCATAAAAAGAAAACTCCCGGACGAACAACAAATTAAAACAACACAACAAAAACACGGTGGAGTAGGAGGGCAAAACTTTCGTCAAGGCAGAATCGTCTCCACATCTTAAACCTATAAGGGTTTCTATGGAGACCTATAGTGACCTAAAAAATAAATTTTCACAGGACGTGGGCAACCCCTGCCAGAAACCCATCAACCACGTCCTGTTAAAATATTTCTTCACCCCACCACTAGCACCCAAATGGAGATTGAACAACCCGATCTCCAGGAAACGAAAAGGTAAGTGCACCATTTCGCCCTTTTTCTTCAACTTTTCTTCACCAACATGGCTAGTTTACGAGGTGGAACCGTGAATGTGCGTGGCCTAGGGATGCCCTGGAAACATGGCCAACTTTTAAACGACCTTAGGTCACGCAGTATGGATGTGATACCCATCACCGAGTCCAGGATTCACAACAGCAGCAACTAACCCCATCTTCGACGATTTTGAGATCTACGCATCTCTCTGTCAGCCATGAGGTGGAGGTGGATGGTTGTCATGTTTCGGAAGAACCTGGACGTCGAAATACAGCAAGTACACTTGAACACGGAGGGTAGACTAGTAGTCCTAGACGTGAACAGTATTGTAGGTGGAGTCTTCAGACTGGTGGCCGTTTATGCCCCGACCGGATAATCGCAATAACGGCCAGACTTCTGTAAGCGTTTAGAGTCTTTTCTGGGAACGTCTCGCTCCTTACTTTTAGTGGGGGACTGGAATGGTATCCTAGATGCACGATGGGACTATGTGGGAGCATGTCCCAGTAGAGCGGGGTGCAACAGCCTCAAAAGTTTAATCGGCCAATTCCAACTGGCCGATAGGTATCGACTGGATTTCCCGACTGCACCACAGTGGACGTGGGCAAACCGCAGCGGGACATCTAGATCGTATTTAGATAGGTTCTTCATTAGAGAAAGGGACAAGGAGTTGTTAAGCTGTCCACGAATGCACATGGTTGCCTATTCAGATCACAAGTTAGTCGTCTGCTTAGTCAACCGTGATAGAATATATAGACAGAGACCCGGATACTGGAAGGTGAACGTCAACAATAGATGGTGGTACTCTCTCAAGAAAGTAATTAGAATAGAATCGATAGGGTATAGCAGAGAGTTAGCCTTAGAGAAAAACAGAATAGAAAGAGAACTAGTAGCCAAGGTAGAGGAGGCACTTAGAAGTGGCAACGCGGCTAGAGTGTTAGCATCGAGAAGGGCACTGGAGCAGTTCTTCGATGCGAAACACGAAGGCTGCGTGGTCAGAAGCAAAACACGTGCTCTAGGAAACGAAGGAGCGAAAGCTGTCAGCTGGGCCCGAGTGGCGGAGGCAAAAAGTGGCAACAAGTCCACGATTCGGTCTTTGAAAGACCAGAACGGACGCGTGCTACTTGACCCCAAGCAAATGTGCGCGGCCTTTCAGCGGCACTTTGCGCGACTGTTTGAGCAGAACCACGGTGGGCCGAACGGAGCAATGGACGTTAGTTCATAACTCGACGGCCTGCCGCGTCTCTCGAACACGGACGCCGAGTTCTGCGAAAGACCGATCACGGACACTGAGATTCGGGACGCTCTGGGTCGCTGCGGAAACGCAAGTCAACCGGTCTAGATGGTCTACCCTACGAGTTTTACATAGGCATGCCGGACTTGTTCTCTGGCGTCCTCGAAGCCGTCTACTGCAATTGACAGCAGAACGGGAGAATTCCCAGTTCTGCAGGCAAGGGCGTAGTAACGTTGATCAGGAAAGACGAGAACAAGGGGGACAACATTAACAACTTCAGGCCCATAACTCTGCTCAACACAGAGTTAAAGATTTTGGCCGAGGTGCTAGCGACGGGGTTGGCGCTTGTCGTCGAGAACCTGGTAGGGAAAGCGCAAACGTGTGCAATCCCGACCAGGTCCATACACGACAACCTCTACCTCATGCGATACATCATAGAGAGGGTGGGTAGTAAACCCGGCTTCGATGTGGCTCTGATCAACTTGGATCAGTCTAAGGCATTCGATAGGGTCGACCATCGATACTTGGAAGCGGTTCTCAAGGCGGCCGGTTTCGGTCCCGTGTTCAGATGATGGATCGAGGCGATGCACACCAGCATCTGCTCGAAGGTCAAGGATAAACGGCTACCTATCGGAGCCGTTCGCAATCACGCGTTCCATTCGACAGGGATGCCCTCTCTCCTCCATTCTGTATGTATTGACTCTAGAGCCACTACTGCGGAAATTGGAGCTGCTGCAGGGCATCCCTCTAGAACCGGGACTGCACAAAGCCGCGTCGGCTTATGCCGACGAACTGAAGGTAATGGTGTCGAGCACCTGGGAAATCGGGGTGACCTGCAACTTACTGAAAGAATACGAAACGCTGACGGGAGCAAAACTAAACCCGGACAAGTCTGTCGGTTTGCAACTCGGTACGTGGAGAGGCAAACCGATGACGTCTGACAGCGTGGTTGGACGCTGGACGGACGGACCGGTAAAATTGCTCGGGGTTTGGTTCGGCCCAGACCTCCAGGTGGAGAAAAACTGGAACGAGGTCACGGCCAAAGTGTTTGCACTCACCCAGAAGTGGGCAGAGTGCAAACTGTCCTTGAAAGGTCGAGAAGAGGTTGCGAACGCTTTCATAGCGTCCGTCATCTACTATCGCTTGACTGTCATGCCTTGTCTCCGTGAACAACTCGCCAAGATGGAACGTATGCTCTTCCAGTTTGTGTAGAAGAAGCAGGCTCCGCTGGTGAGGGGATCCGTCTGCTATCAGCACCCTTCCAACGGAGGGCTGGGAATGCCGTGGCTGATGATGCGCAAACATGCGCTGAGGCTGCAGCATCTCCAGGTATTCCTCACCAGTGTGGGCACCGTTTGTGAGACAGGCTTTCCCGCAGCTTGTCTCGCTGACGGAGATGCAGTCCTGGGTCAAGAAAAGACCGAAAATGATGGGCGCCTGGCACATTGAATGCGCTCAGGCGCTCACAGTTCTCTGGCAAGCAGGCGCAGCAATAAGTGGAGACTCCACTTCGACATTCTATAGAGGGATTGAACGTTACAAGGGCGACGACGTACTCGGAGAGACTCTGGGCGTCGAAGACAATGAGCTCACCAGTCTGTTTGGTAGGACTTTTCTCCCGGGACCTATGGACAACTTCCTGAGGTCCCTGGCCTGGCAGTGCTACTGTGGAGCTCTACCGGTTCGTGACCAGATCTACAGGCACGTACCTTCCAAGAGGACGTGTCCAAGATGCGCGCAGGACATTGAAACAGTCCTGCACGCAATTGTACACTGCCCTGGCGTAACCGACCTGTGGAACTATGCAGAACAACTGCTGTCGCGTATGGGACAAATCCAGTTGACTGCCGAGTCCATAGTAAGCATCGAACCGCCAGCCTCTTTCAAAAACGAAAGAGAGGCGGTTTTCCTCTGTACAGTGGCTATGGTGAAATAAGTTATATGGTGGACGAGGTTGAGAGGACTGAGGACAGATGCCTTTCTCTCCGGACAACAATTGATTCCCTTCTTTAAGTATCACTTTAGAAGGAGAATCAGAGTGTAGAGAGAAGCACTGCACTCCAGTAAATTTACTGAAAGGTGGGTGAATGAAGCGAAAATGGCTCGAGTGATTAGGCCTTCTCTGTTTATAAGCTTGTAGGTTAAAGAAGAGAGCAAAAGGAAGAATGGAACACTTGCACAACACGCTCCTGGAATTGAGGGTTGTTCTATCGACGGGGTATTAAACAACCCATATGTAGCGCTTCCCCCCTATTGGAGATTTCGATTGTTGTAATTGTTTTTTTATATTTTTTTTACACGACTGTATGTAAAATCCCCGACATGTGTCCTTGTATTGTCCCCTTTTCTTGTGCGCCCTTGTGGCAAATAAAAAATATATCTATCTGTCCGTCTATCTGTCTGTCTTTCTTTCTTTCTCTCAATCTATCTATCACTTTCACTACCTCTCTCTCTCTCTCTCTCTCTCTCTCTCTCTCTCTCTCTCTCTCTCTCTCCTCTATCTCTCTCTCTCTCTCTCCCCCTCTCTCTCTCTCTTTCGTTCTTTCTTTCTTTCATCTTACTCAAACCAGGAACTTTCCCAAAGAAATATGAAACCAAAAGTGACAGACAAAGAAGAATTTCACAGTCTAATGATAGCATGTGTAAGATCAATACTATATTTGGGTTAGCACTGATGTGGGGCGGGGTAGCGGTGGTGGGGTGGTGGTGCTCTTGCTATTGTGGTTGTTGTTGTTGGTGGTGGTAGTGGTGGTGGTGGTGGTGGCTGTGACTGTTGTTGGTGGTAGTGGTGGTGGCTGGCGGTGGTGTCGGTGTTGTTTTTTGTGGTTGGTGGTCGTCGTTGTCGTTGCTGTTGTTGGTGGTGGTAGTGGTGGTGGTGGTATCGGCGTTGTTGTTGGTGGTGGTTGTGGTGGCTGGTGGTGGTCGTCGCCGTTGATGTTGTTGTTGGTGGTGGTAGTAGTGATGGTGGTGTTGGTGTTGGTGTTGGTTGTGGTGGTTGTGGTTGTGACCGTGGAGTTGGTGATGCTGGTGATGAGATTGAAGGAAGCAGTGTCTATTATACTCTTTTTTTCTTTACTCGTTTCAGACTTTTAGACTGTGGTCATATTTCCAGCCCCATCTTCAGTATCATCGACGGTAAAAATTGGTCAAATTAGTAGAGCGGCGCACAAAACTACAATATAATGGCAGAATTGTTAAGGTGTCGGACAAATCGAAGTAAATAGTAATCTATTTTTAACATGAGTTCAAATGCGACCTATATTGACTTTTACTTTTACTAAGAAACAATTAACTATTGGTATGGGTGATTAAAATCATCCTTATCCACCACCAGCCCCTACACGCACCCTCATTAAAAATAAATATATGGCCTTGAGTTCGTGTTAGAACCCAAATATCAACATTGTTTAATATTCAAGCACAAACATACCCAGATACACAAACACATACGCATACATGCAGACAGATAGACACATACACACATGCACATGCACACGCACATACATCCTTCCACACACACACACACACACGCAATTACATATACTCATACATACACACATACATATGTAGTTGAACAAGGTTAAGAGACATATTCCATCCGACATTTTCAAAATCCTCATCTAGACATTTTCTGACGTGTAACCTATCTGTTCACCTGAACTTAAAACCCCCAAATATAAACAGTCTCTGAGATCTTATTACCATCTTTAATTTAGTATCTACTTTTCTTC
>OZ024741.1:228359836-228362336 GCA_964016885.1 Eledone cirrhosa
ATGGTATCTAAATTTCACACATAGCCTGGCTCTACTACCAGGTTTAGAAGCTTACATTTTACATCAGAGGTGGGTTTATCACTCACTGTTGATGCTTACATTTTACATCTGAGCTGGTTTTCACGGGGCTTAGTGGGATCCACAATCGAGTACTGCTCCCAACGTTAGGAACAGTGCTGCTACTACACATATAGACACCCATATATATATATATATATATATATATATATATATATATATATATATATATATATATATATATATATATATATATATATATATACATGTCTAGTTGACGGCCGAGAGAAAGGAATACTCAATACCTAAATAGAGTTTAAATATTCATTTTATTAAGGCTAAATATTACGCCTTGTTACTCTGGGGTTTCACCTGCTTCTCACAGGGTCATCAGGGAAGCAACTATGAGAAGCAGGCAACATTCTTGAGTAACAAGATTCACTATTTAGCCTTAATAAAATGAATATATAAATCAGAATAGAACCAGTTGAAACTAGTTCGACTATTACCCAACAGAATACTCGATACTTGGGGTAGTAGAGTATGGCTATATCGGGTCCCGGCTCGTTATAAAATGAACACATATATATATATATATATATAAGGAAAAAAGATGAAATCGAAAATGCAACTGGAGTTTTTTTATTTTTAAATATATATTTATTTGGTTCTTTTACCGGTTTCGCAGTTCTTCTGCTTTTCAAAAGTAGAATTGAGATGGAGGGTTTGTGGTTTTTCTTACATCTGGTTGGTCTTTGAATGTTTCTTTTGTTTTACATGGACAAAAGTGGCTCGAAATGCCAGGTTTTTAGAGAAGTAATTTGATTGGTTGGTGAATAAGTATAATAAATTTTGCGCCAGTTCGCGTTACAAAGTTCTTCAAACAAGGAGGGGGGGGGGGGGCAATCAGGTTGTTTTTTCATATATTTGTGAAGTTTGGTTGGATGATGCAGTCACGTGAATAAGCACATCAGCTTTCGCGCCAGTTTCTGTTTAAATTTCTTTTTACTTTAAAAAAAAGTGGATCACGAAGGCTTTTTTTCATAAATGTAATTTGATTGGTTATAAATGAAATTATGACTGTCACGTGAACAAGTACATTAAATTTCGCGCCCATATTTTTGAATTTTTTTATAACCATTTAGAGAATTTTGTGCCAAACAAAAGATAATGGTCAAGAAAAAGGGATGGAGAGAGTTGTTCTGAGTATGACTGATGTGCTGAAATGTAATTTGATTGGTTATAAATGAAATTATGACTGTCACGTGAAGAAGTACATTAAATTTCACGCCCGTATTTGGGAATTTATTTTGTAGCCTTTTAGAGAATTTTGTGCCAAACAAAAGATAATGGTAAAAAAAAATGGGATGGGGAGAATTGTTCTGGTTCAGTGAATATGGCTGGTGCGCTGGGGTGTCAGAATTCAGACTTTCTATTGAAATAAAGAAATTAGAGATATGTATGTTCATTTGTGTGCTTGTGTGTGTGTGAGTGTGAGTGTGAGTGTGTGTGTGTGTGTGTGTGTAGGAAGATGATTCTATTTGTAAAAATGGGGGAGCGAGTTGTGTGTGTGTGTATGGGTGTTATGTATGTGTATGTGTGTGTGGGAGTATGGTTTGCATGTTAAGATGGAGAGAATATATATATTTTGTGTGTGTGTGTAGGAAAATGATTCTATTAGTAGAAATGGGGAGGGAGTTGTGTGTGTATGGGTGTTATATGTGTGTGTGTGTGTGGGAGTATGGTTAGCATGTTAAGAGGGAGAGAATATATATATTCTGTGTGTGTGTGTAGGAAAATGATTCCGTTAGTAGAAATGGGGGAGGGAGTTATGTGTGTGTGGGGTGTGTGGTTAGTATGTTAAGGTGTTAGAGTATTAACGTATGTTAAGGTTTATTTACTTCTGGTTTTTATTTTCTAAAGTTGAAGGTGTTATGTGTGTGTGTATGTATGTGTCTGTTTGGATGGTTAGCATGTTATGGTGTTGACATAATGTATATTAAACTATATTTAATTGTTTCTACTTTTGGCACAAGGCCATCAATTACCCAGTACATTACTGGTACTTTATTTTATCGACCCCGTAAGGATGAAAGGCAAAGTTAACCCCAGCGGGATTTAAACTATATTTAATGCTGGTCTATATTTTTGAATAAACATTTTTCTTATTTATTCGTATTTGTTCTGTTGTATTGTCAGCGCAAAGATAAAATGGGAAGACTTGGAATTTGGGTGTCTTATTACTTGCGCATATGTCTAGATGTGCACTTAGTGTTATCTGTCTCGTGGTTGGATCTCGTAATTGTTGGCGATGAACTGTCATTTTGAGTGTGAGTTAGTTTGTCCTATATAATCTTCATTGCTCCTTTACATTTAATGGCATAAAGTAGATTTTTTGATTGAAATGTATACGTGTTGCATTCAATGAGGTGAGTGCAGGTTCCACAATTAGAGCGACCACATTTTATGACAGTTGGTTGTT
>OZ024741.1:228367336-228377336 GCA_964016885.1 Eledone cirrhosa
TTGAATAGATAATAGATAAAGTGCAATCTCTGGTCCAATGATGTGTCACATACGAGATGTGGGCAGTACTAGCGATCTTTCGACTTTCTTTTAAACAGGTTTTACCTGGTGGAAATGAACAGTTGTGTGAAGGAAAGACAATATACAGCGACAGACAGATAAATAAAAAGATAGTGGCTAGGTGGCTGGAGAATTGAATTCACAATCGTTAGGTTGCGAGTTCAATTCCCGGACCGGGTTATGCGTCATGTCCTTGAGCAAGACACTTTATTTCATGTTGCTCTTCTACCAGGAGAAGAATTTGTCAGTTCTCTTGTATGTCAGGCCAATTGCTCCAACTATAACTAGGATAGTGATGGCTTTCATCTTCCACATATTCTGAATTTATATTTCAATATCCTTGTATTTTGAAATTTTTTGCCATGTTTATCATGAAGCTCATTTTGTTGTTTTTATCTTTTATTATGATATCTGGTCTAAGGGCGGTGGATTGGCAATATCGGTAGAGGGTCGGATGCTATGCTTTGCAGCACAGAATTACGGCCCTTTACGATTTGAGTTCAAATCCCGCCGAGGTTAACTTTGCCTTTCATCTTTACGGTGTCGATAAAATAAAGCACTAGTAACGCACTGGGCATACTGGGGTCGATTTAATCGACTTTCCCCTTCCTCCAAATTACAGGCCTTGTGCCTATATTAGAAATCCTTATGATATCTCGTCTATTAGCTTTGATTGTCCTGTCAGTGTGTATTGTAAAATCTCACACGTCAATTGGCAGTATCGGTAGAGGGTTGGACGCCATGCTTTCTAGCATAGTTACGTCCCTTTACAGTCTGAGTTCAAATCCCGCCGAGGTTAACTTTGCCTTTCATCCTTACGGGGTCGATAAAATAAAGTACCAGTAATGTACTGGATAATTGCTGGCCTTGTGCCTAAAGTAGAAACAATTATAACATTACTAATTTTTGTAACCGTATCTGGATGGTGTTGATACCAGTTTTGTATTGTTTCTTTTCCATAAAATTTACATATTTTCCAGTGGATGTACTGCCTCACTCTGTCATGTCTGTTTTTGTCTTCGAAATGCTTTTAATTAAGCATACAGTGTATTGCAAAATACATTATATACACATTCATATATATATCGCTATTTCAGAGCGCCAATTCTAATTTTCAATTTCTGCTTGACCGGCAACCGCTCTGTATAATCAGTTCCCGATTATTACTAGAAATTCTATAAGAATCAAACATTCATGATTTTCAGCAAACAGGTGGAGTACTTGGCTATGATAAGTACCAATCAGTACGAAACATAGCTCTGTCAGTTTTATCTCCCCCTGTTTGCTGAAAATTTAAAGTAAGTGAGACTGTCACTACTCTAAAACAATAGCATAAGGTCTTCGAAATGCTTTTAATTAAGCATACAGTGTATTGCAAAATACACTATATATACATTCATATATATAATATATATATATATATATATATATATATATATATATATAGATATATATAGATAGAGAGAGATTACAGTAATCAAAGTTCAGTTTAAGTCATTTATTTGCTTACAATTGTTTCCTCCAAACCGAGGTTTGGAGGAAACAATTGTAAGTAAATAAATGACTTAAACTGAACTTTGATTACTGTAATCTCTATATAACTGCTCTGTATAACAACTGATGTTATTACATTGAGCTATTTAACTTACTGGTAATAGGATAGTAATTAAAGACTATCTCTCACTATTTAGGGTTTGTGTATATATAATATATTACCATCAAAGGTTTTATTGCATACATAACCATAAATAGTACCCTTAATACTTATATATATATATATATATTTATTAAAATAATAGATTAAAGTTTAAGCAAAGAATCGCTGCTTTCACCCTTAACGGGATCTTCTGAAACTAACAAAGTCAATCTGTGAACGCAGAAGTGAATATTTCAAAAAACGTTATATATATATATATATATATAAATACAGAGAGAGAGATAATTACATGCATACCTATGTATAAATAAATATATAATTATATTTACTCATACACACATATCCGTGTGTATATATTTATGTATATATATATATATATATATGTGTGTGTGTGTATGTGTGTGTGTGTGTGTGTGTCTGTGGACTAAAAATGATTTTAATATTTCTCTGTTTAAAGTTCAGGATGGTCTGCTAACTGTATTTGAACCGGCAACCTCTGAACTTTCACTCGGGTTGATATTTAACAATATTGGACATAACACTGACATATGAAATATATGACAACATAATGATATGTTGTTGTCTGAGCATCAAACAACACACCACCAACACACTATTACTACAGGTGGTAGTAGTGGTGGTGGTGGTGGTTGTGGTGGTGGTGGCGGTTGTGGTTGTGGCGGCGTGTGGTGGTGGTGGTGATGGTGATGATGGTGGTGGTTGTGGCGGTGGCGGTGGAGGTGGTGGTGGTGCTGGTTATGGTGGTGGTGGCGGTTGTGGTTGTGGCGGCGTGTGGTGGTGGTGGTGGTGGTGGTGATGGTGATGATGGTGGTGGTGGTGGCGGTGGCGGTGGAGGTGGTGGTGGTGCTGGTTGTGGTGGTGGTGGCGGTTGTGGTTGTGGCGGCGTGTGGTGGTGGTGGTGGTGGTGGTGATGGTGATGATGGTGGTGGTTGTGGTGGTGGCGGTGGAGGTGGTGGTGGTGCTGGTTGTGGTGGTGGTGGCGGTTGTGGTTGTGGCGGCGTGTGGTGGTGGTGGTGGTGGTGGTGATGGTGATGATGGTGGTGGTTGTGGTGGTGGCGGTGGAGGTGGTGGTGGTGCTGGTTGTGGTGGTGGTGGCGGTTGTGGTTGTGGCGGCGTGTGGTGGTGGTGGTGGTGGTGGTGGTGGCGGTTGTGGTTGTGGCGGTGGAGGTGGTGGTGGTGCTGGTTGTGGTGGTGGTGGCGGTTGTGGTTGTGGCGGCGTGTGGTGGTGGTGGTGGTGGTGGTGATGGTGATGATGGTGGTGGTTGTGGTGGTGGCGGTGGAGGTGGTGGTGGTGGTGCTGGTTGTGGTGGTGCAGGTGGTGCCGGTGAAGGTGGCGGCGGTGGCATGTGTGGTGGTGGTGG
Source organism: Eledone cirrhosa (assembly GCA_964016885.1). Lineage (NCBI taxonomy): Eukaryota > Metazoa > Mollusca > Cephalopoda > Octopoda > Eledonidae > Eledone > Eledone cirrhosa. The sequence continues at coordinate 228,370,436 of OZ024741.1, forward strand.
TGGTGGTGGTGTTGGTGATGGTGGTGATGGTGGTGGTTGTGGTGGTGGCGGTGGAGGTGGTGGTGGTGCTGGTTGAGGTGGTGCAGGTGGTGCCGGTGAAGGTGGCGGCGGTGGCATGTGTGGTGGTGGTGGTGGTGTTGGTGTTGGTGATGGTGGTGATGGTGGTGATGGTGGTGGTGGTGGTGGTGGCGGTGGAGGTGGTGGTGGTGCTGGTTGAAGTGGTGCAGGTGGTGCCGGTGAAGGTGGCGGCGGTGGAATGTGTGGTGGTGGTGGTGTTGGTGTTGGTGTTGGTGTTGGTGATGGTGGTGATGGTGTTGGTGGTGGAGCCGGCGGCGTGTGTGTGTGTGTGTGGTGGTGTGGTGGTGTGGCGGCAGAGTTGGTGGTAAGAGAGTGGAAGTAGTCGTGGTAGAGGTGAGAGTGATGGTGATTTTAGTGAGTGGTGAGAGTGAAGATGGTGGTGTGAGGGAGCGAGAGGGTCAGAGTGAGCGAGCGTGGAGGCGGAGGGGTGGGGGTGGGGGGTGATGGTGATAGTGGTAGGGTCGTTATGGAGATGACGTTAGTGGTGGGGTGGTCATGATGTTGGGGGATTATGGTGGTGGTCGTGATGTTGGGGGATTATGGTGGTAGTAGTGTGATGGAGGTGGCGGTGGAGTGTGAATGGAGTCGATGACCTTAAGTGAAGGTGGTGGAGCTAGTGTATGTTTGGCTCACTGTTGCTGCTATTGACTTTGTTGTTGTTGTTGTTGTTGTTGCCGTCGTTGTTGGTTGGTCATGTGATCTCTCTGATCCAAAAGATAGATGATAAAAGACGTTCCAGATGTGACCATCTCCATCTGACGTGTTTGTGTGTATACTGACGACTGGTGTCTGAATGGTGGTTGTAATTGTTGTTGTTGTTGTTGTGGTGGTGGTGGTGGTGGTGGGGAGGTGATATGAATGTTTATAAGGATGGTGCTATCTGAAGAAGAAGTAGTAGTAGTAGTAGTAGTAGTAGTAGTAGTAGTGGTAGTGGTAGTGGTAGTAGTGAATATTGGTGATGGTGGCTGCGGTGGTAGTGGCTACAGTGGTGGTGGGTGTGTTAGTGGTGGTGGCTGCGGTGGTAGTGGATGTGGTGGTGGTGGTGGCTGCGGTGGTAGTGGATGTGGTGGTGGCTGCGGTGGTAGTAGCTACAGTGGTGGTGGCTGTGGTAGTGGTGGTGGCTGCGGGGGTAGTGGCTGTGGTGGTGGTGGTGGCTGCGTTGGTAGTGGATGTGGTGGTGGCTGCGGTGGTAGTGGCTGTGGTGGTGGTGGTGGCTGCGGTGGTAGTAGATGGGGTGGTGGTGGTGGTCTACGATAGTGGTGGTGGTATGGTGACTATGATAGTAGCAATAATAGTAGTTTTATCGTAATGTTAGTATACAATGTTTGCGAACAAGATGGTGGCAGTTGAGGTTATAAGAGTTGTGTTCGTTGTAATGGTGTGATTATACGGTGTGCATGGGTGTGTTTGTTATATGTATATGGCTGTTGTTGTCCAGCTCGATGTTATTTCTGATCAAGGTGACATGTAATCAAAGGCATTCCAGCCACCACCTCCCATCTTTATCTCATGCGTGATTCACTCTTTTACTCTTTTACCTGTTCCAGCTATCCGGCTGAGGCCATGCTCGGGCACTGCCCTTGTTGCTACACATTATATCTCCAGTCTGTGTTGGCTGGCCATTGATGCAAGAGGGAGCTCGTCGCTGCTGCCCTTAGATTACCATCGTACCGTGCTGTGGGCTCATCCGGGATCCTGAATAGCAGAGTGTCGAGATGTTTCTTGAAAACATCCACGTTCACACCATGCAGATCTCTCAAATTCCTTGACAGCTTGTTAAAGAGTCGAGGGCCTTTGAACCCCAGGCTATTGCAATATCTGCTCCTTGTTCTAGATGTGAAAGACGGGACCTTTGGCACTACACAGTGACGGCCTGTTCGGGGGTTGGTCCAGCTCCCAATGCCAACGTTTGGTGCTAGTCCCTCCAGGATTTTCCATGTCTATCACTGCGTATCTCTTTCGTCTTCGTTCCAAGGAGTTGAGTTTGTGATAGATTTGGCTGCTATTTCTAGCAAGTCAAGTGGTCATGTATGGGGCTCCTACACTTCTTCGAGTACTATATAACGGTGACGGTGGTGATTAGTGCTTATTCACTACCAACAGCGTCACCATAAATAGGCACTGCAATGCCACCACTAAGCAACACAACACCACCTGGCGACAGCACTAGTCATTTCAATTGTAGAAGTTTTTGGAAATCCCGAGAAGTAGAGATTGTAAGAATGGTCCATTGACGGAATGGATATGGCGTCGTACAAATACATTTGCATTAATTTTTTTCAGCTCCTTCTGACCCGAGTTCAAGACCGTTAAAATCAAGAAGTGGAGGCTTTTGATTTTCACTTATAACACCTTCATTTCATTAACGATTGTTAATACCATTGAGAAAGTTATAAAGGCTTGGTTATCATTATGTCCTTGTACATGAACTATCTTCTTTAGTTTCTTTTATGTTCTCCATGGATCATTGGACAATGGAGGATCTTTATTTCACTCTGTTGCAAGCCTTGTCAAAGGTCTAGTCCCAGACCAGGTATCTACATGTCGTTTCTATAACAATTTTGATTAATGGCGGTTACTAACACAGCGTCCCCCCCCCCCCCTGCCTACTTAACATAGGCCAAAAACTGGCCTAGCGTTTCGAAGTCAATGAGGTGAGTGGATTCCTAAACCTGGATATAGGCTCATTTCAGGTACTGAAGATTATACACCCCGCAAAAGATAACTCAATATCAGTGATATACTTTCATTCTCCGATTGCAGATATTTCATATTTTAATAACCATTCATAACATTGATGACAATAACGAAGAAGACTACGGTTCGTGATGATACTAATGATGATGATTGTTTTGATGTTCGTAATTTTGATGGTGGTGATGATGATGACGATAATGATAATGGTCATGTTGATGATGATGATCGTCATGATAGTCATGATGATGATGGTGATGGCGATGATGATGATGATGATGATGATGTTGATGGTCCTGAAAATGATGATGGTCATGAAGATGATGATGATGATGACGACGACGACGACGATGATGATGATGATGATGATGATTTTGATAACATTCTGAGGAGTGAAAGCGGAAGGAGGCCGATAAATACGAAAAGGAAAAAAAAGAATTTGAAAAAAAACCCACAAGATTGCCGTATGGTAAACTGAAGAATTTGAGGAACAAAGCGGAAGCTCAGGGGAAAGCAATCAGCTAAGTGGTCGGACGCCATCTTGTCTTCTCAGGTTCGTCTCGTTTCCACTGGTTTTTGTCCATGTTCTCATTTTTCTCTGTCTGACCTTCCACCTCGCTTCAATGGCCATATATGGAGGCTTTCATTGTGGAAGACCATGTTGTTTAAAGATGCTCAAGATGGCTGATGTGAATTGAAAAAAAAAAGTGGAGGGTAGGAGGTGGCATCCCCGCAGGAAGTTGAAAAAGAGGAGAGGTTTTAGAAAACAGAAGAGAGCGGGATAAGGAGGGGGGTAGAGAGGGGCGGAGAAGAGGATACATTGGAAAGCACAAAGAGGGAAATAGAGAGAGAAAAGTGGAGTGGGAATGTAATGAGAGTAATAGAAATCGGATATGAAGGGGAGAGAAAGGAGAGAGAGATAAGGGTATATCTATATCTACATGTATCTCTCGTTCTCTCTCTCTCTCTCTCTCTCTCTCTCTCTCTCTAATATATATATATATATATATATATATATATATATATATATATATATATATATATATTTATATATATAAAGAGAGAGAGAGTGAGAGAAAAGAGAGAAAGAGCAAGGGAGAGGGGGAGTTAAATGGGGTGAAAAAATGAGGTGTAAGGAAATATCTGTTGATGGTGTGAAGGGAAAGGAAAATGGGAGAGAAGGGAGAAAGATTTAGAGGTATTACGTGAGATATGAGTGAGGCGATGAAAAACAGATAGTAGCAGACAGACAGACAGACAGACAGACAGATAAAAAAGACAAAACAGAGATATGAGGAAGTCGAGAAAGTGGTGAGTGCAGAATGCAAAAAAATATTATGGCTGTTCAGCATGTTATCTGTATGTGCGTGTTTAGGTTCCCCATTCACAAACCAAACTCATATAAACACATAATCAAATATGTACATACTGTGTGTGTGTGTGTATGTGTGTGTGTGTGTGTGTGTGTGTGTGTGTGTGTGTGTGTGTGTGTGTGTGTGCATGTGTGTGTACGCGTGTGCATGTGAGTGTGTGTTTGTGTGTTCGCGAGTTTGTGTAATAGGTGCAAGTAACGAAATGGGTTCGTATTCGGTCTGCTTGGCTCCTTGAATAACTACCTTGTGAGTGAAATTTGGTAGACCGAAATTGTGTGGAAGGGCATCATATATAATTGTGTGGGGAGTTGAGTGTATGTGTTTGTTTCTCCGTGCGTGTAATTACGTATTCACCGCCAAACAACCAGTGTTGTAGCAGTTCGACAAATAGATATCGATTAAATATGTAATAGATTTTAAAATAAAATAAAATAGTGGGGTTGATATGATCTACTAACCCAGCATGATCACTGGGAATGACTACAACCAGTAGAACAATATACATATTTGTACAGCTATGCATATATATATATATATATATATATATATATATATATATATATATATATATATATATATATGTGTGTGTGTGTGTGTGTGTGTGTGTGTGTGTGTGTGTGTGTGTGTGTGTGTGTGTGTGTGTGCGTGGCGTGTGTTTGTATATATATATATACCTATATAAGTTTTCTCGAAGATTGAGTTGAAGCGCGAGTGTATTAGAATTCATAGAATAATCAGAAAAAACTCAACGCAAGAATAGCAGTTAAAACCAAAATGCCGTCAATGAGGACGTCGGATAAAATTTACCTCAAAGGACAGAAATCAGGGGCTAGAAGTGTGTTAGCCCGTATACATGATATGAAGAAAGGAGCAAAGTAAGAAAATGAACGAGACAAGATCACAAAAAACATCATTTCACCTCTTCAGCTCTCAGACCAGTTGTGGTTTCGCACGATTTAACTTGAGAGGACTGCATAAAATTCCCGGCTCGTGCAACAGAAAATAGATATTTCTGCAGGTGTGATGTATGAGTAATAAAACGAACAAATTTGTTAGACTGACTGATAGATCGGAGAGAGAGAAGTAAAATGCGTCCGCTCGTCACCAAGTCACCGGCAATTTCCTATGAATGTGATAGATGAAAAATTCAGTTGTCTTATATTTCTGGCATATAAATGAAACATAAAATAAATGAAAAAAAAATAGTGAAAAAATCTTGCTCAAATCATATACAGATGTATTCACATATCACAATCTGTACAATGACTCAAAGAATTGCCTATTAATTCTGTTCATTTTTGTATCATCAGAGAAAGAATAAATAAGTAAAGAAACAATGTACGTGTAATGGAGCTTGAACAAGTTTTTCCACTGTTTTGGTTTTTCATTTATTTTGTTGTTTATTCTTATATAAACACGTTTTAGAAACTTAATTTTTCATTTTACCTTTATACATACATACATACATACACACACACACACATATATATATATATATATATATATATATATATATATATATATATATATATATATATATATGTGTGTGTGTGTGTGTGTGTATGTATGTTAAAGGTAAACAGAAATAACAACACAATCGGTACAGTATATGGAAGGAATATGGAAGGTTAACGCTTGAAATAGCAGGAAGAGGGTCTTAACGTTTCGGACGCTATGGCATATTACAATTGTTTTGATATCGATCAGCTCAGGGTACAATTATAATGACGGGGTCTGATTCTTCTCCAAAATCTCTCTAGATATGCGAGATTATATATATATATACTAGATTACCCGTGACCCGTTCCGCCACGTTCACTTAAAAATAATTTTTAAATAATTAAAATATACACAGACATGTATAGTATATAATATAAAATGAAATTGGAAGGTCATTCTCATTTAAGAATATTTTTTGAATATGCCAAAACATATCTTTTTAATCGTATTCACATAAAAATAATTAAAAATTAAGAAACTGGTACTTTATTTTATCGACCCCATAAGGACGAAATGCAGAGTTAACCTCAGTGGGATTTGTACTAAGAACGTAATGGGCCATAACTCTATGCTGCAAAGCATGGTGTCTGACGCTCTACCGATACTGCCAAACCACCGCTGTAATGAAATAATGATTTCTTCTATAGGTACAAGGCCAGTAATTTGGGGAAGGGGAAAGTCGATTAAATCGACCCCAGTACGTTACTGGTGCTTTATTTATCGACACCGTAAATTAACCTCGGCAGGATTTGAACTCAGACGGTAAAGGACCGTAACTCTATGCAGCAAAGCCCCCGACTCCAGTACTTAACTGGTATTTCATTTTATCGACACTGGAAGAATGAAAGGCAAAGTTAACCTCGGTGGGATTTCAACTCAGGAGGTAAAGGGCCGGAAAAGTACTTCTTATCGTGTCCACAAGAGTGTCGGTTACAAAGCTTGTCTAGATGTGATTCCACCACTGCTGAACACATTGCTGTCTTCTCTCATTAAACTCTGCCAAGTCCAATGCTGTGCAGGAGTGTTCCAGCAGGGGGAATATCAGGAGGTGCTGTATAGTCTGTGGTTTGATGCCGCCGTCACACACAACGTCCCCATCCTTTAAATATCCCCATTTTGCCAGATTGACTTTTGCATGCCCAACACCAGATCTTAGTCTGTTAAGGCATTTCTACACTGCATAGTGTGTATCTGCTCCAGGGGGAAGTGCCTTGCTTGCCTATAGCTCCATTGTTGTTACAGATGGGAGGTTGTTA
>OZ024741.1:228382336-228417336 GCA_964016885.1 Eledone cirrhosa
TGGGCCGAAGTTCCGATTCTCGATAATTTATTTGTATATATATATATATATATATATATATATATATATATATATATGTGTGTAAAAGTTCTATTTAAATTGTTGGGATACAACAAGGAAATATTTTTTATAACTGATATAAAGCACTCAACAAATATTTGGAGTAAAAATACGATATTAACAAATGGAAACTATATTTATAAAACCATATTTATTTCATTATACATATTTCAAGGAAACCAAGTTAAATTATGGTGTGCTTCCAACAGTGATGGTTGCATTTTTTAAGGGTATGTCAATATTTATTTATAAAACTGATCTATATTATATTTTATCTAATGAAAGCACACCATAATTTAAATTGGTGTCCTTGAAATATGTATAATGAAATAAATATGGTTTTATAAATATAGTTTCCAGTTGTATATATATATATATATATATATATATATATATATATATATATATAAGCAAAAGGGATATTCAATTTGTTGGTAATTCAACAAATATAAATGTTTATAACTGATTCAGAGCACTCGACAAGTTTTCTGGAGTATAATATTCAATGATATTAAATAAATGGAAACTATATTTATAAAACCATATTTATTCTATTATATATATTTCAAGGATACCAAAACTTTGGTACGCTTTCATCAAATAAAATAAAAAGTTTGTTTTATAAATTTTGACATAACCAAGAATAGATACCTTAACGGTTCAAGTTTTTCTTGGATAGTGATGGAAAGAAGGGAAAGAGAAGAAAAGTCAGATATTTCAAATTATTAAAATGAGTATGCAAATGAGGTTGAGGTATAGGGCTGAAAAAACGTTATTTTAGACGGTATGCAGTATTTAAATAATTAGGATAAATGTATGTATGAGTAGGAAGAAGAAAAAAGAGAGAAAAGCTTGTATTTACGTTAATTTAGAAGGAATTAACAATTTGCGGGAATGGTGGAATATTATTCCAGAATTTAAATTTATTTAGCTATATTATGAGTTATAATATTGTAAATATAATCAATTAGATTATATGAAGAATTATGGTTGTAAGTAGATTTTATCTTATTACATTACAATAGGTTGTAAGTATATTAATATTTATATCGATTAATAATTGTGCATGTATAAGTATTATAGAAATAGAAATAAAAATAATTTACAATTATTAGTTGTTTACATTTCTCATGAGTTACGAAGGATCTTGATTTTGCATTTTACATAAAAAAACAGGTAGTTCAAGTTGTAAGAGGAGAACAATTTGTAAATTCGAATATTTTGTTCCAACATTGAAAATGTTTTCAGAATATTGTTAATTTAGCGACGTTATATAGTTTATCATACATATATTATAATATAATGTTTATGTTTTCACGATTGAAAAGGGAAAGATAACTTCAATCTTGTTTGTTAACCGTTAAATTTGATGAATGATTTACTCAGAAAATATATAGAGAAAATTATATATTATTTTGTATGAGATTAATTTTAAATATATATTATTTTAGTCGAAAGATGTGTGAAAGTTTGAAGATCAAAAGAAGAGGAAAAAAGTAATGTGCATTTCGAAGAACTATCGTAAAGAGGATAAAGTTTCAGAATGTCAATTAAAGATTATCAATCTACATAAAAATAAAATATATATTTAGAGGGGTACCTTTAGGAAAATAATGTCAAAGGGTAAAAATAGTAAAAAAATATATTAAAAAATTAACATAGCACAAAATATAAATAGAATTAATAATAGAAACTTAAATTTAAACCCTAACCAAACTAACCAAGATAGCAATAATAATATTTCTAACAACAATATTCAGAATAATAGTACCGTTCCGAACAACAACTCCAGAAAATATAACTGTAGAATTAAATCAAACTGCCCTTTACAAAATAATTGCTTAGACAAAAACGTAATTTCACAGTTAAAACTAGAGACAAAGTATTGGTGCCACTTCTACAAAATTCAAAGAACGCTGGTATAACCATAAACACACATTTAATAGATCCGATAAAAAATCTTCCACTTCACTTTCACATTTAATTTGGAACTTAAAAGACAACAATATAGACTATTCCATATCTTGAGGAGCGATTTCGAAAGCACCTGCATACCGAAATATGGCTTTCTCAAGATTCTGTAACTTGTGTATCGAGGAAATGTTTTATATAATTAACTGTCAAAGCTCTATTAATCTTAAAACAGAATTATTTTCTACTAGCAGACATCGCAAATTTCCGCTTTCAGAAGTATTTTTAATTCATGATATTCATTACGCTTCACTATATCTTATACACCTTCAAAATGAACCTATTTCCTTTAAAATTTTTAATTAAAATTTTTAAAATGATCTTCCTTCTTAATTTTTTAATATTTCTACTATTTTTACCATTTGACATTAATTTTTTAATTTCAAAAAATTTTTTTTACTATTTTTACCTTTTCACATTATTTTCCTAAAGATACCCCTCTCAATATATTTTTTTAGATGCAGATTGATAATCTTTAATTGACATTCTGAAAGTTTATCCTCTTTACGATAGTTCTTCGAAATGCACATTACTTTTTTTTCTCTATTTGATCTTCAAACTTTCACACATCTTTCGACTAAAATAATATATAATTGAAATTAATCCCACACAAAATAATATATAATTTCCTCTATATATTTTCTGAGTAAATCATTCATCAAATTTAACGGTTAACAAACAAGATTGGAGTTATCTTTCCTTTTTCAATCGTGCAAACATAAACATTATATTATAATATATGTATGATAAACTATATAACTTCGCTCAATTAACAATATTCTGCAAACATTTTCAATGTTGGAACAAAATATTCGAATCTACAAATTGTTCTCCTCTTACAACTTGAACTAACTGTTTTTTTATGTAAAATGCAAAACCAACTTCCTTCGTAACTCATATTAGAAATATAAACAACCTATCCCTCAACCTCATTTGCATACTAATCTTAATAATTTGAAATATCTGACTTTTCTTCTCTTTTCCCTTCACTATCCAAGAAAAACTTGAACCGTTAAGGTATCTTTTCTTGGTTATGTCAAAATTTGTATCTTATCTGATGAAAGCGTACCAAAGTTTTGGTACCCTTGAAATATATATATAATAGAATAAATATGGTTTTATAAATATGGTTTCCATTTATTTAATATCATTGTATATATATATATATATATATATATTTATTTAGGTTTGTTGCTTCACCACTGGATAGAACTGGTCATTCCGTACGGTCAACCTCGATGTAATATTAGAGAGAGCACTCGACGTAATGCAACTCACCCGTCTTCGTTTGTGTTGTTGGTGGTGCGAGTACGGAGTTAATTATTCAAAAATAACAGGAGACTGGACTGGTGTAGTTCCTTAAAAGGTTTATTATACTATGATCCTTTCAGTGACCGAGTTCAGTATGAATCCGATGACATCATCAGGTATTCGAAATTTAACAAAGGAATATAATAGACAAAATCCATGGGCTGAAAAGCAGAGACAGGAGAGCGGCCGAACATTTAGCAGCTTCTAGCCCGGTCAGCCGCCCTCAATACTATTATACAGAATTCCTAATAAAAATAGGTGCTTAATCATATAAGCAATATATATAGGGCGGCTGACCGGGCTAGAAGCTGCTAAATGTTCGGCCGCCCTCTTGTCTCTGCTTTTCAGCCCCATGGATTTTGTCTATATTATATTGCTTTGTGAGGATGTCACCGGATTCATACTGAACCCGGTCACTGAAATGATCACAGTATAATAAACCTTTTAAGGAATAACACCAGTCCAGCCTCCTGTAATTTTATTATATATATATATATATATATATATATATATATATATATATATATATATATACACAGTTCAAGAGTAACCAATCTTAAAGAGAGAGATGGAGATAGTAGAGGAGATATGAGAGGAGAGATTGGTGAGTTAGGTAGAAGCCAAAGCGTAAAGGCAGGTGTTCAATGTGCAATATGCAGTGGAAAGCAGCTAGGTGGTTGGGTTCATGCAGAAGGTAGGTGAGAAGAGCTGGACATATTCATTAGTTAAGCAAAACAAGACCACAAATTTCACAAGGAAGGCATTGTTAAAAGATTGTCAACATATTTTAGTTTGATGTAAGGAATGTAGAGAATAATAATAATAATATTAATAATAATTGTTTCTACTTTTGGCACAAGGCCAGCAATTACCCAGTACATTACTGGTACTTTATTTTATCGACCCCGTAAGGATGAAAGGTAAAGTTAACCTCGGCGGGATTTGAACACAGACCCTAAAGGGACGTAACTATGCTAGAAAGCATGGCGTCCGACTCTCTACTGATACTGCCAATCCACCGCCCTGGATTAATAATAATAATGTCCGTTTACAATTGTTTCGTTACTCCATATAATATTTCTGGATCAGATGACTATATATCATAATTGATCTGGTTCAGTTGAAAATAATTAACATATTTAAAAGACATAGTGACTCATCGGTACTTCAAAGAAATATAAATTAAAATAATGGGATAATGTTACATAATATAATGTTCCATATATTGGTTTTTACTATGGTGTCTTGGTTGCATCAGTTGTCAGCCATAATCAAGCAGTATTCATCTGACGAGGCTGCATTGTGTGAGATCTGCCTATGGGTAACAAGATGGCTGCCAAAGGGCATATTTACCTTACTAATTAGAGGGTGGTTTCAGGGGAAGTAACTTCTCGAGAGATTAGAAATTGTGGCTGTTTATAGTTAAGTGCTAATTTTAACATTTTTTTAATTGAGAGACAATATAGGGGAGGTAACTTGTAATTATCGAGTTGTTCATAACAATTTAACTTATTAGCTACAAGTAAAAATGGGGCTACATGACTGAGTTGGGTCAAACATTCTATTGGCGAAGGAATTAGCCCTTCGATGTTGACAGCTAATGGTTACCTCCGTTCTATCGTTAATCGGCAGAGGTCGTGATAGAGTTATGTAATATGCTTCCGTAATACAGAGATCACAAGATTTTTTTCGTCCATTGAACGGTTGGGCCCTAGCCACGATATCCCATTTTAGTAAGTGTTGAATGTTGTTTAATTTAAGGTTTTTAATGAGCCTAGCTAGCGATGTCGAACATCTGTTGCTAGGGTCTCGGAAGGAAAAAGAGTGCGCGTTATAGCGTACCTTAAAATGGTTAGAGGTACACCTGACATAAGAGCTGGTATTCGAAGCAGTCTTAACCGTGCACCTATAGACTATGTTGGGTGTCAGGCAGTGTCCATTTAATGGGCATGCATTGGGGTAACGGCAGTTGCAGTTGCTTCTGCGGTTAGTGAGAGTAGGATTGTTTAACCTAAGCGGTAGGTCCGTGCTAGAAGGATTAGATGGGGGAGGTGTGCTACTAGAGTAATTATTGGTATAGTGGCGTGGTGTATTTGATAGTGGTGGTGGTACCGCGGTGTGAGAGTTATACTGTCTTAGATTATGATGGTTACTGAACGCGATGTGGCTAGCTAGGTTAGGTGTAGTGGAGAATTAGATTTTAATGTTATTTTTATTAAAGAGTTTGTAATATCTATGGTTGAGGTGGAAGTGTTTAGATAGGATAGAGAAGAAGCGTTTGGGGATATTATTGGCTAGATTAGATGAGAATGGGGAGTTAAGACAGGTGATATTTCCGGCGTCAGCAGCAACCGCCCGGTCAAAGTGGTACGCTTTCCATCTTATTCTTCGGATGAAGGAGTTGGCACTCTGTATTAGGAGTTTGAGTTTTCAGCTCTGCGCACCTAACTTCTGCATGAACCCAGCCACCTAGCTGCTTTCTACTGCATATTGCACATTGAGCACATGGTTTTACGCTTTGGCTTCTAACTAACTCACCAATCTCTCCTCTCATATCTCCTCTACTATCTCCATCTCTCTCTTTAAGATTGGTTACTCTTGAACTGTGTATACTTGAGCTCCCGTAGTTGAGCTATTTACTGTTAGAAGTCACCATGTTGAGCAAACAGGAACTCAGAATCTCACTTAAGTCCATACCTATCCCGGACAGGAAGACATACCTCAAACTCCTAATACAGAGTGTCAACTCCTTCATCCGAAGAATAAGATGGAAAGCGTAACACTTTGACCGTGCGGTTGCTGCTGACGCCGGAAGTACAGCAAATAGATATGGATTTACCACATGCAAGAACCCCCCACACAACATCCTGCTGGACCCTTTTGAGAAAGATCTATTCAACTTCGTCAGGAGCATTAAGTTCAAAAAGCATTATAGACACAAGAATAACTTCCTCACTACATTAGCAACAACTATAAACAATTTTAAAGATAGCAACCTCTTACATGTTATGTCTGACAAAACTAAAAATCTATACACCATGACTCCTGAAACTTACAACTCTTTCCTTCTTAAAGAACTCAATAAAAACTATAAAAAAATTACACCCTCCAGTGTAAACGTACTTAACCGAAAAGCCCAGGCTTTGGTTAAGGACTTGCATCTGGATAGATTTACCCACCCTTATGTACCAACAACCCCAAGGTTCTCTCTCAAGGATCACAAGCCAAACTTTATAGAGAACCCATCCATTAGACTCATAAGCCCAACCACATCTGACCTGGGCCGCATCAGTAAGAACATCCTTGATAGGATAATCCCTGGGCTACGGGATGATACAACCCACAAGTTGTGGTCCAACACCGGCCAAGTCATTAGATGGTTCTCCGATCTAAGGTCCAAGCAATCTATGAGGTTCATCCAATTTGACATAGACAGCTATTACGCGTCAATAACCCCGGAACTGCTCCACAAAGCATTAGCCCTAGCCACCACCAACTCGGACATAACCAATAATGAGATTAGCATCATACTTATGGCTAGGCAGACTATCATTGAATTCAACGGAGCACTCTGGACTAGAAAAGATAGAACAGACAACTTTGACATTACGATGGGCTCAAGTGACTCCGCGCAAATCACCGATTTAATTGGGATTTACGTATTACGTAACATCAGAGCCGAAATCCAACCCATGCAAGGTGGAATATACAGGGACGACGCCCTATTTGCAGTCCACAATTGCACTAATCGGGGAATCGATTTGCTAAAGAAACAATTACAAAGATTCTTAAAAAATAACGGTCTCTCTATCACCATCGAGCCGAACCATAAAGTAGTAAACTTCCTAGACGTCACCCTGGATCTCAACAATAACCTATATAACCCTTACCATAAAGCAGGTGAAATACTCACATATATTAGCCCACACTCTAACCACCCACCGGCAGTCATCAGAGCAATAATCAAATCTATCTCTTATAGGATCTCAATGCTATCAGCAAATGAGGAGATATTTATAAACCACGCACAATATTATAATAAGGCTCACTCTGAATCTGGTTATAATCAATCAATTTATTACATACCTAAATGCGATAACACAGCAATTCACAATAATAAACTTAACACTAGAACTAGAAATACTTTAGCATATAGCCAGATTCGCCGGAATTTTAGCAGTAACAGCACCTATACAGGGAACTTTAATGGTGGCAGCGGCCTTCTCCCCACACCAAGTAGCAAACTAAAAATCAACCCAAGAATAGGAATGAGAATGGGATGACAAATAACAATCCCCAGGTAATAATAACCCTAGGAAGGCCCCTACCAACTCCACTAGAACCCCTAGAAGGAATAGACCTAGAAATATCACCTAGCTTAACCCCCCATTCTCATCTGATCTAGCCACTAATATTTCCAAACGCTTCTTCTCTATCCTATCTAAACACTTCCACCCCAACCATAGATATTACAAACTCTTTAATAAAAATAACATTAAAATCTCATTCTCCACAACACCTAACCTAGCTAGCCACATCGCGTTCAGTAACCATCATAAGCTAAGACAGTATAACTCCCACACCGCGGTACCACCACCCCTATCAAATACACCACGCCACTATACCAGTAATTACTCTAGTAGCTCACCTCCCCCATCTAATCCTTCTAGCACGGACCTACCGCTTAGGTTAAACAACCCTACTCTCACTAACCGCAGACGCAACTGCAACTGCCGTTACCCCAATGCATGCCCATTAAATGGACACTACCTGACACCCAACATAGTCTATAGGTGCACGGTTAAGACTGCTTCGAATACCAGCTCTTATATCAGGTGTACCTCTAACCATTTTAAGGTACGCTATAACGTGCACTCTTTTTCCTTCCGAGACCCTAGCAACAGATGTTCGTCTTCGCTAGCTAGGCTCATTAAAAACCTTAAATTAAACAACGTTCAATACTCACTAAAATGGGATATCGTGGCTAGGGCCCAACCGTTCAATGGACGAACAAAAATCTTGTGACCTCTGTATTACGGAAGCATATTACATAACTCTATCACGACCTCTACCGATTAACGATAGAACGGAGGTAACCATTAGCTGTCAACATCGAAGGGCTAATTCCTTCGCCAATAGAATTTTTTACCCAACTTAGTCATGTAGCCCCATTTTTACTTGTAGCTAATAAGTTAAATTGTTATGAACAACTCTATAATTATAAGTTACCTCCCCTCCATCGTCTCTCAATTAAAAAAAAATTTAAATTAGCACTTAACTATAAACACCCACAATTTCTAATCTCTCGAGAAGTTACTTCCCCTGAAACCACCCTCTAATTAGTAAGGTAAATATGCCCTTTGGCAGCCATCTTGTTACCCATAGGCAGATCTCACACAATGCAGCCTCGTCAGATGAATACTGCTTGATTATGGCTGACAACTGATGCAACCAAGACACCATAGTAAAAACCAATATATGGAACATTATATTATGTAACATTATCCCATTATTTTAATTTATATTCCTTTGAAGTTCCGATGAGCCACTCTGTCTTTTAAATATGTTAATTATTTTCAACTGAACCAGATCAATTATGATATATAGTCATCTGATCCAGAAATATTTTATAGAATAGCTAAACAATTGTAAAGGGACATTATTATTATTGATATTATTATTCTTATTCTCTACATTCCTTACATCAAGCCACAAATTTCACAAGGAAGACATTATTTAAAGATTGTCAACATAGTTGTAGTTTAATGTAAGGAATGTAAAGAATAATAATAATACTAATAATGCCCGTTTACAATTGTTTCGCTACTCCATATAATGTTTCTGGGTCAAATGATTATAGATAATTTTTTATCTGGTTCAGTTCAAATACACCACGCCACTACACCAATACTTACTCTAGTAGCATACCTCCCCCACCTAATCCTTCTAGCACGCACCAACAGCATAGTTTAAACAACTCTACCCTAACTAACCGCAGCAATAACTGCAACTGCCGTTACTCTAATGCATGCCCACTAAACGGACAATGCGTTACACCCAATATAGTTCAATGGTGCACAGTTAAAACAGCATCGTATACCAGCTCCTATATTGGCTCTACCTCTAACCCTTTTAAGGTACGCTATAACGCGCACTCATTTTCCTTCCGAGACCCTAGCAATAGATGTTCGACATCTCTAGCTAGGCTCTTGAAAAACCTTAAATTAACCAACATTGAACACTCACTAACATGGGATATCTTGATTAGAGCCCAACCGTTCAATGGACGAAGAAACTCTTGTGATCTATGTCTTACCGAAGCCTATTACATAACTCTATCACGACCTCTACCGATTAATGATAGAACGGAGGTAACTATTAGCCGTCAACATCGAAGGGAAAATTCCTTCGCCAACAGAATATTTGACCCAACATAGTCATCTAATCCCACTTTTTCTTATAGCTAACATGTTAAATAGTTATAGCTAACTTAGATAATTATAAGTTACCTCACTTACATTGTCTCTCACTTAAACTCATTAGCACTTCTTAACTATAATAACCTACAATTTCTAATTTCTCAAGGAGTTACTTCCCCTGAAACCAGCCTCTAATTAGTAAGATAAATATGTCTTTTGGCGGCCATCTTGTTACCCATAGGCAGATCTCGCATAACGCAGCCTCAACGGAAGAATATTGCTCGCCTATGGCAGAAAATAGATAGACTCAGCACACCATAGTCAAATACCAATATATGGAATATTACATGTAACCATCATGTAACCATCATGTAACCATCATGTACCCATCTTTCTTTAGCGTAATTTATATTCCTTTTGAAGTTCCGATGAACTACTCCAATTTTTCCTAAGTTAATTATCCTCAACTGAACCAGATCAAAAATGATCTATAATCATTTGATCCAGAAACATTATATGGAGTAGTGAAACAATTGTAAACGGACATTATTATTATTATTATTATTATTGTTCTTTGAGTCTCAGTCATCGATGTTAGTTAACTGGAAAGTTTGTTGAAATGAATATCAAGCCACTACCTGCAGCCTCAGATATTCAGGACGTATCGGAGGGTTCTTACTGTTCCCAGCAAGCATGCCTTTTGAAGCGTTCCAAAAAGCGGGGCGGGGCCCTTTTCTTAAACCATCCCTGGAAACTTTTTGAGATAGTACCTAGTGCGGCTATGACAATCGGGACCACTTTGACTTCATGGCAGTTCCAAATCCTTTTAACCTCCCACTGTAAGTCCTGGTATCGGTTGGTTAATTTTCTCCCTCTCCTTCTCTTGCACTCTCGTGTCAAATTATTTTATTATTATTATTATTATTATTATTATTATTATTATTATTATTATTGTTATTACTCTTTGAACCTCAGTCATTGATGTTAGTTAACTGGAAAGTTTGTTGAAATGAAAATCAAGCCACTACCTGCAGCCTCAGATATTCATGACGTATCGGAGGGTTCTTGCTGTTCCCAGCAAGCATGCCTTTTGAAGCGTTCCAAAAAGCGTGAAGGGGCCAATTTTCTTTAACCATCCCTGGAAACTTTTTTAGATAGTCCCTAGTGCGCCTATGACAATCGGGATCACTTTGACTTCATGGCAGTTCCAAATCCTTTTTACCTCCCACTTTAAGTCCTGGTATCGGTTAATTTTCTCCCTCTCCTTCTCTTGGACTCTCGTGTCGAATGGGCAGGCCACATCCACAATCAGGCACGATCTTTTTTCTTTGTCCACAACCACCAGGTCAGGTCTATTGTGTTCCAGTTTCTTGTCCGTCTGTATCCTAAAATCCCACAGCACCTTCACCTGATCGTTTTCTATCACCGCCTCTGGTCTCCCAGCCCTTATAGTGAGTCTGGGCTAGGTGTTTACACTCGGATACAATGTGAGCCACAGTCTCCTCTCTCTCTCCACAGATCCTGCACAGTGGGCTAGCCTCCTCCTTGTAAATATGGTGTTTCAACCACTTCGTTTTTAGGGCCTGCTCCTGCGCAGCCATTAACATTCCTTCTGTAGCCTTTTAAAGGTCTCCTCTTTTCAACCAGTTCCATGTCTGTGGATCTCTAAATTCAGTTTTCTCAAAGAAGGTACTATGAAGGGATTTTTCCTGAAGGCTGCTCTTTCTCTTTGATGTTATTTCCTCCTTGGACATCCCTTGGCCTATTGTCCCCTCCTTCAATACAGTTCTGAGCATTGGCTCCTTACTATCAGTCACGTATTTGTGTAGGTTGTTTTTCTCCATCTGAACACAGTCCTCTATGCTGATAAGACCTCTTCCACCCTTAGATCTCCTTAAGTAGAGTCTATCGACATCACTCCTCTTGTGGAACATGTAGATAGTCAATAGCTTCCTAGTCTTCCTATCCATTTCTTTCTGTTCAGCAACATTCCATCTCAGAATTCCCGCACTGTACCTAATAATAAACACAGCTCGGGAATTTACTGCACTTATGGCATTCCTACTGTTCAGATGTGACTTTAATACGCTCCTTACTCTCCGAATGTATTCAGTTCTTATCAATTCCTTCATTTTTTTGTTCTTGATGTCATCAGCCTCCAGAACGCCCAAATACGTGTATCCTTCTTCAGAGTCAATTTCCTTTATCATCTCACCCGTTGGTACCTGGATTCCGTTACTTCTGCTCAACTTACCCCTCTTCATCACAATGACTCCACAATTACTAATACCAAATTGCATACATATATCATTGGTGAAAATACGGACAGTGTCAACAAGCACATCCAACTCCTTCTCACTCTTCCCGAAGAGCTTAAGATCGTCCATGAAGAGGAGGTGATTGATGGTAAGCTCTCCCTTTCCCAACCTGTATCCTGCTCTCACTTTTCGCAGTACACTGGTCAGGGGCATCAGGGCAAGGACAAACAACAGCGGGGACAGAATATCTCCCTGGAAGATACCTCTCTTGATCTTCACGCTTCCCAAGGATTCTCCAGTTGATGTTAACTCTGTTTCCCAGGACTTCATACTTTTGCCCAACAGCTGTCTGATGTTATCTGCCACCTTGAAGATCTCCAGGCTTTTGGTGATCCAAGAATGAGGCACCATGTCAAATGCCTTTTTGTAGTCTATCCATCCCATGGCAAGACCAGTGTGTCTCCTCTTGCAATTCCTCATTACCATCTTATCAATAAGTAACTGGACCTTTGTACCACGTGACTTCTTTCGGCATCCTTTCTGTTCATCCGGTAACAAGTTGTTTGTGTGGAGGTGATGGTAGATTTCCTCAGACATAATGCTTGTCCTCAGTTTCCACATTACGGACAGACATGTGATAGGTCTATAGTTGGTAACATCATTACCCTTGAATCGGTCTTTTATTATCAGAACTGTGGTATCTTTTGTCAACCACTCTGGTACCTCACCTGACATCAAGCAGTCATTGAACATGGTTGTCAGTTTCGGGTGGAGGGATGTTATATTTTTAATCCAATACCCCTGCACACCATCTGGGCCTGGTGATTTCCAGTTGGTTAGTTTGTTGGCCTGCCCCTTAAGAGTTTCAACTGTGATGCTCAAATCAGTTTGTTGGTGTGCCTGTTCACTAATCTCCTTCTGTACTGTCTCAATCCACACTGCCTGGTCATTATAGTTAACATCCTGCTCCCATATTCCTCTCCAGAATGTTTTAGTTTGTTCCGCCTCAGGGATCAAGTCGTTGCCTCTTTCTTTCCCTTCAAGCTGTCCAAACAGCATCTTCTGGTTGTTGTCGAACATTCGGTTCTGTCTATACTGGCTGACTCTGTTCTCGTATCGCCTGATTTTTGCACTCTTTGCTACAATGCGTTGCTTCAGTTCCTCTATGATAATATTTAGCTTTTTCCTCCTAGTTTTGTACTTTATTTCCAGTCTATTTTTAGTGTCTATGTTTTTTAGTGTCCCATTCAGTAGGGACTCAAGCTTTCCAATGTCATTTCTCATTTCCCTGATTTGACCATTCAGTCGTTTCTTCCACCAAAGTTCTGATCTTTCTTGTTTGTTGTTTCCTCTCGCTTTTATGCCAAGTAATTTCCTCACCGTATTTGCTGTTGCTTTGAGGATATTGTTGCACTGGTGAAGGCTCCTCGCCTCAAGGTATGGGATGATTTTGTTTACCTTAGCTGTTGTTTCTTTTAACTTTTTCCTGTCTACAAATCTTAGGTTCATAGGTCTCCCACTATCATTGTTCAATTCATCTACCACTAAGTTTAGGATATCAACCAAATCTTGTCCTAGCCCATCAGCATTCATCTCCTCTGTGGCCGTATCTCTGTTCCAGGTATTATTTATTTCAGCATTCAGATCATTGTCTGCTTCGGGTGGTTCCTCCGTTCTCTCGACCTCTTCACCTTCATTTCCCACTGGCTCGTTTGCCTGGCATACTCCACTCTCCATCTCCAAGCTAATCTCTCTGCTCAGTTCCTCCAGTTCCAGCTCGCTTATCCACCCATTAGTTCTTATTACCCGAGCCTGCCCGGCCAATTTTTGTTCATCTAATTTAAATAGACCAATCTCGTTCCAGATGTTATGCATCCGTTTCCTATAGATTTCTCCTTGGGGTTACTCTTCAGGTAACATTGCATAACAGTTCTATTCAATTCTTTCGTCCAGTTTGTTCTGGTCCCTTTGCTTCTTCTTCTTCCTCCGACACCAGCAGTATTTGGTTGACAGCTAGGTCCCTGCTGCTGAGCCAGAGAGCACCTGTTGGGTGAGAGTCTGTCACATGACATTCTAGTCTCCATTTCACCGTTATTCGAACTGTTTAGGCTCGACATTTGACACTCTTATCGAGGATTGGCGAATGTATGGTTACATAACCACCGGTGAATTCATCGTCTCCGGTGGTTCCGTCACTCCACGTGATTTTTGTGTGGCATTATCACGCTGTAGACGAACATAAATAAACAAACAAACAAACAGGCAAAAAACCCCCAAAAAATGAATAAGCATAAGTTTCATTGTAATGTAGTGTTTGAATGTCTGACTTAGTTTTTCCCTTCCCTTCTCTGTCCGTCTGTTTGTTTTTCTCTTCATTCTTATTTTCTTTACGTTTTTCGTTGTTGCTGTGCTGCTTTGATTTTTATTTTTGTTTTTTTTTTATTTTGACCGGGTCATCAATTCAGTCTATTTATATATTTTGATGCCTTCCTCTGTTAGTGGGGGTTCTACGATGTAGCAGGGGGTAGCGGGAGAGATTAGCGGCGGTAGTGGTGGTGGTGGTGTCGGTGCTGTGCTAGCAGCAACTAGCAGGAGGTAGTGGGAGAGAATAGCGGCGGTAGCGATAAATCATTATTAGGCAGTGGTGGTGGTGATGTGGTCGTATTACTGTAGTGATGGTGTTGAAGTTGGAGTAGAAATAGCGGTTGAGTCGACTTAACCAGAGTTTTCATCGTCGTAGTGGTGGTGGTGTTGGTGGTGAAATTATCTTTAGTTATTTAGTCATTTTGTCATTTTCCTCCTTTTCGATTCTAACATTCCTGATCCAAAATTAAATATTAATCTTGTTTATTAATATTGTCTAGTGATACCGCCATCTCCCCCTTTCGTAAGTTAACAGGAGGTAATGGGGGGATAGCGGTGGTAGCAATGAAGGAGTGGTGGAGGCGGTGATGGGATAGTGGTAGTAATGATGGATGGGCGGCGGTGGCGGTGACTGTAGTGATGGCGTTGTCGTTACTGAGTTTTGTTGAATGAGCTGTATTTTTGTTTGATCGGTGAATCTATGGGGTTAGTCGCGTATATGTGTTGACATATTTACTTAATATTGGAATTAAACATTTTGTTAAAACTTGATACAATAATAATAGTAATTACTATTATTATGCTGAGATTGGTGGTGGTGGTGGTGAAATTGCCGTTATCTGGCTGATGTGTTTAGTGTACACAGAGGGGTGATGGGGTAGGTGGTGTATCTAGTTTCTGGTGTTGGTGAAATTGCTGTTATTTGGCTGTTCTATATAGTGTAGACAGAGGGGGTTTTCTTCCATTTATAACCATTTTCTTTTTTGAATATAAAATGTATAATACAAAATTGAATATTTGAGCGATATAACAATATATTATGGATCCGAATTTTTTTGGGACTCAAGCCGGATGTTTTATGTATCATTTGTACTGAGAATTGTTATTTCACAATTGATTTAAATATGTTAAAAAATCAAAACTTACGGGAGCGATTTCACGACCTTCTATCCACCATGTGCGTCTTCTTCCCTATTATTATTATTACTATTATTATTATTATTACAGTTGCATTTATCTTGCTTTATGTTCATACGAGTTATCACCAAGTCACAACCAGTGACCTCAAGAGACAACAAGGTCCGCCATGTTCAAGAAAGAACATACATACTCACACATGCATCGTTAGTGTTTAAACTTGTGATGTACTTATATTGACAGAATCTTCCTTAGTATATGGGCAGTTCCCATTAGTACTATCTTTTGTATTTCTCCTATACGCGGGTTTCCTGGGATTTGCGATAAGTAATCATTAGACCCCTTAGGTATCATTCCCAGAGCGCCTACAGCCACTGGTATTGTTTTAGTTCTCAATTTCCACATTTTTCCAATTTCTATCTCCAGGTCCTTATACTTGCTCAATTTTTCAAATGTTTTTATAGATACATTCTTGTCTATTGGAACAGACATATCAATTAGCAGGCATACCCTCTTTTTAAAGTCCTTCAATATTATATCAGGTCTATTTGCATCTATTTTTCGGTCTGTTTGGATGCTAAAGTTCCACAAGATTGAGATGTGATCTTTTTCAAGTATGGGAGGTGGTTGATGCTCCCACCAATTCTTTTGATGGGGCAGGTCAAAATGCTTACACATTATCCAATGTATGTATTGTGCAGCTCTGTCATGCCTGTTTAGGTATTCGGTTGGAGCTATTGGACTGCACATTGAAATTATATGGTCAATGGTCTCTGGTTGTTTTTTGTATACACGGCATAATGGGCTGCATCCATTTTTTATTATGTTGGCTTGGTAATTTTTTGTTGGCAGACACTGATCTTGTGCTGATATAATCAGTCCTTCAGTTTCCGATTTCAGTCCAGAGGATGCCAACCACTGATGGGTTAAAGTTTTGTCAACATCAGGATTGTTAGCTCGCTCTGGGTATTTTCCATACAGAGGCTTTTCTTGCCCTTTCGTAGCCAGTTTCTATAGCAGTTCTTTCTTTGCAGTTACTTTTACCTGCTTTGCTTTTTCTGTGTTTTCCATTTCAGCAGTAAATGGGACTTCTGAAATTTGTAGTCCATTACTGTATCTTTGTGCATCTTTTGTAATGGAATATGATCTTTTGATGCTTTCGTGTTTCAAAACGAGTTTGATCATCCAATCATGTGATTCCCTTAGATATGTAGATAATCCAATTGTTGCAGTTTTCAACGCAATGTCTAACTGGATTAACCCACGTCCTCCTTCTTTCCTAGGGAGATATATTCTATCTATATCTGCCTTAGGGTGATGCATTCTGTGCATGGTTAAGGATTTTCTAATTTTTGTATCGAGCCTACGGATCTCTGTGCTTGACCAGTTGATGACATTGTAACTGTAGGGTACTACTGGTATGGCAAGCGTGTTTATGGCATCGATCCTAATCCTTGCATTCAATTCCGTTCTTAAGATTGCTCTTACTCTGCGGTAACATTCCTTCCTTATCCTTTCCCTCATTGTCGAGTGCTTGATTCCGTCTCCTTCACAAACACCTAGATATTTGTAAGTTTTTTCTTGATCAAGTTCTCTTATCACGTTCCCCCGATCAAGATTAATGTCTGAACTCTTCAGCAGCTTTCCTCTGGTGAACGTTGCTTTGGCGCATTTATCTAGTCCAAACTCCATTTTAATGTCATCACTGAACTGCTCCAAAGTGGATAATAACCCTTGCAATTGTTCATCATTTTTTGCAAATAGTTTCAGGTCATCCATGTAGAACAAGTGATTAATGGTTTTGTCATAGACTTTATATCCATGTTTTGTTTCATTGAGCATTTTACTTTATGGTATAAGTGCGATGCAGAATAAAAGCGGTGATAAAGAGTCACCCTGAAAAATTCCACAATTAATATTAACTTCTCCAGCTTCCAGTGATTTTGTTTCACTATTCAAAAGGAGTGTCGTTTTCCATGTCTTCATACTAAATGACAAAAACCTCCTGACAACGGGGGATATTTTGAAAATCTCTAAACATTTTTCAATCCAACTGTGTGGCAAACTATCGAATGCTTTTTTTATAATCTATCCAAGCAATCGATAGAATATTGTGTCTATTATGACAATCTTCCAGTATCATTTTGTTAACCAAAAGCTGATCCTTACAGCCATATGAGCCTCGTTTACATCATTTCTGCTCAATGGGAAATAGGTCATTTGTTATCAGGTGGTCATATGTGTATTCAGTTAGGACTGATGTTAAAATTTTATACATTGTGGTCAAGCAAGTTATCGGTCTGTAATTTTTGGGATTGTTTGCCTCATCATTCTTCGGAAGCAGGAATGTAATGCCGTTAACTAGCCATGATGGTCTCTTTTCTGGCTCCTTAACTATTTCATCGTAAAGTTGGGCTAACAGCTCATGAGACTCTGTGAAGGCATTTATCCAAAAACTTTGTATTTTGTCTTTTCCTGGGGATTTCCATTTGCTGGTTTTTCTTAGAGGCAAGCGCAACTGTTCAACTGTTATATTTTCCCATATTTGTTCTTCAAGGTGAGCTGTATCTTTCATTTGTCTGTCTATCCATGGGGCATGTATGTTATGAACTTTTTCTTCGGCCCAGATCTTTTCCCAGAATTCTTGCACTTCCTCCTTGGGTGGTATTGATTTAGCAGTTATTGTTGACTTACCATTTTTCTGTAGAAGTTTCTTTGGTTGTTTTTGAACATATTATTGTCCTTATAGAATCTAGATCGTTTTTCAAAGCGCCTTATACGAGCAGCTTTGGCCGACACTTTTTGCTTGATTATTTCTATCAGCATGTCTATGTCACTTGTTGATTTTATACTGTATTATATTTTCAATTTTCTAAGTTTAGTTTGTTTAACATGTTCACCTCCTTTGTAGTTTGTTAAAATTTCTATATCAGATCGGAGAAGGTTTATTTGGCGATTGATGTTCTCTTGCCAAATAGATTTCTTGTGGGAATTCCTTTGTTTTTTCATTTTCACTCCACATAAGTGAGTGGTGACTTTAGCCGATGCATAATAGAGATGATTTAAATCAGTAATGTTAATTTGTTTGTGATGATAATGTTTTTGAGAATTATGTTAGTCATGTGTATTATCTTTTGGTTCTGTTTGGAGTTCTGGATCTTAGGGAGGGTGTCTCGTTCCCCCATGTCAGATTCTTTCATTTTCATCCATTCGATCATAATTTCATCCTTCAAGTTGGCAAGTTCATTCTCATTCATTTCTTTATCATTTACGATCTCATTGTTTTCATTTTCAGTTTCATCTTGAGCATGCACTCCCTCCACTTTTTCGATCCTTTCTTTAATTTGTTCTGTTGTCAGTGATTCCGCCCCAACCCTGGGATTCGAAGTGTTACAATTTACCTCGTTTTCACTGACACATGTTTTATTTTCCCTTCGCTGACTTTGTGCTAATAGCTTGATCTGATCAATTTCTATATCAGTTAGTAACTTTTTTTTACAATATTTCTTCGTATATTGGCTAGTTTGTTACTGTCAATATAGCCTCTGTTTTCGGGATGTTTCTTTTTCCAGTTGATATATGTCTGTTCTGTATTCGATGTATTTGATGGGTAGTACATGGCAGTGTAGAAAGCCTCAAGGACTTCTTTATTATCTTCCCTTGACCATTTTTCTCTCTTTTTCTTTGGATTTCTTGGTGGTGAGCATGGAGGGCCAACAGTAGGAGTATTCCGGTTATGGGATGTCTCCAGCTCCGAAGTGATGGGAAGGTTTGAACCATTAGCTGATTTTTCGACCCCAGTCTGGTTCCTCTCTGAGGGACGCGGCCCTTTTTTATCCGGGTGACGGCCGATCCGGTATGAGATTTTATCATTTGACATTTACTTTATTTTGTCGCGTTTTATCCTTATCCGCCAAGGGGTAATCATTTCGTGTTACCACTTCTAGAACGACTGTCAACCAAGACTAGAGGGGTCGTTCTCCCCTAGAGACACGGCTATTCCCCGCCGGCCGCCATCCCGGTATTTCTTGGTCACGGGGTTTTCTTTTTTGTTGTTTTTTTAAATTGTTATTATCATGAGTGGTTCCTTAATGTGAGCATTGCGTGGCTTAAGATGAAATTATTAATAATTGTCTCCACTCCAGGCACAAGGCCAGCAATTACCCAGTGCATTACAATAATATAATATACTTTTTGCTGAAGTTGCCTGTTATTTTTGTTGGCTATGTCGGTGGTGGTGCTGGGGCTTTTTATATTGCTGGTGAGGAAGGGGGGAGCCAGCAGTGCCATAGTTGTTGACGTTTGGCCTGTGGCCAGGTCACTAAGTCAATCTATTTATATCTTTTGCTAGCCTCTCCCTTGTCTAGTGATACCGCCACCTTCCTCTTTCTTAAGTTAACAGGGGAATAGTGGTGGTAGCAATGAAGGAGTGGTGTCGGCGGTGATGGGATAGTGGTAGCAATGATGGATGGAGTGGCGGCGGTGGCGTTGTCGTTACTGAGTTTTGTTGAATGGACTAGTTTTTTTGATATGTACTATCTATGCGTTTGTGTCGCGTATGTTTAATATATGTGTTGAATAGACTAGTTTTGTTTGATCTGTAGTATCTATGCGTTTGTGTCGCGTATGTTTAATATATGTGTTGACATATTCCCGTAATATTGGAATTAAACATTTTGTTAAAACTTGAGACAATAATAATAGTAATTATTATTATGATGCTGGGATTGGTGGTGGTGAAATTGCCGTTATCTGGCTGTTATATTTAGTGTACACAGCGGGGTGATGGGGTAGGTAGTGTATCAAGTTTCTGGTGTTGGTGAAATTGCTGTTATTTTGCTGTTCTATATAGTGTCGACAGAGGGGGTTTTCTTCCATTTATAACCATTTTCTTTTTTGAATATAAAATATATAATACAAAATTGAATATTTGAGCGATATAACAATATATTATGGATCCGAAATTCTATGAGACTTGATTCGGTGGTTTATGCATCATTTGTACTAAGAATTGCTATTTCACAAGTGATTTAAATATGTTAAAAATCAAAAACTTACGGGAGCGATTTCATGACCTTCTACCACCACGTGCGTCTTCTTCCCATATCTTATTATTATTATTATTATTATTATTATTATTATTATTATTATTATTGGCGACCTACGTAGTAAATCGTATCATCGTGAGCTCCGCAAAGGTTTGTTATTTCCGTTTGTTAAAAATTGCCATTTATGGAAAATTTTTATTGTTAACTATATATAAGCGCACATACATTGTTTTCCGAAAAGGACACCCGAAAAGATTGGGGCCTTGTGCCCAAAATTTAAACTTTTATGATTGTCAAAAAATTTCTTTGAAAAAAAAAATGGCTAATACACCTCTGCACCAAGCAGCTGAGAGCCTTCCTCACAAACTAACACCTCACACCGACACCACCATTGTAAATGTTACTACGTTTGCCAACACTAAAAAAAATATAAGCAGTAGCAATATTTTAAATTTGTCTCAGGCAGACATTCATTTCCCGCCATTACCAATGACTGCAGGTGTTAAAGCCGCCACCACCACCATCACCGCGACAACAGAAACAAAAGGAGAAAATAAATCAACGCGTGATGTCGAAATGTTTTCAACCAAAATGGACTCTTCCACACCGAACACCACTGACGTCACCACCACCACAACTGAAACTAAAATTAATAATAACAAAAATAACGATAACAACAACAGCAACAATGACATAAAAAAAACCACACTGAGTTTTGCCAGAGTAGCAAAACAGTGCGAAGCATTTACGGTAACTCAGGAGGAATTAGAAAATGCCCAAAAAATGGTAAATAAAGATGGGTACAGGGTCAGCCTCCCCCCCACACCTAATAAAATGTAGCATCGGCGCCTATGCACCGTGTCGTATCGAACAATTAATGTAAAATCGCGCCGAGTGGAACGGGCATCCGAGTCCCAAATCCAAAAAGCTTTGGGACATGTGTGGGTAAGAAAAACCCACATAAGACGTGGGCAGAAGTATGGAACCGTGGACGTGTTCTTTGAAACACCAGAGGAGGCTAGAGAACACTCCATGGCCCCATTAAGAAGTGACGACTTCACACTCGTCCCAAGCTATTGTGGCCAGAGACTCGTAAAGATCAGGGTGACCCACGTTCCACCGGCCATCGAAATTCCCTGGCTAATAGCGGCCGTCCTCGCCGGCATCGAAGCCAACACCAAAATAATAGCAATAGCAAAAGAAAAGTAGGAGAACTGGTCCGGATCTGGGATGGAGCTCCTGATCCAAGCGGACCAAAAAAGCATTGAGGAGATCCCAGAGGTAATAGACCTCACTGACGGCAGCCAGCTCACCGTAATTGTCGAGGGCAGAAGGCCTAGGTGTGTTGTTTGTGGTGAAGGAACCCACCTAAGGGCTTTCTGCCCTCAGGCTAAAAGGTTGAGGCCACCTCTCCTACCCACACCAGTGACTCAACCATCAACACCACCAGTAGCAGAGATGGCAGCAACAACTGTAGCAGCAACAACAGAAGCAACTATAACAGCAACAACCCCATCAACAGTAGCAAAACCAACACCACCACCACCACCAGCAAAACCAACACCACCACCACCCAACGCTTCAGAACTAGCACCAGCGCCTACACCATCCACCACGCCACAACCAAAACTAACGCCTGTGGAGGATTTTCCACTCCTCGGCCTATCACAACTGGAGACAGATTGTGACGACGAGGAGTGGGAAACGGTATCAGGAAAAAAGAAAAAAAGGAACCAAAAAAGAAAAAAATTATCTTCCTTCCTCCTCCAAAAACAAAATACAGAGGGAAACAAATAAATTAACAAACAAAAAAGTTAGGACAGATATGCCACCATCCACACTAGCATCACCAACCCCATCACCCATAACACCAACGCCATCACCATCATTAACCCCAACACCATCATCACCTACACCACAAAAGTCACCAAAATGCGAAATAGAAACAATCCCACAACAAGTGCAAACAAAACGAAACAACCAAAACGATACACACTACACAGCATTAAATTTGAACAATAACCAATTATTACACTACATCCAGCACAACACCAGCATCACAGAAAAAGACTACACAACAACCCAAAAATTCACACCACCTCCACACATACGAATCACTCGCATCACACAGAAAACGTACATGACACTAAAACAAAAATTCCCCAAAGACATCGGAGACTTCCGACAAGCACTCTCCAGGAGGATTTAAAAGGACATCCTTCCTGAGGAGGCCACAAGCAGTGAAAAGGATGGAAAACCCATCCTTCCTCTACGAGAAGTAAGGTATGTGGTCTTTCCCATCTTTTCCACTCCATTTCAACATGACCTCACTCAGAATAGGCAGTATAAATGCGCGTGGCTTGGGGTCGTCATGGAAGCAGGGCCACCTCCTCAACAACCTCAGGTCACTAAACATAGATGTAGTGGCCATCAGCGAGACCAGAATTTCCGAAGCACGGGCCTTCGCACCGATCTTCGGCGGCTATGATGTGTACGCATCTCCCAGTCGTCCGGGATCGGGGGAGGAGCTGCTGTGCTTTTTCGGAGAGGTTTGGATCTTGCCATACGGGCCATCTTCCTAGACCCAGAAGGTAAGTTAGTGGTGCTGAAAGTGACCAGCGGAGACGGGCAAGCTTTCAGGTTAGTGGCCGTCTATGCCCTGACAGGAGCAGGGCGGCCTGATTTTTTCCGGCGTCTGGAGACCTTTCTTGGAACGTCCCGCTCTTTAGTGTTAGTGGGCGACTGGAACGGGATCTTAGATGCACGCTGGGATTGTGTGGGATTAGTGGATAGGGGAGGAGGGTGCAAGAGTCTCACCAACCTGCTCAGGCGTTTTGAACTGTCTGACAGGTACCGATTGGATTTCCCGAATGTACCAATGTGGACTTGGACAAATCGCATAGGGTCATCCAGATCATATCTAGATAGAGTATTTTGTAGGGAAATAGATAGGTCTAGCATAGGCTGTCCACAATTCAAGATAGTCAGCTACACGGACCACAAATTCGTGATCTGTGTGCTTGACTTAGATAGGCTTCATAGACGAGGACCCGGCTACTAGAAGCTAAACGCGTCCTTACCAGCGCGCAAGACCTACAGAGACCGGATTAGCGAACTAGTAAAGCGGGCGTTGACGGGGGCCATCGTCAACAACAAGTGGTGGTTTGCTCTGAAAAGAGCAATTAGAATAGAGTCCATTAGGTTTAGTAAGGCTTTAGCAATAGAGAAAAATAGAGCAGAGGGAGAATTAGTTAGAAAATTAGACGAGGCGCTTTGCAAAGGCATCGCGACCGACGTACTTGCGGCGAAATTGACCCTTGTCCCAATTCTTCAATGCAAAGCACGAAGGCTGCGTTGTCAGTGCTAGGGTGCGTGCTCTCAGACACGAGGGGATGAAAGCCGTTCAATGGGCCCGAGTGGCGGAGGCGCGTCGTGGCAACAAAGCCTCGATCCCGTCTTTGGTGGACCACGACGGGCGCATGCTACTCGATCCCGGGTAAATGTGTGAAGCTTTTCAGCGACACTTCACTCAACTGTTCGAGGGCAGTGGCGGGCCGGATAGAGGGATGAACTTTAGTGTCTAGCTCGACGGACTGCCGCGGCTCTCGGCCACTGAGGCGGAGTGTTGCGAAAAGCCGATAACAGCCGCTGAAGTACGGGAGGCAATGACTGGCTGCACCAGGGGTAAATCGCCTGGTTTGGATGGTCTGCCCTATGAACTTTACGTACAAATGCCAGACTTGTTCGGAGGCCTCTTGGCGGACGTCTACTGCAACTGGCAACAGAACGGGAGAATTCCCAGCTCTGTGAGCCGAGGAGCGGTGGCGCTGCCGAGAAAGGATCCGAACAAGGGGGATAACAGATAATTTTAGGCCCATAACTCTGCTAAACACAGAGTTCAAGATTTTGGCCAATGTGCTAGCAAAGAGGTTGGCGCTTGTCGTTGGTGGTCTGGTGGGAGAGGCGCAGACATGCGCCATTCCCAACAGATCCATCCACGACAACCTCCACCTCATGCGATACATCGTAGAGAGGGTAGCTAGGGAACCTGGCGCGGGTGGGTCTTTGATCAATTTAGATCAGTCGAAAGCCTTCGATAGGGTCGACCATCGTTACCTAGCGGCAGTCCTGAGGGCGGCTGGCTTTGGGCCCGTCTTCAGAGGCTGGATCGCTGCCATGCACAGCGACATCTGCTCTGTGGTGAGAGTGAACGGTCACCTTTCGGAACCGTTCAACATCATGCGCTCGGTCCGCCAAGGATGTCCCCTCTCGTCCCTCTTGTACGTATTGACTCTCGAGCCATTACTGCACAAACTGGAGACGTTGAGGGGGGTTCCGCGCGAACTAGGATGCGGAAGATCCGTGTCAGCATATGCCGACGATGTCACCGTAGTGGTGTCGAACGCCAAACACATCGAGGCGATCGGCACTACACTAAAAGAATACGAAGCGGTGACAGGAGCAATGATCAACCAGGAAAAGTCAGTGTGCCTGCAGCTCGGCACCTGGAGAGGCAGGTCCATGCCGTCCAACAGCGTCGTCGGACGCTGGACGGACGGACCGGTTAAATTGCTAGGGGTCTGGTTCGGTCCGGACCTCCAGACGGACAAAAACTGGGACGAGGTGACGAGCAGTGTGGCTTCTCTGACCCAGAAATGGGCCGAGAGGAAGCTATCCCTAAACGGTCGAGCGGAGGTGGCTAACGCGTACATCGCGTCCGTCATCTACTACCGGCTGACCGTCGTACCTTGTCCTAAGCCCCGCCTGACTGCGCTGGAGCGTTTGCTCTTTAGCTTTTTGTGGAAGAGACGCGCTCCGATGGTCAGGCGGTCCATCTGCTGTCAACACCCGCTACGTGGAGGGCTGGGCATGCCGTGGCTGATGATGCGCAGACACGCGCTCAGGCTACGACATCTCCACCTCTTTCTCGACGGTGATCAGGTGTGGTCGCCATTTGCTAGACACGTCTTTCCCCAGCTCGTCTCCTTGATGGAGCTGCAGTCCTGGGTCAAGCGAAGATCGAGAGGGAGCGCTTGGAGACTGGAATGTTTTCAGGCGCTCACAGCCCTCGACCAATCGGGCAATGTGATCGGTGGAAACTCCACCTTGGCGTTCTATAGAGGATTAGTGGAGGGGAAGAGCGACGACGTACTTGGAGAAACTCTAGGCGTCGACGAAAAATCAACTAGCCAATCTCTTCGGAAGGACTTTCGGGCCGGGTCCTATGGACAACTTCCAGAAATACCTGGCCTGGCAGTGCTACCGGGGAGCTTTGCCAGTTCGGGATAAACTCTACAGGCATGGAGGTGCCGTCAGCCGGGCATGTCCGAGATGCGCGCAGGGCGACGAAACCGTCCTGCACGCACTCGTCCAGTGTCCGAGCATTGCTGACTAGTGGGTTTATGTCGAACACCTGCTGTCACGTGTAGGACCGATCCGGCTATCAGCTGAGTCCATCGTGAGGATTGCCCCGCTGTCTTCCTTTAGCCGGGAAGGGCAGGCAGTTTTTATCTGTCTGGTGGCCATGGCGAAAGAGATAGTATGGTGGACACGTTTGAAAGGGCTGAAGACGAGCACTTACCTCTTCGGTGATGCCCTGATTAACTTTTTCAAATTTCATTTGAAAAGGAAAATCAGGGTAGAGAGGGAAGTGCTTTCTTCCCAGCATTTTGTTGAAATATGGGTGAGAGAAGCAGGTATGGCCCGAAGCAGGTATGTGTCTGTAAATTAAAGGTGGAAAACTGGGAGACGGCACTTGCCCTGGTGGTCAGGGTCACTGTGGTCTTTTAATGGGCTTTCTCCACAAATGTCCCTCGGAAGTCTCCCCCCTATTGGGGAATCTTTTCTTTGTTATTTTATTACATCCTCTGTTTTTTTTTACACGCAGAAATGCCCATTTGTACCGTCCTGTATTGTCCTGTACTGCCCTTAATGTCTATTTTATGTAAACCCTTGTGGTTAATAAAGAAAACATTATTATTATTATTAATATTATTTACATTCCTTACATTAAACTACAACTATGTTGACAATCTTTAAATAATGTCTTCCTTGTGAAATGTGTGGTCTTGTTTTGCTTAACTAATGAATATTTCCAGCTCTGTGCACCTAACCTCTGCGTGAACCCAGCCACCTAGCTGCCTTCCACTGCATATTGCACATTGAGCACATGCCTTTACGCTTTTGGCTTCTAACTAATTCACCAATCTCTCTTCTCCTCTCCTATCTCCATCTCTCTCTTTAAGATTGGTTACTCTTGAACTGGGTGTGTGTATATATATATATATATATATATATATATATATATATATATATATATATATAACAACTAGAAATTGATTAACATATGAAACAATCACGGGATAATCTTTACAAATGTGTAAGCACACGTATCTATTTTTGAAGTTCTAGTTAACTTTATTTAGTTACCTACCTAGCTATGTGTGCTTACACACTTGTAAAAATTATCCCCTGTGATTGTTTCATATGTTTATTTATATGTTAATCAATTTCTAGTTGTTATAAAATGCTCGGACCTATTCATTATAATCTTGGAGCTTATTTTACGGGTGATATGGCGCATGCCTTTCTGGCATGACACCCATAATTTTGATTTAGATTAAATTCATTTTGATTTATCTTAATTTTATATATATATATATATATATATATATATATATATATATATATATATATATATTTGTGATGTTTTTGCATTCTTGCAATAACATACACAACTGAATTCATTCGCCTGATATAGGGATTGCCTCCCTTGCCGATCCCCACGTGGCGTCAGTAACAGTCAGTCCTTGTATTAACATTGAACTAAAACCTGTTGAGAAAGTGGCTTCCTTGTTCAATAATCTTTCCAGAAGCCTAACATTATTTATGTAAGCGGACAGTATTTGATTTAGGAGCCGCAGAAACCCAAATGCTGGATTTTACCAACCTTCCAGGGGTACGGGTAAATTTTCAATCACAGATATTTTTTATTTGTTTGACCCGAATTACTTGATCGTTTTTTGGGCTATGCGAATGATTGTTTAACCATCGTCTCAGTGTGTTTGGCCTTTAACGTTTGTTATAGCTCTGGTTCATCTGAATCATTGAGCACTTGCCACACATCTCGGAGGTTGTTTTTCGTTATTTCGTGGGCCGAAATGCGATTCTCGATAATTTATATTTATATTAATCTCCAAACTCTAGCTATTGACCAGTCAATTTTCTTGATTTTTAGTTGATTCTATTGACTGATGAATAGCTTGTTAATTTTAACCCTTCTGTTGAGAACTCTATTCGATTTGTGATGTTTTTGCATTCTTGCAATAACATACACAACTGAATTCATTCGCCTGATATAGGGGTTGCCTCCCTTGCCGATCCCCACGTGGCGTCAGTAATAGTCAGTCCTTGTATTAACATTGTACTAAAACCTGTTGAGAAAGTGGCTTCCTTGTTCAATCATCTTTCCAGAAGCCTAACATTATTTATGTAAGCGGACAGTTTTTGATTTAGGAGCCGCAGAAACCCAAATGCTGGATTTTACCAACCTTCCAGGGGTCCGGGTAAATTTTCAATCACAGATATCTTTTATTTGTTTGACCCGAATTACTTGATCGTTTTTTTGGCTATGCGAATGATTGTTTAACCATCGTCTCAGTGTGTTTGGCCTTTACCGTTTGTTATAGCTCTGGTTCATCTGAATCATTGAGCACTTGCCACACATCTCGGAGGTTGTTTTTCGTTATTTCGTGGGCCGAAATGCGATTCTCGATAATATATATATATATATATATATATATATATATATATATATATATATATATATATATATATATATATATATATATAATTCATATCCGCAAGGATACACAAAACAACTTCGACATAACCATGGTGTCTAGTGAATCGGCGCAGGTCACTGATTTGGTAGGTCTATATTTACTAAACGAAATCCATAAGGACCTTCCATACCTCAACGGTGGTTTGTACCGCGACGATGCACTTCTCTTTATAGACTATAAAAAATTCAATATAGAAAGAACTAGAAAACTATTGCACAAGACTTTCAAAAACTATAACCTGAGTATCACCATAGACAAAAACACTAAAAACGTTAACTTCCTAGATGCCACCCTCTACCTAGACTCTAGGATATATACACAATTCCCTAAACCTAACGAAAATCTGATTTACGTAGATATCAAGTCTAACCACCCTAGATCAATATTAAACTCTATCTCTAAGGGAATATCCAATAGAATATCTAATCTATCTTATGACGAAAACATATTTAGCAAAAACTCGCAATATTATAATCAGGCATTAGCTAGATCAGGCCATAATAAGGAGATCGAGTTCCTACCTACAAAAACACATAGTTACAACATTATTTCGTACAATATGTCCATGCGGAAAAATAGTAATACGAATAACAACCACGCACACAGTAATACGAAGGATGGCAACAAACCTAACCCACACCACAGAAGTCACCATAATACCATAAACGAAAGCATCTCACCAGTCATAAAAAACAAAAATAGAAGAAATAATACTTTTTTCAACCCTCCTTTCAATCTAAACGTCTCTACCAACCTACCCAAGGCTTTCTTCTCACTCCTGGATTAAAACTTCCCATCTGGCCACAAGTACCATAGTCTTATAAACAAAAACATAATTAAAATCTCCTACTCTACCACGCCTAACATAGCATACCACATAGCTAGTAGCAATAAAAGAAAAATTAATACTTACTTCCAACAAACTAAAACACGACAGGGAGTAAACCTTCAAAATAACATTATATCTACTAACCCTGATATCAATAGTAATAATAGTAATACCACTAGTGTAAGCAATAACGCTGAGAGCGACAACCCCCATAGCCATAATGCAACAACTAACAAACAGACTTCTACACAACATAATAACCGGCAGGTTAACATCCAAAATAATTGTAACTGTAGATCTAATAGAACCTGCCCTTTAGATAAAAAATGCTTAATCAAGGATATCATATACTCATGCACCATCATAACTAGCAACTCTTCTGAAACCTATATAGGCTCTACTTCAAACTGTTTCAAAACCAGATACAATTCGCACCTCCATTCTTTCAAAAAAACACAGTCTAGCCAACTCCACTTCACTATCTAGCGACATACACCATCTAAAAACTAAAAATAGATCTTATACACTTAAATGTAAGGCGGCATCGTACAAACCACCTAATAAATTTTGTAACCTCTGTCTACTAGAGACCCATACTATAATCTTCTCAAACCATAACCTCCTTAATAAAAAATCGGAAGTGTTCGCGTCGTGCCAGCACCGCTTCCGGCACTCCTCCCAAAACTTTAAACCCAATATATAGCAATGTCAGGCTTGAACCCATCACCACTTCTAGCACTACACCTCAAGGGCACACCTTACACCTTACACCACAACTCCACACTCACTGATCCACCCTATCTTAACACAAATCGTTTCACCTATCTATAACTTTATACACTAGAAATATCCTCATGTATACCTATTTTTAGTATAATTACTTTCAATTACTTATAATTATATAGTGATACAATACAGTCTATGTAAACTTTAAATTCCAGATTCGACAATGGATTATTTGTGCAAATGTATTTCTATGTATGGAGTGCTATCATTGGATATATATAAATTTAATTTATTAACATAAGAGATCTGTATAACCTATATGTTGAGTGCAATGAATTGTGTATGAGTGGTATGTGAGTTATATATGCATGCATGGATGGATTAATGACATTGTAAGTGAGAGATGCTTTTTGGTCTGCCCTAGAGATGTATTTAGCTTTGCCGTGCAGTCAGCCATACGCTGCCCCAGAGCTTACCTGGGGTTATATAGACGTAGTTCTAATAGGTCCCCTGACAGGTACTGTGAGTAGACTACATTTGCAAAGATCTGTGATATAAAGATGTGGCTCTTTGTATGGAATATTCAGTTGTAGCACTCTATGATAGGGAGTAATCATCCTAATATAGATACCTTTAGTACTTCTTGATAGAGTAGACTGTAATTAAAAATAGGATACCTAAAATTGGAAACTGAATATATAACCGTCTATATAAGGGACTCAATTGAGACACCTTATAATGTATGTTGGAATAATAAATTTAGTTATAGAAATCAGCTAGTTACCTCCCCTTACGCATTAACTCCCCTTAATCACACACATACTTCCGGATAATAAACCGATGTAAATTCTCGCAACAGAAACAACTCGTTCTTTAAAATTGGATTAAAGAACACTGAGCCGCAGCAAGCTAAAATAAGTTAATTTAATGCATCAAACATCCAATACGGAATCATCGTTAATTATTTGAAGGATGTATAAACTATATATTACGTTTCTTGAATGTGAAAATGGTTGTGGATACAAAAACCATAACCTTCTTTTGCTTCTCCTTTATACTATTTTTCTGCACGCATACTTCTGTATCATATACAAAAAATACCTTACCACTACAACCTCCATAATACTCTTACTTACCCGCTTTAAGTGCTTCTATTAAATGTAACACCCTGCCGCACAATAATCATATATAAATGAGACACACGTGCATGCCCCACGCGTAACTAACGCATAAAATAACTAAAATAACTACTACATTTGACTAACAAACTATCCTCTTGCATTATCTATGTTAACTGCTGATTGTATTTTAATTTTGCTTTGATTTTGTTTTAATGTGATTTTGATTTTGAATTTGAATTGCTATACAGATAATATAATATATGTCACTCCACTGTACATCAATATATACATATGTATCTGTATGTATCTTGCGTTGGAAAGGAGGTCAATCATGTGTACACACATTGAAAAATGGTCCGAAGACTCCAAGCCTAGATTTGGATGAAACAATTGTAAGTGAATAAATGCTTTGAACATAGCTTTGATTCTTGTGAATTCTATATAACTGCTCTGTAGAACAACTGATGTATATATATATATATATATATATATATATATATATATATATATATATAATGCCAAAACTAGAATTGAATAATCAAAACCGTAGCGGTATGTCACATATCAAATCATATATTTTGACTGATGAAAACGTACTTAAACATCATAGTACCTTTGAAATATATATAATAAAATATATATCTTGATTATGAGTATATTTTCATTTGTTAACATTTTGAATAATATTAAAAACTCCAGAAAAACATCGGGTGCGTGCTTCAAATGTATTGTAATATTGTATTCGTTGAGTAATCAAG
Organism: Eledone cirrhosa; assembly: GCA_964016885.1. Taxonomy (NCBI): domain Eukaryota; kingdom Metazoa; phylum Mollusca; class Cephalopoda; order Octopoda; family Eledonidae; genus Eledone; species Eledone cirrhosa. The sequence goes on from OZ024741.1 coordinate 228,414,183, forward strand.
GGACCATACTAATCTTTGGTTATATATATATATATATATGGAAAGTTATATTTAAATTGTTGGGTTACAACTAGTAAATATTTATAACTGATATAAAAGCACTCGACAAGTATTTGGAGTATATTTACGATATTAAATAAATGGAAACTATATTTATAAAACCATATTTATTTCATTATATATATTTCAGGGATATCATATTAACAATATGCTATGCCTTCCTCAGACAAAATACAATATAGACAGTTTTATAGATAAATAGATTTGACATACCGTTCAACATCGACTTGTATTTGAAAAGTTGATTTGGCAGATCAACTTTTGGCAAATCAACTTTTCAAATACACTACTGTGACATGAAAACTACGAACTGAGTCCTCCTGCCCGAACCATAACACCCCCGTGGGCACGCAGTATGAACAAACATCTGTGAACCAAATGTACACCGCAGACCATACTCGAACAAACATTAGTGAAGCAACATCCACTAAATAATAAATGTACACTCCAGACCCGACCTGTACTGGCACTAGTGAAACAACACACATAACATAAAGATGCTAAACACCAGCATATGAACAGGCATTAAAATCCACATGGGACTGATTGCTTGAACACCGGCCAGAGTTACTCCCCCTGCTCTGTGATAATAAAAACACATGCACGGAGGGGAAAATGAATGATGATGTTAATTTAACCGTAAATTCCCTCCTGGGTCCTATAATGAACATTATTTTGCTTTCCATGCCCTTGATAATCCCGCCAAGGGCGAAACGTACGTAGGTGCACTATTATATAAACATCTTTTAACTGTTTTAAACTCTTTGTATTCATTTCCTTTATATATATATATATATATATATATATATATATATATATATATATATATATATATATATATATTTTTTTTTTTCTTTCTTTCTTTCTTCTTGTAGCTCGACATTAACGCTGACTTTTCTTCTTCTTCGTTTTCTTCACCCTTCTTTCTGTCTTTTTTCGTGAAGCATGATATTAACGCTGACTTATCTTCCCCTCCCTTTCTATTTGACCGGGAGGGTAGTAGAATACTAAAAGCTTTACCCCACTCACCAGATGGCCTCAACACTTGAGGGCGACCTGCTAAAGTGAAAGATGCTAGATGGTCGGTCATCCTCCTGTTTTTGATTTTCAGCACCATGGATTTTACCTATTACATTCATTTATTGTATTTCGAATACCTGATGTTATCACCGGATTCATACGGAAGCCTGTCATTGAAATGCTCATAGTATAATAAACCTTTCATTTATTATATATATATATATATATATATATATATATATATATATATATATATATATGGAGGAGGTTATAGTTCACTTGAAGCATTGTGTAATGAGGTATAAACGTTTGTATATGTATAATAAAGCCAAAACAATGCAGGTATGGACATAGAATAAAGAATGCAAATGCAAAAGATATTGTTGACAATTAGTCTTTTACCTTAGATTTATTTAAATGTCCTTAATTTTCGAGATAATATCTCTTCTTCGGAGGGAAGTAAAGCGGTTAAACCAGTGTTCTAAATAGCTTGCCATGTCATGCTGACAGGAAATGTATAGAGTATCTGTTCTATCTCTAATGTCAAAGACTTAAGGTTAGGTGGATAAAGAGTAGTCTCCGTTTAAAAGGTTTTTTTTTGTACATGCCTGTTTAAGTGTGTGGGAGAATGCATGAAGGTGTAAGTATGTGAGTGTGTGTGTGTGAGTGTGAGAAGATATGTCTATACGTAAATGTGGGGGATAGATGTTATCTCGTGTTAGAACTGATCTTTGTGTGTGTATGTGTGTGAGAGAGAATAAGTGGAGGTGTAAGCGTGTTGTGTGTGTGTGTGCGTGTGTGTGTGGACGCCAGTATAAAGTTCAGCATGGAACACCCCGATGACCGCGGATCCCTATCCATACTGGACTTCCAACTCAGGGTAACAGAGGAAGGCAACATCCACACCTGCTTCTATAAAAAAAGCCGCCAGCGGGACCTGTTCGTACATTTCAGATCGGCCCTCCCAGCCGGCGCTAAGTTCGGATACATAAGGAACGAACTAACACGTATCCGGAGCAAATGTACTGACACTAGAGACCGAGACACACACACCACACATTTCCTGGAAGTACTCAAACTGAACGGATACACGACATCCACCACAAACCGTGCCAGAAAGAACAGAGGACACCACACCCGAGGCACTAACACTTTCTTCCTGAAGCTCCCACACTTCAGTGACGAAACAACAACAGCCATCCGCAGAGCTATCAGACGAGAGGGACTAGATATACAACTGGCCCACTCAGGTCCTTCTCTACATGGACAGCTAACCAAAAGACACTCCACCAGACATGACAACTGCTGCAGGCTAGCCAACTACCCCATCAACGACACAGACCTATGCCACCAGGCTTACGTCGTATACAGACTAGAGTGTGACAAATGCAGCAACTTCTACGTAGGTAGCACCACCAGACCACTCCACATAAGAATAAAAGAACACCTCAATACTAACGCTTCCTCATTTAAGAAACACATAGTTAAATGCAAAAACACCGACAAAACCATAACAGTTAGGATAGAAACTAAGGAAAGAAACCTCGGCAATCTTAGAATTAAGGAAGCACTAATTATAGACAAAACACAACCACCAATCAATAATAGACTAGAACTCAACACCCAATTTATAACTTCATAGAGCTTCTAGCCCGATATTTACCCCCCCCCCCCACACACGCGCACACACACGCACACGACACGCTTACACCTCCACTTATTCTCTCTCACACACATACACACACAAAGACCAGTTCTAACACGAGATAACATCTATCCCCCACATTTACGTATAGACATATCTTCTCACACTCACGCACACACACTCACATACTTACACCTTCATGCATTCTCCCACACACTTAAACAGGCATGTACAAAAAAAAAACCTTTTAAAGGGAGACTACTCTTTATCCACCTAACCTTAACTCTTTGACATTAGAGATAGAACAGATACTCTATACCATTTCCTGTCAGCATGACTTGGCAAGCTATTTAGAACACTGGTTTAACCGCTTTACTTCCCTCCGAAGAAGAGATATTATCTCCAAAATTAAGGACATTTAAATAAATT
>OZ024741.1:228422336-228482336 GCA_964016885.1 Eledone cirrhosa
ACACACACACACACACACACACACACACACACACACACACACACCACACACACACACACACACACACACACACACGCGCACACACACGCACACACACACACACACACACACACACACACACACACACACAACACAACACAACACAACACACACACACACACACACAGATACACAGACACACACACACATTTATATATAACAATGGTGATGGTGATGATGTGTGTGTACGTGTGTATCCGTACGAACATTTGTGTACTCTCGAGATAACCACCAGAAATAGTTCACATGTGAAGGAAATTGAAATCTCCATCACTGTCACTAACACCTCCACCACCACAACAACAACAACCGCCTACCAATATGTTAACTCTCGCCACCACCACGACCACCACAACAACCACCTACCATTATGCTAACTCTCATCACCACCACACCACCACCACCACCACAACAACAACAACAACAACAACAACCACCACCTACCATTATGATAACTCTCACCACCACCAACACCACCACCACCACCACAACAACAACCACCTACCATTATGTTAACTCTCACCACCACCACCACCACCACCGCAACAACAACAACAACAACCACCTACCATTATGTTAACTCTCCCCACCACCACCACCACAATAACAACAACCACCTACCATTATGTTAACTCCCGCCCGCCCCCCCCCCCACCACTATCACCACCACCACGACCTTCAACATCATTACTCCTTCCCAGTTTCTTACATAGGTACCTACCTATTAAGCCCCATTATCAATGCTACTTTTTGTACATATCCCCCGTTGCTTCGAAAAAGGCCATTTTACAAACAACGCCCCTAACAACAATGACAACAAGTGTCACAACAACTACAATAACAACAGTAATTGTAAAAATAACCGCAATTGTAGAAACAACAAAAGCAACAGTAAACAAAACAACAAAATTAACCGTAACAACAGCAACAACAACAAAAGCAATCGTAACAACAGCAGCAACAGCATAAGCAAAAGTAACAACAATAACAACAACAGTAACGACAGCAAAGACGACAGTAACAACAATCACAATAACAACAATACGATTAACTGTATTAACAATAACAATAGGGTCGACTGTAACAACAACAACAATAGGATCACAGTAGCAACAAGAAGAGGATCAACTTTAACAAAAAGGGGATCAATTATAACAACAAGAGGATCAACTATAACAACAAGAGGATCATCAATAACAACAAGAGGATCAACAACAATAACAAGACGATCAACAATGACACCAAGGGCATCAACTATAACAACAAGAGGATCAACAACAATAACAAGAGGATCAACAATAACAACAAGAGGATCAACTATAACAACCAGATGATCAACTATAACAACAACAGAAGATCAACTATAACAAGAAGGGGATGAACTATAACAAGAGGATCAACAATAAGAACAACAGGATCACAGTATCAACAATAACGACAGGAGGATCAACTATAACAACAAGGGAATAACTATAACAACAAGAGGATCAACAATAACAAGAGGATCAACTATAGCAACAAGAGGATCAACAATAACAAGAGGAACAACAATAACAACTACAAGAGGACCAACTATAACAACAAGAGGATCAACAATAACAACAAGTGGATCAACAATAATAACAAGAGGATCAGCTATAACAACAAGGGGATCAACTATAACAACAAGGGTATCAACAATAACACCTACAGGATCAACTATAACAACAAGAGGATCAACAATAACAAATAGAGGATCAACAATAACAACAAGGGGATCAACTATAACAACGAGAGGATCAACTATAACAACAAGAGGATCAACAATAACAACAAGAGGATCAACAATAACAACAAGGGAATGAACTATAACAAGAGGATCAACAATAACAACAGAAGATCACAGTAACATCAAGAAAAACAAGTGGATCAACTATAACAGCAAGAGGATGTACAATAACAACAAGAGAATCAACAATAACAACAAGAGGATCAACAATAACAACAACAGGATCAACTATAACAACAAGGGGATCAACAATAACAAAAACAGGATCAACTATAACAACAAGAGGATAAACAATAACAACACGAGGATCAAGTGTAACAACAAGGGGATCAACAATAACAACAAGAGGAACAACAAGAACAACTACAAGAGGATCAATTATAACAACAAGGGGATCAACTATAACAACAAGAGGATCAACAATAACAACAAGAAGATCAACAATAACAACAAGGGAATGAACTATAATAAGAGGATCAACAATAACAACAGAAGATCACAGTAACAACAACAGCAACAAGTGGATCAACTGTCACAAAAAAGGTATCAACAATAACGACAAGAGGATCAAATATAACAACAAGGTATCAACTATAACAACAAGAGGATCAACAATAACAACAAGAGGATCAACAATAACAACTAGAGGATCAACAATAACAACAAGAGGATCAACTATAACAACAAGGGGATTAAACAATGACAACAAGAGGATCAACAATAACAACAACAGGATCAACTATAACAACAAGAGGATCAACTATAACAACAAGAGGATCAAAAATAACAACACGAGGATCAACAATAACAACAAGAGGAACAACAAGAACAACTACATGAGGATCAATTATAACAACAAGAAGATCAACAATAACAAAAACAGGATCAACTATAACAACAAGGGGATAAACAATAACAAGAGGATCAACTATAACAACAACAACAGGATCAACAATAACAACAATAGGTTCAACTATTACAAAAAGGGGATCAACAATAACAAGAGGAACAACAAGAACAACTACAAGAGGATCAAATATAACAACAAGGGGATCAACTATAACAACAAGAGTATCAACAATAACAACGAGAGGAACAACTATAACAACAAAAGGATCAACTATAACAACAGAAAGTCACAGTAACAACAACAACAACAACAACAACAACAGGATCAACAATAACAACAACAGGATCAATTATAAGAACAAGAGGACCAAAAATAACAACAGGATCATCTATAACAACAAGACGATCAACAATAACAACAACAGGATCAACAATAACAAAAAGAGGATCAACAATAACAACAAAAGGATCAACTATAACAACAAGAGGATCAACAATAACAACAAGAGGATCAACAATAACAACAGAAAATCACAGTAACAACAACAACAACAAGTGGATCAACTATAACAAAATAGGTATCAACAATAACGACAAGAGGAACAACTATAACAACAAGGTATCAACTATAACCATAAGTGGATCAACAATAACAATAAGATGATCAACAATAATAACAGGAGGATCAACAATAATAACAACAGGATCAACTATAACAACAAGGGGATCAACAATAACAACTACAGGATCAACAATAACAACTACAGGATCAACAATCACAACTACAGGATCAATTATAACAACAACAGTATCAAATATAACAACAAGAGGAACAACAATAACAACAAGAGGATCAACAACAACAAGGGGATCAACAATAACAACAAGAGGAACAAAAAGAACAAATACAAGAGGATCAACTATAACAACAACAGGATCAACTATAACTAAAAGGGGATCAACAATAACAACAAGAGGATAAACTATAACAAAAAGAGGATCAACTATAACAACAACAGGATCAACTATAACTAAAAGGGGATCAACAATAACAACAAGAGGATAAACTATAACAAAAAGAGGATCAACAATAACAACAACAGGATCAACTATAACAACAAGGGGATCAACAATAATGACAAGAGGATCAACTATAACAAGAAGAGGATCAACAATAACAAAAACAGGATCAACTATAACAAAAAGGCGATCAACAGTAACAACAAGAGTATCAAATATAACAACAAGAAGATCGACAATAACAAAAAGAGAATCAACTATAACAACAAGGGGATCAACAATAATAACAACGGGATCAACTATAACAACAAGAGTATCAACAATAACAACAAGAGGATCAACAATAACAACAAGAGGATCAACAATAACAACAATGGAATGAACTATAACAAGAGGATCAACAATAACAACAGAAGATCACAGTAACAATAACAACAACAAGTGGATCAATTATAACAAAAAAAAGTATCAAAAATAACCACAAGAGGATCAAATTTAACAACAAGGTATCAACTATAACAACAAAAGGATCAACAATAACAATAAGAGGATCAACAATAACAACAAGAGAATGAACAATAACAACAACAGGATCAACTATAACAACAAGGGGAAAAACAATAACAACTAGAGGATCAACTATAACAACAAGAGGATCAAATCTAACAACAACATGATGAATTATAACAACAAGAGGATCAACAATAACAACTACAAGATCAACTATAACAACAAGAGAATCAACTATAACAACAACATGATGAACTATAACAACAAGATGATCAACAATAACAACTACAGGATCAAACTATAACAACAACAGGATCAACTATAACAGCAAGAGGATCAACTATAACAACACGATGATCAACTGTAAAAACAAGGGGATCAACAATAACAAGAGGAACAACAAGAACAACGACAAGAGGATCAACTAATACAACGAGAAGACCAACAATAACAACAACAGGATCAACAATAACAACAAGAGGATGAAGAATAACAACAAAAGGATCAACTATAACAACAATAGGATCAATTATAACAACGAGAGGATCAACAATAACAACAAGAGGATCAACAATAACAACAAGGGAATGAACTATAACGAGAGGATCAACAATAAAAACAGAAGATTACAGTAACAACAACAACGAGTGGATCAACTATAACAACAAGGTATCAACTATAACAACAACAAGAGGATCAACAATAACAAAAAAATGATCTACAATAACAACAAGAGGATCAACAATAACAACAACAGGATCAAATATAACAACAAGAGGATCAACAATAACAACTACAGGATCAATTATAACAACAATAGGAACAACAATAACAACAAGAGGATCAACAATAACAATAAGGTGATCAACTATAACAACAAGAGGATCAACAACAACGACAACAGGATCAACTATAACAAAAAGAGGATCAATTATAACTACAAGAGGATCAATTATAACTACAAGAGGATCAACTATAACAACAAGAGGACCAACAATAACAACAAGGGGATCAACTATAACAATAAGGGGATCTACAATAACAAAAAGAGGATCAACTATAACAACAACAGGATCAACAATAACAAAAAGGGGATCAACAATAACAACAAGAAGATCAACAACAACAACAAAAGTATTAACTATAATAACAAGAGGATCAGCTATAACAATAAGGGGATCAACAATAACAACAAGAGGATCAACAATAACAACAAGAGGATCAACTATAACAACAAGAGGATCAACAATAACAACAACAGGAACGACTATAACAAGGAGATCAACAATAAAAACAAGAGGATCAACAATAACAACAAGGGGATCAACTATAACAACAAGAAGATCAACAACATTAATAATAGGATCAACAAAAACAACAAGAGGATCAACTATAACAACCAGAGTATCAACTATAACAACAACAGAGGATCAACTATAACAAGGGAATGAACTATAACAAGAGGATCAACAATAACAACAACAAGTGGATCAACTATAAGAAAAAAGGTATTAACAATAACGACAAGAGGATAAACTATAACAACAAGGGATCAACTTTAACAACAAGTGGAGCAACAATAACAACAAGAGAATCAACAATAACAACAAGAGGATCAAAATAACAACAACATGATCAACTATAACAACAAGGGGATCAACAATAACAACTACAGGATCAACTATAACAACGAGAGGATCAACTATAACAACAAGAGGAACATCAATAACACCAAGAGGATCAGCTATAACAACAAGGTGATCAACAATTACAACAACAGAAGCAACTAGAAAAGCAAGGGGATCAACAATAACAACGCAGGATTAACTATAAGAAGATCACAATAACAACAAGAGGATCAACTATAACAACTAGGGGATCAACTATAACAACAAGAGGATCAACTATAACATGGGGATAAACAATAACACCAAGAGGATCAACTATAACAAGAAGAAAATCAACAATAACAACAAGAATATCAACAATAACAACAAGAGGATGAACTATAACAACAAAAGGATCAAAAATATGAACAAGAGGATCAACAATAAAAACAAGAGGATCAACAATAACAACAACAAGGGGATCAAGAATAGCAACTACAGGATCAACTATAACAACAAGAGGATCAACTACAACAACAACACGATCAACTATAACAACAAGAGGATCAACTACAACAACAACACGATCAACTATAACAACAAGAGGAACAAAAATAACAACAAGAGGATCAACAATAACAAGAGGATCAACTATAACAACAAGAGGATCAACAATAACAACAAGGGAATGAACTATAACAAGAGGATCAACAATAAAAACAGAAGATGACAGTAACAACAACAACGACGAGTGGATCAACTATAACAACAAGGTATCAACTATAACAACAAGAGGATCAACAATAACAAAAAAGGATCAACAATAACAACAAGAGGATCAACAATAACAACAACAGGATCAACTATATCAACAAGAGGATCAACAATAACAACTACAGGATCAATTATAACAACAATAGGAACAACAATAACAACAAGAGGATCAACAATAACAACAAGGGGATCAACTATAACAACAAGAGGATCAACAACAACAACAACAACAGGATCAACTATAACAAAAAGAGGATCAATTATAACAACAAGAGGATCAACAATAACAACACGAGTATCAACTGTGACAAGAAGGGGATCAACAACAACAACAAGAGGAACAACAAGAACAACTAGAAGAGGATCAACTATAACAACAAGAGGACCAACAATAACAACAACGGGATCAACTATAACAACAAGGGGATCTACAGTAACAAAAAGAGGATCAACTATAACAAAAACAAGATCAACAATAACAAAAAGGGGATCAGCAATAACAACAAGAGGAACAACAAGAACAACTACAAGAGTATCACGTATAATAACAACAGGATCAACAATAACAACAACAGGATCAACAATAACAACAAGAAGATCAACAACAACAACAAAAGTATTAACTATAATAACAAGAGGATCAACTATAACAACAAGGGGATCAACAATAACAACAAGAGGATCAACAACAACAACAAGAGGATCAACTATAACAAGGAGATCAACAATAAAAACAAGAGGATCAACAATAACAACAAGGGGATCAACTATAACAACAAGAGGATCAACAACATTAATAATAGGATCAACAAAAACAACAAGAGGATCAACTATAACAACCAGAGTATCAACTATAACAACAACAGAGGATCAACTATACAAGGGAATGAACTATAACAAGAGGATCAACAATAACAACAACAAGTGGATCAACTATAAGAAAAAAGTTATCAACAATAACGACAAGAGGATCAAATATAACAACAAGGGATCAACTTTAACAACAAGTGGAGCAACAATAACAACAAGAGAATCAACAATAACAACAAGAGGATCAAAATAATAACAACATGATCAACTATAACAACAAGGGGATCAACAATAACAACTACAGGATCAACTATAACAACAAGAGGATCAACCATAACAACAAGAGGAACATCAATAACACCAAGAGGATCAACTATAACAACAAGGTCATCAACAATTACAACAACAGAAGCAACTAGAAAAACAAGGGGATCAACTATAACAACGCAGGATCAACAATAACAACAAGAGGATGAATTATAACAACAAGAGGATCAAAAATATCAACAAGAGGATCAACAATATAAACAAGAGGATCAACAATAACAACAACAGGATCAAGTATAATAACAAGGGGATCAACAATAGCAACTACAGGATCAACTATAACAACAAGAGGATCAACTACAACAACAACACGATCAACTATAACAACAAGAGGATCAACTACAACAACAACACGATCAACTACAACAACAAGAGGAACAAAAATAACAGGAGGATCAACAATAACAAGGGGATCAACTATAACAACAAGAGGATCAACAATAACAACACCGGGATCAACTGTACAACAAGAGGAACAACAAGAACAACTACAAGAGGATCAACTATAACAACAAGAGGACCAACAATAACAACAAGGGGATCAAATAAAACAACAAGGGGATCAACAATAACAACAAGAGGATCAACTATAACAACAGGCTCAACAATAACAACAACAGGATCAACTATAACAAAACGGGGATCAGCAATAACAACAAGATGAACAACAAAACAACTACAAGAGGATCAACTATAACAACAAGAGGATCAACAATAACAACAAGAGTATCAATAATAACAACAAAAGTATCAACTATAACAACAAGAGGATCAACTATAACTACAAGAAGATCAACAATAACAAAAACAGGATCAACTATAACAACAAGAGGATAAACAATAACAACACGAGGATCAAGTGTAACAACCAGGGGATCAACAATAACAATAAGAGGAACAACAAGAACAACTACAAGAGGATCAATTATAACAACAAGGGGATCAACTATAACAACAAGAGGATCAACAATAACAACAAGAGGTAAAAAATAACAACAAGGGAATGAACTATAACAAGAGGATCAACAATAACAACAGAATATCACAGTAACAACAACAGCAACAAGTGGATCAACTGTCACAAAAAAGGTATCAACAATAACGACAAGAGGATCAAATATAACAACAAGGTATCAACTATAACAACAAGAGGATCAACAATAACAACAAGAGGATCAACAATAACAACTAGAGGATCAACAATAACAACAAGAGGATCAACTATAACAACAAGCGGATCAACAATGACAACAAGAGGATCAACAATAACAACAACAGGATCAACTATAACAACAAGAGGATCAACAATAACAAGAAGAGGATCAACTATAAAAACAAGGGGATCAACAATAACAACAAGAGGATCAACTACAACAACAAGGGGATCAACAATAACAACAAGAGAAACAACAATAACAACTACAAGAGGACCAACTCTAACAACAAGGAGATCAACAATAACAACAAGAGGATCAACTCTAACAACACTATCAACAATAACAACAACAGGATCAACTATTCCAAAAAGGATATCAGCAATAAAAACAAGAGGAACAACAAGAGGATCAACAATAACAACAACAGGATCAACTATAACAACAAGGGAATCAACAATAACAACTACGGGATCAACTATAACAACTAGGGGATCAACTATAACAACACGAGGATCAACTATAACATGGGGATCAAAAATAACAACAAGTGTTTCAACACTATCAACAAGAGGATCAACAATAACAACAAGAGAATCAACTATAACAACAAGAGGATCAACTATAACAACAAGAGAATCAACAATACAACAAGAGGATCAACTATAACAACAAGAGGATCAACAATAAAAACAAGAGGATCAACAATAACAACAAGGGAATGAACTATAACCAGAGGATCAACAATAACAACAGAATATCACAGTAACAACAACAACAAGTGGATCAACTATTACAAAAAAGGTATCAACAATAACAACAACAAGAATCAAATATAACAACAAGGGGATCAACAATAACAAGTACAGAATCAACTATAACAAAAAGAGGATCAACTATAACAACAACATGATGAAATATAACTACAAGAGGATCAATAATAACAACTACAGGATCAACTATAACAATAACAGGATCAACTATAACAACAAGAGGATCAACTATAATAACAAAAGAATTAACAATAACAACACAAGGATCAACTGTAACAACAAGGGGACCAACAATAACAACAAGGGGATCAACTATAACAACAACAGGATCAACAATATCAACAACAGGATGAACTATAACAAAAAGAGGATCAGCAATAACAACCAGAGGAACAACAAGAACAACTACAGGAGGATCAACTATAACAACAAGAGCATCAACAATAACAACAAGAGGATCAACAATAACAACAAGAGGATCAACTATAACAACAAGGGGATCAACAATAACAACAACAGGATCAACTATAACCACAAGGGGATCAACAATAACAACAAGAGGAACAAGAAGACCAACTACAAGAGGATGAACAATAACAACAAGAGGACCAACAATAACAACAAGGGGATCAACTATAACAACAAGGGATCAACAATAACAACAAGCGGATCAACAATAACAACAAGGGATCAACAATAACAACGAGAGGATCAACAATAACAACTCCAGGATCAACTATAAAAACAACAGCATCAATTATAACACCAAGAGGAACAGCAAAAACAACAAGAAGATCAACAATAACAACAAGGGGATCAACTATAACGACAAGAGGATCAACAATAACAACAACATGATCAACTATAACAACAAGAGGATCAACTATAACTACAAGAGGATCAACAATAACAACACGAGGATCAAATGTAACAACAAAGGGATCAACAATAACAACAAGAGGAACAACAAGAACAACTACAAGAGGATCAACTATAACAACAAGAGGACCAACAATAACAACAAGGGGATCAACTATAACAACAAGGGATCAACAATAACAACAAGCGGATCAACAATAACAAAAAGGGTATAGCAATAACAACAAGAGGAACAACAAGAACAACTCCAACAAGAGGGGGTTTCAACTATAACAAGATGGGGATCAACTATAACAACAACATGATCAACTATAACAACAAGAGGATCAACTATAACAACAAGAGGATCAACAATAACAACACGAGGATAAAGTGTAACAACAAGGGGATCAACAATAACAACAAGAGGTTCAACTATAACAACACGATCAACAATAACAACAACAGATCAACTATTCCAAAAAGGATATCAGCAATAACAACAAGAGGAACAACAAGAACAACTACAAGAGGATCAACTATAACAACAAGAGGATCAACAATAAAAACAAGAGGATCAACTATAACAACAAGGGGATCAACAACAACATCACAGGATCAACTATTACAAGGAGATCAACAATAACAACAAGAGGATCAACAATAACAACTACAGAATCAACTATAACAACACGAGGATCAACTATAACAACAAGAGGATCAATAATAACAACACAAGGATCAACTGTAAGAACAAGGGGATCAGCAATAACAACAAGAGGAACAACAAGAACAACTACAAAAGGATTAACTATAATAACAAGAGGATCAACAATAACAACAAGAGGATCAACAATAATAACAAGAGTATCAACAATAACAACAAAAGGATCAACTATAACAACAAGAGCATCAACAATAACAACAAGAGGATCAACAATAACAACAAGAGGATCAACAATAACAACAAGAGGATCAACTATAACAGCAAGGGTATAAACAATAACAACAAGAGGATCAACAATAAAAACAAGAGGATCAACTATAACAATAAGGGGATCAACTATAACAACAAGAGGATCAACAACAATAACAATAGGATCAACAATAACAACAAGAGGATCAACTCTAACAGCCAGAAGATCAACTATAACAACAACAGAGGATCAACTATAACAACAAGGGAATGAACTATAACAAGAGGATCAACAATAACAACAACTAGTGGATCCACTATAACAAAAAAGGTATCAACAATAACGACAAGAGGATCAACTATAACAAGAAGGGATCAACTATAACGACAACAGGATCAACTATAACAACAAGGGGATCAAAAATAACAACTACAGTATCAACTATAACAACAAGAGGATCAACTATAAAAATAAGAGGAACATCAATAACAACAAGAGGATCAACAATAACAACAAGTGGATCAACTATAACAGCAATAGAATGAACAATAATAACAAGAGGATCAACTATAACAACGACAGGATCAACAATAACAACAAGAGGATCAACTATAACAACAAGGTGATCAACAATAACTACAACAGGATAAATTATAACAACAAGGGGATCATCAATAACAACAAGAGAATCAACTATAACAACAAGAGGATCAACTATAACAACAAGAGAATAAAATACAACAAGAGGATTAACTATAACAACACGGGGATCAACAATAAGAACACAGGATCAACTATAACAAGGAGATCAACAATAATAACAAGGGGATCAACTATAACGACTAGGGGATAAACTATAACAACAAGAGGATCAACTATAACATGGGGATCAACAATAACAACAAGAGGATCAACTTTAACAAGAAGAGGATCAACAATAACAACAAGAGTATCAACAATAACAACAAGAGGATGAAATATAACAACAAGAGGATCAACAATAACAACAAGAGGATCAATAATAACAACAAGAGGATCAACTATAACAACAAGAGGATCAATAAAAAAACAACAAGGGAATCAACACTAGCAACAATAACTAAAATCCCACAGAAACAAAGACAACAACAAAAGCAACAGCCTTAGGAACAGGAACAAAAACAATAAAAACGAGTTTTATCAGCAACAGCAACGATAGTAAAAAAAACACAATAACAACAACAACAACAACAACGAAGTAGGCCACACCGCACGTGTTCGCTCCGCTTGCTAGAAATAGCAGAAAAAACTCCCTCAAATCACATACACCATTCTCTTAAAATAAAGACACATTGGACAATGCGGGTTCCTGATATATATTTTTAAAAAGACGGTTAGAATATCTTAGATTATATAATTGTTTCTACTTTTGGCACAAGGCCAGCAATTAACCAGTACACTACTGGTACTTTATTTTATCGACCCCGTAAGGATGAAAGGCAAAGTTAACCTCGACGGGATTTGAACTCAAACCGTAAAGGGACGTAACTATGCTAGAAAGCATGGCGTCCAACCCTCTACTGATACTGCCAATTCACCGCCCTCGATAATTGTTTCTACTTTAGGCACAAGGCCAGCAAATACCCAGTGCATTACTGGTACTTTATTTTATCGACTCCGTAAGGATGAAAGGCAAAGTCAACCTCGGAGGGATTTGAACTCAGATCGTAAAGGGACGTAACTATGCTGGAAAGCATGGCGTGCGACCCTCCACCGATACTGCCAATCCACCGCCCTTAACATTATATAATGCCGTGAAGTATGAATGAATATTGTAGAAATTTGTAGAAAAAAAACAAATTTCTACACATTTTATACTTGATGACCCAATAGTTTGCTTTTCATCCTTACGGGGTCGATAAAGTAAAGTACTAGTCATGCCCTGTGGTCGATTCAATCGACTATACCCGCCCCCAAAAATTACTGGCCTTGAAGACATATTTACCTAGTTGATGTTTGAATTCCAATGAAAGAGTCTTGCGTCTATGTTAGAAACCGCCTCTCTCTCTCGGTAAAAATTAATAAAATAATTGTTTAGCACAAGGCTAGCAATTACCCAGTACATTACTGGTACTTTATTTTATCGACCCCCGTATGGATTTGATAAAATAATGGTTTCTGATTTAGGCACAAGGCTAACACATTTGGGAAAGGGATGTCGATTATATCGACCCCGTAAGGATGAAAGACAAAGCTAATCTCAGCGGGATTTGAACTCAGAACGTAAAGGGACATAGCTCTACGCCACGAAACAGTGTCCGATGCTCTACCGATACTGCCAATCCATCGCCTTTATAAAATAAGGAAACCAGAAGAGCAAACATACATGATGATGATGATGGCTGCCCCCTCGTTATCGAGTATGGCCATTGCATGATATACCATTAATAATCATTAGTCGATAAAATAAAGTACCAGTAATGCACTGGGTAATTGCTGGCCTTGTGCCTAAAGTAGAAACAATTATTAATTAATTCTATCGTGCAATGCCTGGGCGTGAAGATATTTTATAAAGTGAAGAAAGACTGTACACTGAGCCAATCCCACTCTCTGAGCTATAACCCGAAACGAAGAAAAGATCAACATCATCGGTAACAGGTTTTATATCGGAGTTATCCCAGTTTCCTGAGTTGCCTTCTCCTAGAAGAATGCCCTGACAAAGGCTAGGGGCCTTCACTCCCAGTGGTTTAACCGGGCGGTACATGTGTATATACATATTTACACACTTTTGGGTGGCCGTTGACTCTCATGAGTTCTTCCGCCCTATACATACATACATACATGATGGCTGCCAACTCGTTTTCGAGTACAGCCACTACTTTATATCCATGTAGGAGAACCCCTACCGATGCGCTGAACGAGTGTGACTTTTTAGTCCAGCCAGCGACTTGAAAACTCTGGTACAAACACTACACTTGTGACAATTATTGACACATAGTGCTTTACCTTTGGTACCATGTGACGACAAGTGCAGAGAGATCTCCAGATACAAAGCAATGCCTGTGCCATGAAGCTTTTATAGTGAGCAAAGGCACTGCACAAAGCCAGTCCCACTCTCTTAACCAAGATGATATTTACCAAAAAGAAGAACAAGTCAACATCATTGGATACCATCAGGGTTGCAGGTGTTATATCAGAGTTTTCCTTCTCCTAGAATTCTGCCTTGACAAAGGCTAAGGGGTCATCTCTCCCAGTGATTTTGGATGGCCATTGACTCTTAAGAGCTCCTTTGCCCTTTGACAGGTTTTGTTTTTAGTCCTGCAGGATGTCCAAAGTCACCCTCCTCACCAAGAAACCTTGGTGGGGTTGCCAGTTTAGTCGCCAACGACCCGACCATGAGACAGGTTGTACTGGGATACATGTTACCAGTAGCACCAAGTGGTGACCTAGGTCACATACATACATACATACATACGTACGTACATACATACATACATACATACATACATACATACATACATACATACATACATACATACATACACATCCGTACTCATGCATCGCAGATGCATTAGGCTATGTAACTACAGATTTAAATAAAAGCCTAGAAATCCAATCGATTAGCATTGTGAAAATTTGGAAGATTCGGAAGATATTCCAAAGATTCTCCATTTCCTGGAATGATGCACACAGCTACTAGATAAACGTTTTATATTTAGATACATTTTTAAACGTTGATTTATCTAGGTAAATTTCAATAGCTTATCAAGCCTTTTTAATTGTAGGCCGTTTCATGAATTTGGTTAATATTTATTATTTCATGTAAATTGGGCGGTGGATTGGCAGTATCGGTAGAGCGTCGGACACCATGCTTCACAGCAGAGAGTTACCTTTACGTTCTGAATTAAAATCCTGCCAAGGTCAGCTGTGCTTTTCATCCTTACAGGGTCGATAAAATAAAGCACCAGTAATGTACTGGGGTAGAATTAATCGACCCCCCCCCCCTTCAAATTGCTGGCCTTTTCCCTAAAGTAGAAACAATTATTTCATGTAGTTTCGACTGTAATAGTTATTAGATTCAATATTCTTCATTTTATTTCTTTTTCAAGTTTTCTGGGTTTGACTTTTGTATTAAGCCTTTTAATAGTAGGTTATGTCTTACGCTTTTAGTAAATACTAGCAGAGGTACCCGGCGTTGCTCGAGTATTAAATAACAGTTGTGTATACCATTTATGTCAATACTTCAGTGCTGCTTCGAAAACTATACGTTTACAAAATCATTGGCTTTTTCCAAAAGGGGGTTCCTGCCCCCAGGGGTCCCCTACTCAATATGTGCCAATTCTGAGAGTTCACATTCATCTGTAGGACAAACGTAGCCCATGTGTCAAGTTTTGTGAAAATCGGTTGCGAACTCCAGAAGTTATGACGTTTTGTTGCATTGCACTGCAGTGTTTCAGTCGACTCCAAGGAAGTGGTTAAAGAGGGGTTATCTGCCGGGAGGCCCTATAATCAATATCTAGAAAAATGAAAGTGCCCATGACCATAAGTAACCTATGTCTTAAGTTTGGTGAAAATGCTGTAGAAATGCATTAGGTTTAATCATACGCGCGCGCGCGCGTATGTGTGTGTGTGGGGGGGGGGTATGTATTTGTGTGTGCGTATGTATGTGTATGTCCGTCGGTTCATACGTATGTATTTTCCTAAATCTTCACTATTTACTTTTACTATTTTAATAACCTCTGTCATTTTCGTTTTCAATTTTATTTACATCATTCTTAAACTCGGGGCTGGAAATCATTCTGTTATTTTAAATAGAATATTAGTCTAACGACTCCATTTATACCATGAACTTGGTCTTGTCTTTGCATGAAATTGTTCTTCTCGGTCCACATAAAGACATATTATCCTCGCTTTTTCCCGTTCATTGCTAGGGAACGTCTTCCCGAACCAAAATATCGTCTTCCTGTTTTCCTTCGGTTGCAACGTTTCTCGAAATATTTACTTCTGCATTCACAGATTAATCTCAGTTCAATTTGAATGGGAAATTCCTGTTTCATTGATTTTCTCCGTAAGCATGGAAGCTTGTAGCTTGAAAGTCGACCCAACGCCTCCTCGGGTCATGCTGCATAATTGTGTAAATTTTCGCTGCATTCCACCAAGCCGTTTCGACGTTTATCCGACTACACCTACATATACAACGTCCGACCACTTCCAATTTATACAGTAGATTAATAATTTTACGTAGTTCAAGATAAGATTTGGATGAAGCTAATGAGTGATTACAGAGGTTTCGGTTTGTAAAGTGGAATACCGGTTTTGGCTTAAATTAATCATTGTTTCCGGAGTTTAGGTCCGGTAGGTGTAGATTTTGATGTAGTGAGGTCGTAGTTATTATAGATTATAATAGTTTGTTGTTTTTTTAATACAGAAACTGCATTATACAATCGCAGCTTGATAATGTCTGCCCCCCTCATAGTAGTAACTGACGTGGATCCTTGGTTGGTTTACGAAATACATAATACATACATGATGGCTGCCCCCTCGTTATCGAGTATGGCCATTGCACAATATAACATTATTAATAATTATTATTTAATTCTATCGTGCAATGCCTGTGCGTGAAGATTATTTTTAAGTGAGGAAAGACTGTGTACTGAGCCAATCCCGGTTTCTGAGCGACAGTAGCTATAACTCGAAAAGAAGAAAAGATCAACATCATCGGTAACTACATACATACATGCATATGCGAACTTCAACCTGTTAGTAAAACAGTAAAAATATGCTGAAATTGTTTCTAAAGTCCAGTTTGTAACACTTTCTGATTTTGACATCTAAATTATAGCAATGGAGGTTTGTTTCTTTGTTACATACCTGCCTTTCCATTATAGATAATAATATAATGATTAAAATTAGAGAATATATAGGAGGAATTTGTAGTTTACTTGAAGCATTGTATATGGAATAAAGAAATCGACGTTTGAAAGCCACGACAATGTTAAATGGACGAATAAACAAACAAGTCGGGTGAAACAAGAAGTTTCTTTTTTTACCTTAATTTATTTATATGTACTGATATTTCGAGATTAAAATCTCTTCTTCTGAGGAAAATAAAAGGGGCTAATCCAGTGTCCGACGCAGCGTGCTATACCCTGCTGGTGGAAGTAGAGAATATATACATCCATATACGAACATGTATACATTGTGCGCACACATACATGCATACAGTCAATGTAGCAAGAACGATACAAGAAAAAAAGAAGATATCTACGGGCCATTGCTGAGTTGTTTGGTGATTCAATACGCGTTCAGTTTCGGTAGACCATCGGATACCATGCTTCGCAGTAAGGAGCTACGGCCCTTTCGTTCTGAGTTAAAATACCGCCAAGATTAGCTTTGATTTTCATCTTACAGGGTCGATAAAATAAAGTACCAGTCGCACACTGGGGTCGACTTAATCGAATTTCCCTTTCCCAGAAATTGCAGGCCTTGTGCCTAAATCAGAACCCCTTGTTATTGGAGCTACGGCCTGGTCCTTCTTAGTAGTGTGTTAGTGTTTGATGGACCAAAATTTTACTGAACGTGGATTCTTGGAGAAATACAGATCCATACATGCAATGACGTCGATGCTTGTACACATACATATATGCATAGATACATACATATGAAAATAAATACATGCATATATACACACACATACACATACATACATACATGATGGCTGCAAACTTTGCTAAGAGTATTGCAATCGCTTGACAGATTACAGAAAATGGTGCACTTTTAGGCTACGGCCAGCCACACTAAACTGTGCTTTGAAAGATTTTAAGTGGAGAAAAGCCTTGTACTCGACTAATCCCACTCTCTGAGCATCGAAAACATTACCCGAAAAGGAGAACTGGTCAATATCATCGGATGCTTCCGAAGCCCCAGGTTTTTTTTTCCAGAGTTTTCCTCTATTAGAAAGGTGTTGTGACATACATACATACATACATACATACATACATACATACATACATACATACATACATACATACATACATACATACGTACTTATATACATACATACATGGTGGCTGCCAACTCATTTTCGAGTACGGCCACTACTTTATATCCATGTAGGAGAACCCCTACCGATGCGCTGAACAAGTGTGACTTTTTAGTCCAGCCAGCGACTTGAAAACTCTGGTACAAACACTACACTTATGACAATTATTGACACATAGTGCGGGGCCCATGGTACCATGTGACGACAGGTGCAGAGAGATCTCCAGATATAAAGCAATGCCTGTGCCGTGAAGCTTTTATAGTGAGCAAAGGCACTGCACAAAGCCAGTCCCACTCTCTTAACCAAGATGATATTTACCAAAAAGAAGAACAAGTCAACATCATTGGATACCATCAGGGTTGCAGGTGTTAAATCAGAGTTTTCCTTCTCCTAGAATTCTGCCTTGACAAAGGCTAAGGGGTCATCTCTCCCGGTGATTTTGGATGACCATTGACTCTTAAGAGCTCTTTGCCCTTTGACAGGTTTAGTTTTTAGTCCTGCAGGATGTCCAAAGTCACCCTCCTCACCAAGAAACCCTGGTGAGGTTGCCAGTATAGTCGCCAATGACCCGACCATGAGACAGGTTGTACTGGGATACATGTTACCAGTAGCACCAACTGGTGACCTGACATACATACATACATATATACATACATACATACATACATATACATACATACGTACATACATACATACATACATACATACATACATACATACATACATACATACATACATACATACATACATACATACATACATACATACCCGAGGCCAAATATTCACCTAACCTTTTATTTAGGGAAGGTTATCATTTGTTAAACGTACATTTAGTGAAAGAAGGGAGAAAATAATGAAAAAGGTGGGACACAACTTGAATAAATGAATGAATGAATAAATAGATAAATAAATAAATAAGGAGATAATAAATGAATGAGAGAAAGAAAGAATGAAAGAAAGAGAGAAAGAAAGGAGGAGGGAAAATGAGAAAAATAGTACTGAAAAGAAAAGATGTTACGCCTCACTGTTTAAAAAACTTCACTGAACCAGAACAATACGCGTTTTGTATAGAAGAGATGAAACTAACGGTTAGTTGTGTCGTTGTCTCGGTTTCAATTCTTTGTGAGGGAGCTGCTTTAACCCTTTTGATACTAAACCACATGAAATCATTTCTGGTTCTACGATACAAAACTACTTATTTTAAAGCAGGCATGAGCAACCTTTTTCGAGAAGCGGGCCGCATGAGATATGGCTCATCATCAGGTGGGCCGTAAACGCTAATTTACATTCGAGCCCACATTAAAAAAGGGCGGTAACTCTGGTTGTTTTTATTTGTTTCTTCAAAATTCGTACAAGTTGTTTTCGTCGTTCGTAAAACTGATACAAAGATAAATTATGACTGAAAAGTTGGGGTAAAAAAATCAGAAAGATTTCACTTAGGTGACTTAGGCGAGCCATTCAGAAAGATTCGCGGGTCGCAGGTTGCCCATGACTGTTTTAAAGTGTTTATATTTATCTAAAATTCTTCCGTCATAATTTTATCTAAGTACCCGTGTTAAGATATTTACCAAACACCAACTCAATTCTAAGGAAGTTATTTTACTAAATCCTAAAAAATACTTGTATTATCATCGACAGGTAGATAAACTGATTGGTGGACTGTGATCTGAGATTGAACCACGGTGATAGGGTACCTATCACTGACATTTAGTTGGACTGATTAGTGAGCTATGGTCTAAGGCTAAACCACTTTGATCTGTAGGGGTGACAATGTATGTTTGAATTTCCCAATATCTTTAATTGGATCTCAACTGAATAAGCATCGACAAAGACAATAAGAAAAATGACACCAATGCTATCATAAACATCAACAGTGGCGGCCAGAGCAACATTAACAAGAACCCCATTAGCATCAACGACAATAAGAGTACTTAAACAATACCAACATTGACAACACCATCTATAACAACAAAAACATCTGCAACATCATTGTAAACATATATATATATATATATAGTAATAATAATAAAATTGAAGACTAAAATCCAGAGAGGGCTCGATAAGGAAAATATATATCAAATATATAAGAACCGAAGAGCAAATAATAAATATATATATATATATATATATATATATATATATATATATATATATATATATATATATATATATATATATATATATAACAACAACAACTACAATAACAACAACAACAACTACAACAACTACAACAACAACAACTACAACAACTACAACAACAACAAAAACTACAATAACAACAACAACTGCAAAAACAACAACCACAACAACAACCACAATAACAACAACAACACCAATAACAACTACAATAACAACAACAACTACAATAATAACAACAACAACTACAACAACAACTACAATAATAACACAACAACAACTACAACAACAACTACAATAATAACACAACAACAACTACAACAACAACAACAACTACAATAACAACAACTACAATAACAACAACAACTGCAATGACAACTAGAATAACAACAACTACAATAACAACAAAACAACAACAACAACTACAATAACAACAATAACAACAACAACAACTACAATAACAACAACAACTACAACGACTACAACAACAACAACAACTACAAAGACTACAACAACAACAACAACAACAACAACAACAACAACAACAATAACAGTAATGAGAACAATAACAACCACTACAGTAACAATAACATCATCAACAACAACATCAACAATAAGAACAACAATGCGAACTACTAAAATAACTATAGATTCAACAACAACAATAACAAACACTACAATAACAACAACATTATCAAACAAAGAATTTTGTAGGTTACATCATGTACACGAGAGGATAGCGGTGTCAACTCTATTAAATCTAATAGAGTTGACATTTGACCTGCTAAAGAGAGGGAGGTAATAATGGGGGTGAATGTCACAGAGCGAGGGGGGGGGGGGGTAAAAAGAGAATGAGAGAAAGGAAGAAAGTGAGAGAAAACTAAAGAGAGGCATCTTCAGGTATAAATTGCGTAATAGAGGTATACCAACGGAATGATGGTAAACTTAAAGGAAACAAGCAATGAAAAACAAAACAGAAGAAAAAAGTTGTGTTTATGATTTTGACCCACAGACGAACGACGCATCGTGCCGCAACACTGCCTCAGAGACGACGAAGCATGGGCGATTGCTGGTCTTCCACAAACACACCTTGCCCAGACTTGTACCTCGGAAGGGAACTTGGGGGAAGTGGGAAAACGACACACACACACGATCTTCATTCTAATATGTGTGGTTTGTCATTTCTGTTTACTTTTTACACACACACGCATGTATATATATATATATATATATATATATATATATATATATATATATATATATATATATATATATATATATATAACGGAGGAAATGTGGTAAGGAACCAGGTGAACCATAACGCACCAAAGTACTCAATACTTAGGGTAGTAGAGTGGGTAATAGGAACGAGTAGGAACCCGACTGCTGAGCTCAAGCCGTTTCGACGGCTAATTCTGGACTAAATGAAAATTTTTATCCTGGTATTTGAATAGCCGAGCTTCTCAAGGGGTAATTCCATATATGGTAAAGGTGATTGTCACAAGGATTGGTCAAAAGTTTGTTGTTGAGACATAATAATTCTATGAAGGCAATTTGTGGAGGGAGGGGTAGCTGAACCTGTATTAGGAGAAAGAGGGAGAGGGGTGGAGGAGACCCAGTCATGCCTTGATAGTGCCGACTACAGCTGGGCATGAGGTCAAAGAAGATACTAGGAGGAGGAGGGGGAGGAAGTCGAAACAGTAAGTAAAACAATATGGCGTAAATATATAGAAAAATACCGAGAGTGTTAAAAAGCAATTAAATATTAAAAAAAAAAAAAAAAATTTCTGGTTACTACGACCTAAGTCTCTCACTGGTACTGCTAGGCTAAAGAAAGGTTTAAAAGGTGGGACGGAATTATAATGAGACCCTTTTAAGAGGTATAAGTAATAAACCGAGTATATCTTACGGTGACGGGTCAACAAGTGAGGGGCCAAAATACTAAAGAAACTACCACGAAATAATAAATAAAGGTTTCTACCCCAGGTACAAGGCCAGCAACCACCCAGTGCAAAAAAGTAAACTAATACGAAATAATAATTCAGAATCCCGAAAAAGAATACTAATACTATCTCTAAGGGTGCCGCCACGATACAAAAGTTCTAGTGCAAACTACATAAATGCTCGTACGAAGTATATGTAAAATTTGATACGGAAAATTAATTCAGAATCCCCCCCCCCCCCCCCAACAAAAATACTGATATACGAGAAAATTAAAGCAAAGATGCCACTAAGAAATATAGAAAGCACGGAAAAGGGGTAGCGGTCGGATAAGAAGGCAAGTATCTGGGATCTAACACATCTGCTATAAAAAGCGGAGTCGGCCAAATCTATCATAGAAAAGGGGAAGGGGTGGGGGTACTGAGGCTACAAAGGACCGAGGGGCTGCCTCAGGTGGGCGAGAAAATGAAAAGGGCGACGACAAAGAAAGAGAACTGGGGTGGAAGGACTAGGGAGGGATGGGGGGGGAGAAGGAAATATAGAGGAAGCGATAAAAAGATATAAAAGAAGATCTTACGTCTACCTTTGCAAGCAGGGGTTACCCATTACAAAATCAGCAAGTGGGGTGTTATAGCCCTAGTCTACCCCCCCCCCCCGGGTCATTATGAGGTTTGAGGGCGAGGTTAGTCCTACGCAATCTGTGTTTACATGCAGTAACCAGTTCATCTTGTTTAGGAGTTGGTCCGTCGAAATATATATATATATATATATATATATATATATATAATCAGGTTTAGCAAATAAGAAAAAGTTTCAAAATAAAATTTAAAAAATTAACTTTACTCACTATGGTTACCGTTACCGAATCGGTTTCGAGTCTCAAAAATAAACGGACAGCCCATACGGCATCCGTTGCAAAGATAAACTCTCGTCAGAAGGATCTTTTCACTCGGTGAATATAAAATTCCCGAGTTCAAATTACAAACTGGCGCTATTCAAAATTGTTCCGAGATGAGAATAAATGATGTGGGAGCAATTCCTTCAAGTGCCGTGTGTAAAGATAGAAGCAAAGGCAGGGAGGTCAGTTTACTACCACTATAACTAGCAGCAGTCAGAACGACCACATTTTTTCTCGACCAAGATGAGAATAATAATAAAGTATATATATCCCTACACGCACAAAGCGCTTAGGGAAACATGTATTGTCCAATCATATGCCAAAGTGGTTCAATGGCAGGTTAATAAATTAACGAGCCAGAACATATATAATCAGGTTTAGCAAATAAGAAAAAGTTTCAAAATAAATTTTAAAAAATTAACTTTACTCACTATGATTACCTTTACCGAATCGGTTTCGAGTCTCAAAAATAAACGGACAGCCCATACGGCATCCGTTGCAAAGATAAACTCTCGTCAGAAGAGTGAAAAGATCCTTCTGACGAGAGTTTATCTTTGCAACGGATGCCGTATGGACTGTCCGTTTATTTTTGAGACTCGAAACCGATTCGGTAAAGGTAATCATAGTGAGTAAAGTTAATTTTTTAAAATTTATTTTGAAACTTTTTCTTATTTGCTAAACCTGATTATATATGTTCTGGCTCGTTAATTTATTAACCTGCCATTGAACCACTTTGGCATATGATTGGACAATACATGTTTCCCTAAGCGCTTTCTGCGTGTAGGGATATATATACTTTATTATATATATATATATATTAAAGAGTTAAACAAGATTCAAAGAATGAGTTTTACAGTAGATTGGAAGCACTCTACAGTAAAAAATTATTTTCCAGAGTTATTAATATTAAAATACAAATATTAATAAAATAGATGTTCTTTTGATCAATTAAATTTTACTATACATATTTCAGAGGTACAACAGTACGTCCTCATCAGACAAAATATAATGATGCATGACATACCCTGAGATGTTAAATGGTTAAGATTTAATCAAGGTAGTGAGTAACCTAAGAGAAAACTCAACATTTATACCCTAATAATGAGAAAATGTGAAAACGTAATAAATTCAATAGAGGATGTATGAGTAAGAAAAACGTTGCTTAATGTGACAGCTATAGAGATTTTAAAATGTGGGATACTACAATTTATTACGTTTTCACATTTTCTCATTATTAGGGTAAAAATGTTGAGTTTTCTCTTAGATTAATCACTACCTTGATTAAATCTTAACCATTTAACATCTCAGCGTATGTCATGTATCATTATATTTTGTCTGATGAGGACGTACTGTTGTACCTCTGAAATATGTATAATAAAATTTAATTGATCAAAAGAACATCTATTTTATTAATATTTGTATTTTAATATATATATATATATATATATATATATATATTTATTCAGGTTTGAGGTTCACCACTGGATAGAGCTGGTCAATTCCGTATGGTCAATCTCAATGTAATAATATGGAGAGTACCCAACGTAAAGCAGTTCAACCGTCTTTGTTTTTGTAGTTGGTGGTGCTATTACGGGGTTAAATATTATAATGAAATGACAGGAGGCTGGATTTGTGTAAATCCTTGAAAGGTTTATTATACTATGATCATTTCAATGACCGGTTTCCGTATGAATCCGGTGATATCATCAGGTATTCCAAATATAATAAGTGAATGTAATAGATAAAATCCATGGGGCTGAAAATCTAAGACCCGCGGACGACCGCCATCCAGCATCTTCCACCTTTGCCGGTCGCCCTCGAGTGACGTGGTTAAAGCTTACAGTGTGCTACTACCGGTCAAATAAAGGAAAACAGAAAGGGATAGGAACATAAGTCAGCGTTAATATCATGCCACAAGAAAAAAGAAAGAAAGAAAGAAAGAAAGAAAGAAGAGAGAAGAAGGGGGAAGAAAGAAAAAGAGAAGCCAGGGTTAATGTCAGAAGAAAGACAGAAAGAAAGAGGAGGAAAGGTCGGTATTACAGTCAGCCCAGGAATGTCGCGAAAACATTTTTATTCTAAGGGTCCCGTATCTTAACAACTACTGCCGGTCAAATATAGGCAAACAAAAAGGGGGAGGAAGATAAGTCAGCGTTAATATCATGCCACAAGGAGAAAGACAGAAAGAAGGGAGTAGAGAAGGAAGAAAAGGAAGAAGAAAAGTCAGGGTTGATGGCTACAAGAAAAAAAGATAGAAAGAAAGAGGAAGAAAGGTCGATATTAATGTCAGACTACAGTCAGGCCAGGAATGGCGCGAAAAAAATATTTTCAAAGGGACCCGTATCTTAGCAGAGGTAAATATAGTGGGGGTCAGTATGTTATAATGTGTGAGCAGAAGATTGGAACGTTACATTTTTGTTTAGACTTATAGGATGAAGTTAAAAAATTAATATTTAATATTAACATTATAAAATTAATGAAATTAGAAAATTTAAAGTTAAACAGTTTAACATTTTTAAGGTTGCGAGGTTTAAGCAAAGAAAGAGTCTTTTATAAAGACATTTTATTATAGAGTAAAGATTATGTCTTTGTTTAGCCGTCAAACAGCATGCGGCGACTACAAGCTTGTAGTCGCCGCATGCTGTTTGACAGCTTCATTAACCCTGGCTTCTCTTCTTCTTCCTTTCCCCTTCTTCTCTCTTCTTTCTTTCTTTCTTTTTTCTTGTGGCATGATATTAACGCTGACTTATGTTCCTATCCCTTTCTGTTTTCCTTTATTTGACCGGTAGTAGCACACTAAGCTTTAGCCACGTCACTCGAGGGCGACCGGCAAAGGTGGAAGATGCTGGATGGCGGTCACCCTCGGGTCTTTGATTTTCAGCCCCATGGATTTTATCTATTACATTCACTTATTATATTTCGAATACCTGATGATATCACCGGATTCATACGGAACCCGGTCATTGAAATGATCATAGTATAATAAACCTTTCAAGGATTTACACAAGTCCAGCCTCTTGTCATTTCATTATATATATATATATTATTATTAATTCAAAATATTAACAAATATAGACATTTGTGTGATCAAATATATTTTATTATACATATATTTCAGAGGTACTGAGCTATTTACAACAGTACGCCCTCATCAGATAAAATAAGATGATGCTTGACATACCTTGACTATGTTGATGCTTAACATTCAGTCATGGCAGTGAATAAGTTAGGACAAAACTCAATATTTATATACCTTAAGATTGAGACATGAACAAATTACATATAACACAGAGAGTGCGTGTGAGAAAGCTTATAAAGTTACATAATAATATATAACTACTAATATAATATAAACCTACATAACTGTTAGAAATTTAAATAATTTAAATAAAGTAATATATGGATAACATATTATTGTAGAAAGAGGAAGTGAAAGACAGAGAGAGAAACAGATGAGGAGAGAGAGACTGACTAGAAAGATAGAATATGTTATGCACGAAAGCAAAAGAAAATTGATTAAGGATAGAGAGAAGAGGAGAAAGAAAATAAGTTTTATAGTCTAAAACACAGGGAGGGAGACTTGTATTGTCGTAGATAAACAGCGTATAATTAGATGATGTAAAAATATATATATAAATATATATTTGGGCATAGCTTGGTGAATGAATAATTTCGAATCGTTAAATCATTTAGAAATAGTCAATCAATCAAAATATCAAATATATATCTGGGTGTAGTTATATGACGGTTTATTTTCGAATCCCTAAGTTAATAAGAAATAGTCAATTAATCAAATATATATATCCCGGCGCATCCGGATGACCGTTAAATTTCGAATCTTTATGTTAGTTAGAAATACTGAATTAATCTAATGGCATAAGATTTCTGACTATAAAATTTATAAGGGTTTATATTATAGTATAATATCATATTTAAAGTATTTGCAAACATGAGAAAGAAAAGACTTAAGATTTTCTTCATTCCGAAGGTAATCGAAATTAAATTATATTAAAAAATTTATATTAAAAAAATTTGATATTAAAAATAATCATTATATAATTTAGAAAATAATTACAATTATAAAGTTAAAATTAGAATGCTCTTAAGTATCCAAACGCCATATAAGTGTACTAATTTATACACATTTATACAAATTTATACAAATTTATACAAATTTATACATGTTTGCAAACACCTTAAATATGATATTATACTATAATATAAATCCTTAACATTTTTTTTGTATTTTTAAATTATAAAGCTTATATATTTGACACTTATATGGTCTCGTAAACCATTCATTTATTTATTTTGAATCCGTGTTTTATGATTCAAGAAGTTTGATTTGTATATTTATAGTATATATGTATTACATGATCCTAGTTGAATAATTTTTTTAATATAATACTTGACGTAAAACTTTATTTTTAACACTATTAACAGTAATTATATATATTATATATAACTGACTAATATCGTCTTAAACTTTAAACAATGTACTCTTTGTATAAATTTAGACAAATGCGTATATCTAGTTTAATAATATCCTTTTCAAGTACACTTATATGGCCTTTGGATACTTAAGAGCATTCTAATTTTAACTTTATAATTGTAATTATTTTCTAAATTATATAATGATTATTTTTAATATCAAATTTTTTTAATATAAATTTTTTAATATAATTTAATTTCGATTACCTTCGGAATGAAGAAAATCTTAAGTCTTTTCTTTCTCATGTTTGCAAATACTTTAAATATGATATTATACTATAATATAAACCCTTATAAATTTTATAGTCAGAAATCTTATGCCATTAGATTAATTCACTATTTCTAACTAACATAAAGATTCGAAATTTAACGGTCATCCGGATGCGCTGGGATATATATATTTGATTAATTGACTATTTCTAATTAACTTAAGGATTCGAAAATAAACCGTCATATAACTACACCCAGATATATATTTGATATTTTGATTGATTGACTATTTCTAAATGATTTAACGATTCGAAATTATTCATTCACCAAGCTATGCCCAAATATATATTTATATATATATTTTTACATCATCTAATTATACGCTGTTTATCTACGACAATACAAGTCTCCCTCCCTATGTTTTAGACTATAAAACTTATTTTCTTTCTCCTCTTCTCTCTATCCTTAATCAATTGTTCTTTTGCTTTCGTGCATAACACATTCTATCTTTCTAGTCAGTCTCTCTCTCCTCATCTGTTCTCTCTCTGTCTTTCACTTCCTCTTTCTACAATAATATGTTATCCATATATTACTTTATTTAAATTATTTAAATTTCTAACAGTTTTGTAGGTTTATATTATATTAGTAGTTATATATTATTATATCTTTATAAGCTTTTCACACGCACTCTCTGTGTTATATATAATTTGTTCATGTCTCAATCTTAAGGTATATAAATATTGAGTTTTGTCCTAACTTATTCACTGCCATGACTGAATGTTAACCATCAACATAGTCAAGGTATGTCAAGCATCATCTTATTTTATCTGATGAGGATGTACTGTTGTAAATAGTTCACTACCTCGGAAATATGTATAATAAAATATACTTGATCACACGAATGTCTATATTTGTTAATATTTTGAATTAATATTAATAACTCCGGAAAACCATTACTGTGGAGTGGTTCTAATCTATTGTACAACTTTATTCATTGATTTATTCATTGAACCTGGTTTAACCTTTAAATATATATATATATATATATATATATATATATATATATATATATATATATATATATATATATATATATAAATGAAAATAGAGAAATTAATGTGAGCAAAGAGCCAACAGTAATTCATGCATATAAGTCACTATTACGTCAATATTTAACGTAAGATATGGAAAAATAATTCAATCTCAATTAAAAAAAAAGTCAAGACAGAAATTTTATCCACAGATTTTGTGTAATCCAGGGAAAAAAACCAATAGAATCTTAACTCAGAATAAAATTAAGAGTAAATACTTATCCTTCAATTTGGAAAAATCTACAAATGCTCTATATAGTCTTAAAAAGAGTATTTTACGAAACTTTTCAGTGGGGTTAGTCACGGTTGGAGTCGTTCATCAGTAGATAACCAAATCCACTGCTAAAATATGCCAAAAGGGAATTTAAAAGCAGGCTAGTTACACCTCGTGTGGAATTAAGATAATAAACACACATGGAGAACAGGGCTAGTGACGTCAGAATGAGACGAATGACTGTTTACAAGAAACAGCAGTCAAAACATATATATATATATATATATATATATATATATATATATATATATATATTTGTGTGTGTGTGTGTATATATAGAGAGAGAGAGAGAGGGAGAGGGAGAGATATGTATGTGTGTATGTGTGCGTCACAATGTATCTTAATAGTGTAAAGAATGTGAATAATGTCAATAATTGTGTTATGTCAATTTACATAACTGTAAAATTGATTGTTTGTAGAGGACATGATGGTGGTAGTAGTAGAAGAAGGGAGAACTATGACTGGGTTTGTAAGAGGGGAAGAGATGATGAACTTAGAAGTAAAATGATATGGAGAGATGGTAGTGGCAGGTGGAGATGGAGAGGTGAGAATAGCTATCTATCTATCTAGGGCGGATGAAATTCTCGAGATCCATGGACGAGTTCTCTCCAGTGGTTTCTGTCCTCATCATCACCGCCATGTCCTGCGTCTCCAAGAAACCCGTGTCTGTCCTTAAGGCATCAACATATATCAACCTCGGTTTCCCTCTTTTAGTGTGTCCGTGTAGGGGATCCCACAGGAGCACTGAGTGCAGTGTCAACTCTGAATGTCGGTGAGCATGTCCATTTAACCTTAGTCTCCTCCCGTCAGCTCAAAAGAATAGCTATGTCGCATATAAAAGATAAGAAAATACCCAGAGTCGTGCTCAGCCGAAAAACCAAATAGTAAGGTCGATGCTAACACTTTAAATATCGTAAATCAAGTTATGATTAATGGTTTCTAATTTAGGCACAAGGCCAATAATTTAAGAGGAGGGGAAAGTCGATTAAATCGACCCTGGTGCATTACTGGTGCTTTATTTTATCGATCCCGTAATGATGAAAAGCAAAGCTAACCTCGACGGGATTTGAACTCAGAATGTGAGGGGACGTAACTATGCCACAAAGGAAGGTGTCCGACGCTCTACTGCTTCTGCCAATCCACCGTCCTAAATCAAGAACCTGGGGCAGTCTGCGACTAACCCAGGCTCTGCTGCACTTCGGGCTGGGGAAGGTAAACTTTTCAAATATCGGTCACTCTCCGATAGGTTTTCAGTCGAGCCCGTAGCAGTGGAAACTTCTATTAATCAAAACTACTTCCTTGGTATGAGAAACAAAAATGATTAATTCAGTTAATTCTGGTGAAGAAGAACAGAAGAGACAGCCCAACGTTCTAATTAATCAAAAACATTATATGGAAAGTGCAGTTGGTTTGATCGTGCAGTTGGTTTGATCTTCGTAGGATGATGACAACTCCGGACAGAGATTTAATATATCCGAAATTGTTATCATCTTACGAAGTATAGTCACTTTTCATGCAAAGCACGTCAATGGTTATTTTCAGTAATTCATATTTTTAATTATCACAATCACACAATATTTATTCACACACAATCTAAAGATTTCTCAAATCATATTTATCTGTCAGGACTGATGTAGACTTCATGGTAAATATAACATATGAAGGCACATGGCCTTATGGTTAGGGTATTCAGCTCACAATCGTAAGGTCGTGAGTTCGATTCCTGGCGGCGCGCTGATTCCTTGAGCAATATACTTAATTTCACGTTGTTCCAGTCCACTGGAAAAAATGAGTTGTACTTGTAATTCGAAGGGTCTTCCATGTCACATTCTGTGTCACGCTGAACTCACTGAGAACTACGTTAAAGTTACACGTGTTCGTGGAATGCTCAGCCACTTGCACGTTAATTTCACGAGCAGGCTGTTCCATTGATCGTATCAACTGGAACACTCGTCGTCGCAACAGACGGAGTGCCAGTTATTTTTATAACATTTTGTAATCATACTTAGAGTTTTATATGTTTGCTCTAATGTTGACAGGGTTTTAGAAAGCATTATAAATTAGCATTTCCAGCATAGTTACGTCCCTTTATGATCTGAGTTCAAATCCCGCCGAGGTTGACTTTGCCTTTCATCCTTACGGGGGTCGATAAAATAAAGTACCAGTAATGCACTGTGTGATTGCTGGCCTTGTGCCTAAAGTAGAAACAATTATAAATTAGCATATTCTGATGGACCGTAGATATATGAACTTTAATAATGGTTTCTTATATAGGCATAAGGCCAACAATTGGAGGGAAATCGATTAAATCGACCCCCGTGCGTGACTGGTACTTTATTTTATCGACCCCGTAAGGATGAAAGGCAAAGTTAACCTCAGCGGGATTTGAACTCAGATCATAAAGGTCGGTAACTCTATGCTGGAAAGCATGGCGTCCGACCCTCTACCGATACTGCCAATCCACCGCCTTTATATGAATTTTAATAATAAAAAAAAATATTTTCGTAGTGAGTACAAATGCGCAAAACCTTTCTTGGTTATGTTATTGAAATAAACTTAATATTTGCCTTTTTAAAGGTGTGTGTCTTTAGATATATATAGAGCTTACCCGAAAATATATATACTAGCAACATATTAATACATTCTGATACTCAGAATGACTCATTGCTACCTCACTATCTAAATATATCTGGAATGCAAAACGTTGATAATATTAACATTCATAATCACGAATGGTCTGTTATTGAACATGTGTTTCCTATACTAATGGTTCCATAAGTTATATTCCCTATTTCTTGGAGATATGTATTACCTATTACTGCATTTTGTTACTTTGTGACGGAATTGATGAAATTTTGTAGAATACAATTTTTCCCATACGATGACGCGTATGTGTATATGTGTGTGTATGTGCATATGCATACATACATATGTATGAGTATATAAATATAAACGTGCAAACACAGACACACTTACAAAAATACACACTCAAACATACATTCACGCAAACACACATACAGTCACACACAAACACACACACATACATTTACACAAACACACACATACACATACACTCACACAGCGTAGTTTTTTCAACATCCCCTTCCTTCCTTTTACACACATATACATTCACGCAGGCAGCAGACGTAAATAGAGGAGTAGTATGAGGTAGCCAAACTACTCCTCTCTCTTTATGTGTTGTGACAGAATCGGAAACATTTATATATAGATATTTCCGACGCTACTTTTGGACATCTTTTCAACAGCCAGCAAGCTAACATGTCATTTCTTAATGGAATTTCCAAGCCCTTAAAGATGGTCCTGTATTTCAAATAAAATCACACATTTCCTTACAAAATACCATGTGGCACAAGGAAAGATTCTTCTTCTTGTCGTGTCCACAAGAGTGCTAGTTACAAAGTTTGGCGAGATGTGGTTCCGCCACAGCTGAACACATTGATGTCCTTTCTCATTAAACTCTGCCAAGACCAATGTTGTGCAGGGGTGTTCCAGCAGGGGGAGGGGCATATCAAGAGGTGCTGCGTAATCTGTGGTTCGAAGCCGCAGTCACACACAAGGAAAAGTAATGGGTGTATGATTGTGACATAACTTCTTACGACTTCTAGGCAATAATTGAAATCTTGATGTATATTTACAAATTATATTTCTATTTATTCGAATATTTTCCTATTATATTTGTATGTTGTTGCATTATTGGCGGAATCGGTAGAGCATTGGACGCCATAATTTGTAGCATAGAGTTACGACCCTTTATGTTTTGACTTCAAATCCCGCCAAGGCTAGCTTTGCCTTTCATACTTACGGAGTCGATAAAATAAAGTACCAGTAATGTACTGAGGTCGATTTAATCGACTTTCCCCTTCTCTTCAAATTGTTGGCCTTATGCCTAATGTAGAAACAATTATTAGCAAAGCTAACCACCCGCCGAGGTTAGCTTTGCTATTCATCCTTATGGTGTCTATGAAATACAGTATCAATAACGTACTGGGATCGATTTAATAGACTTTCCCTTCCTCCGAAAATTGTTGGCCTTTTGCCTAAATAAGAAACCCTTTTTTCAATCTGTTTAACAAACTCGGTTTGGGTGAACGTATGCGTATGTATGTGTGTGTGTGAGTGTGCGTGTTTATGTGTGTGGGTGTATGTGTGTGCGCGTGTGTGTGCATATGCGCGTGTGTGTGTGTGTCTGTGTGTACCTACAAATATACATGTATGATCTATCTTAGAATATTCTATGATTTGCCATTTTCGAAGGCAACCATCCATCAAGTACCCGAGTTTACACACATACAAACACGCAATCTCTCACAAACACAACCAAACACAAATACACACACACACACGAACATACACGCGCGCACACACACACACACGCACGCGCACCACATATACACCCTCACACACACGCGCACACACACATACATATATACACACGCCACACACAGACATATATATATATGCCACAACCACAGCCTATTACAGACGTAACGCCAGTCAAACGGAGACGTAACATGATGCTTGTCACATGATTCGCACCTTAATTAGTAAATGGATTTAATTAGTAGGCGGCGGAGTGGGGGTGGTAAAGTACGGTGTAACATTTCATTTCCGTAGTAGTAGTAGAAGTAGTAGTAGTAGCAGTAGTGGTAGTAGTAGTAGTAGTAGTGGTAGTAGTAGTGGTGGTAGTGGTAGTAGTACTACTACTACTACTACTACTACTACTACTACTACTACTACTACTACTACTACTACTATTACTACTACTACTAGTAGTAGTAGTAGTAGTAGTAGTAGTAGTAGTAGTAGCAGCAGCAGTAGAATATTTGTTGTTGTTTAATCCTAGCTCATTATTGGTCGAGTAACTCTAGTATGAAAGTCGTTGCAACCTTGAAAATAGTGCCATATCCTATATTAGAGAATACATTATCCAATGTGTCGTTCTTTGTTTAAGATGATTGGGTGTGATTTGGAGGAGATTTAGCTGCTATTTCAAGCAGAGCGAGTAACCTGGCACAGAACTCCACGTTGGTTTGTAGTACTGCATATGCCTGGAGGTGTTGTTATAGCTGAGATAGCTGTTGTCGTTGCTTGGCCGACGGCCAGCCCTGTTAGACCAGGCATATAATCAAAGACATTACAGCCAAGACCATCTCCTCTTATTTTCCAGACTGGAATATTCTAGAACTATCTATTTGTTTCGACACACGATTTTAAAGACGTTGCGCGATCATTTTTGAAGTAGTGACTATATCACTTACTTCTTTTTTCGGCAAAGGAAGGGAGAGAAGCTGACAGATTCTGTTTCACACTGTTGGTGATCCTCAGAGCAACGTACTCCCCGCCTCTGCCGAAAATTATAGAGGCTGGATTCTTATAGAATTCCAGTAATAATCAGCAACTGATTATACAGAGCGATTGCCGGTCCAGCAAAAATTAAAAATTAGGATTGGTTGCTCTGGGGATCACCAACAGTGTGAAACAGAAACTGTCAGCTTCTCTCCCTTCCTTTGCCGAAAAAAGAAGTAAGTGATATAGTCAGTATTTTGAAAATGATAGCGCAACGTCTTTAAAAAGTTTTTAATTAAACAATCGGTATATTGCCAAATACATACATTCATATATACATCACTATTTCAGAGCACCAATCCTAATATATATATATGTTGCTGGACTGGCAATAGCTTTATATAATCACATCCTGATTATTACTGGAATTCTATAAGAAACCAGCCTTTATAAATTTTGGCAGAGGATCACCAACAGTGTGAAACAGAATCTGTCAGCTTCTCTCCCTTCTTTTGCCGAAAAGAGAAGTAAGTGACATAGTCACTACTTTAAAAATGATAGCGCAAGGTCTTCAAAATGTTTTTAATTAAACATACGGTATATTGCCAAATATACTATACATACATTCAGGTATACATCTCTATTTCAGAGCACCAGTCCTAATATCAAGTAAAGCAACGGAGTAATTGAAAACACTTTCTACTGTGTTTTTCCTCTCTATAAGAGAAAAATTACTCCGTTGCTTTACTTATATATATATATATATATATATATATATATATATATATAAACGGAAAAAATGAAACGAAATTTCATTTCCCACTCTTAGTACGGCTGTTACTTAAATATAAGTATGTATACGTACATACATATATGTATACATACGTATAGTAGTATGTATATATGTATACATACATGCACACACATATATATGTACGTATGGATTCACCAAAAATTTATTATAATGCTCGGTGTGTTTGTAAACAAACATCCCGTATTAAGCCGCAGTGTCTAGCAACCACCGTTGCTCGTTTGTTCAACACTGACAAAGGAACGCTGTACTAGTTTCAAGCTTCTTAGCTATCGTCAGCAACGTGTGCCTTCCTGCAAGATTGTTGAACGTCCGAAAGTATATACTTTCATTATGCACATTAACGGCTGAGTAGCCCAATTTGCATATCGAGTGGGTAAATCGGCCGGGTGCACCGACAACGATAAACGGAAAAAATGAAACGAAATTTCATTTCCCACTCTTAGTACGGCTGTTACATAAATATAAGTATGTATACGTACATACATATATGTATACAGACGTACAGTAGTATGTATATATATATACTTACATGCACACATATATATATGTACGTATGGATTCACCAAACATTTATTATAATGCTCGGTGTGTTTGTAAGCAAACATCCCGTATTAAGCCTCAGTGTCTAGCAACCACCGTTGCTCGTTTGTTCAACACTGACAAAGGAACGCTGTACTAGTTTCAAGCTTGTTAGCTATCGTCAGCAACGTGTGCCTTCCTGCCAGATTGTTGAACGTCCGAAAGTACATACTTTCATTAAGCATATTAACGGCTGAGTAGCCCAATTTGCATATCGAGTGGGTTAATCGGCCGGGTGCACCGAAAACGATAAACGGAAAAAATTGAAACGAAATTTCATTTCCCACTCTTAGTACGGCTGTTACTTAAATATAAGTATGTTTGTATTTGAGCTTTATTATTGCAGGGTATGTTTATTGAGTATATAACTCTACATTATATAACTCTACATTATATATATATATATATTATATATATAACTCTACATTATATATATATATAAAAGAGAAAACACAGTTAAGCATTAAAAAAAGGATTTTATACAGGTATTTACGACCGTTTCATTGGTTAAACGCAAACTTATATCGCTATGCTGCAAATAACTATTTGCAGTATAGCGATATAATGTTGCGCTTACCAATGAAATGGTCGTAAATACCTGGATAAAATCCTTTTTTTAATGCTTGCCTGTGTTTTCTCTTATATTGTTTATACTCCAAGAATGAACGGGATTTACTTACCAGATTCTTGCAAACTTGTGGAGTTAACCCTAAGCGTACGCTGGAAACCGTCCAAGAAACTGGCTATCGCAATTGGATTACAATAAGCAATTTTCTGCTTTCCTAACTATACACACACACACACACACACACACACACACACACACACACACACACACACACACACACACACACACACATATATATATATTATTACTATGTATATATATACATAGTAATAATAATAAATTTGAAGACTAAAATCCGAAGAGGGCTCGATAAGGATAAATATATATCAAATATATAAGAATCGTAGAGCAAAAATTTATTAAAATAACAGATTAATATATGTATGTGTATATATACACACACACACACACACACACACACACACACACACACACACACACACACACACACACACACACACACACACACACACACACACACATATATATATATATATATATATATATATATATGCATACATATATATGACGCCGATGAATATGTTTTGCAAGGTTTTTGATATGAAATCGTGTGTCGAAACAAGTATTAATATTGCCAGAAATAAAAACAGATCACACTCACTGTTTGGTTTGGGTTGGTTTTCGCCTCTGTATCTTCTATATCTCCATAGTTAATTTAATTGGAAATCAATGTTTATAATTGATTGACTAACGGTTAAAAATACAGATATACATATATATATATACTCTATCAAAGTTCTTTCGTCACACACTTTTATTTAATTTATTTATAATAAATAAATAAAATAAAAATGGAGTAGACTTTATAACACAATGGGAAGAAAGACAGTAGTACCACTGATGATGTCGCAGATGTGTGACGAAAGAACGTTGATAGACTATATATATATATTCATATCTGTACTTTTAACCGTTGATCAATCAATGATAAACATTGATTGCCAAATAAATTAACTATGGAGATATAAATAATACAAAAGCGAAAACCAACCCAAACCAAACAGTGAGTGTGTTCTGTTATTATTTCTGGCAATTTTATAACAACATGACTCTCCTCAAGTATAACTATATATATATAAACTCTACTTTGGTATTGTGTACTCGTTCTCACATCCTTCAATATCACACACATATAGATAGATCATCAATATCTTCTGGTTGGTGATGATGATGAGGATGATGATGGAGAATATGATGGTGATGATTATGGCATTCATGTTGACAATATTGTTACTATTGTTAAACTATCTGTCACTGTCCGCCAGTATTGTATCCAATTGTTAGATCGTCTGCAGGACTTGTTTTTGTCTCTTAATGTTCTTATGTTCCTCACTGAAGAAACATATGGTTTATCAAGCGATTAAAACAACCAGACTAACCCCGATACATCCAAAGTCACGGAAACGACCAAACCCTACCACAACCGACCACAACCGACCACAACCGACAATAACCGACCACACACGACCAGACCCAAATACACACGACCACATCCAATCACACGCGACTACTGTAGTCCGAAGCCGATAGCTTCCAGTAATCGACTCGAATAATTCTTACTTTCGGCGATTATGAAATTATCTCCCTTGGTCAACCACCTTCCAACACTAGCCCCCCCCCCCCGACTCTCTCTCGCTCTCTCTCATTTACTGTCCGCTTCTCAGTCTTTCACACTCTCGCATTTTTATTCTCAGCTAATCACAATTTTAATCTATCTATCTATCTATCTATCTATCTATCTATCTATCTATCTATCTATCTATCTATTTAAGAAACATAAATAAAGAAATATATCTATTTAAGAAACATATCTATCTATCTATCATATGTATTTATGTATTTATCCGCCTTTTTATTCATTTATGTATCCATCTATATGTCTCGCCCTCCCTATCTCTCTCTCCTCTCTCTCACACTCTCTCTCTCTAACTCTCTCTCTCTCTTTCATTATATATATATATATAGCTGCCAGTATAATACTTCTGTGTTTCTGTTTATCTGTTTGTATGTCTATCAGTTTGTGTGTCTGTCATTATCGCCTCCATTTACAAATAACTTCCGGCTAGTTAATGTTATGTTAAATCAGTCCTGAAAACTTAGCCCTCTACATCGCCACCCCTAGGAGCCAGTGTGTGTGCACGTGTGTGCACAACGCCAAGAACAAGTGCAAACTTAAAGACAGACACGTGCAGCGAAGCTCATGCGACAAGCAAATGTGTACATATGCACACGTAGATAGAAATTGACACACACACACACACACACACACACACGCGCGCACACACACACGCACACGCACACGCACGCGCACACACACGCACGCACACACACACACACACACACACACACACACACACACACACACACACACACACACACACACACACACACACACACACACACATACCAAGTGATACAGATACATATATGTCGCATGTGCGCGTGTCCGTGTGTGTATGTGAAAATACGGATTTTCTGCGTATATGTATATATATACATATGAAAGTGTATGTATGTACGTATGTATTATGTATGTATGTATATATATGTACATGTATGTATATATGTGCGAATGTATGTATATATGTATGTATATATGTGTTTGCGCATGTGTGTATGTATGTATATATGTATGTATGTGTGCATATGTGTATATGTATGTATGTATGTATGTATGTATGTATGTATGTATGTATGTATGTATGTATGTATGTGCGTATGTATGAATGTATGTGTACATGTGTGAATGTATGTATGTGTACATGTGTGAATGTATGTATGCATGTATGTATGTATATATACATGTATGTATGCACGTATGTATGTATGTATGTACGTATGTACGTATGTATGTATGTATGTATGTATGTATGTGTACATGTGTGAATGTATGTATGTATGTATGTATGTATATATGTATGTATGCATGTATGTATGTATGTACGTATGTATGTATGTATGTATGTGTACATGTATGTATATATATATGTATGTATGTATATATGTATGCATGTATGTATGTATGCATGTATGTATGTATGTATGTATGTATGTATGTATGTATGTATGTATGTATGTATGTATGTATGTATGTATGTATGTATGTATGTATGTATGTATGCATGTATGTATGTATGTACGTATGTATGTATGTATGCACGTATGTACGTATGTATGTATGTATGTATGTATGTGCACGTGTGGTAAGTCTGTATATGGACGGATGTATTTGTTTGTGTGTGTATACATGATGATACAGACAAACATAAATATATATCGTTTGAACAATCAGAAACGTGAAACTGTCGGAGTTACTATTCTAGTAGCTTCAGGTTCTAAGAATCTGTGTGTATGCATGTGTGAAACACACGCACACACATATATATATAGATGTATATATATATATATGTGTATATATGTATATATATATGAACTATATATATATATATATATATATGTATATATATATATATATGAACTATATATATATAGTTCAAGAATAGACAAGACAAACATAGAGATGCAAAACATAGTCTTATATATATATATATATATATATATATATATATATATATATATATATATAACGAAGGAAATGTGGTAAGGAACCAGATGGACCATAATGCACCAAAGTACTCAATACTCAAGCAGTTTCGATGATTAATTCTGGACTAAATAAGAATTTTTAGCCTAGTAAATAAATAGCCGAACTTCTCAGGGGGTAATTCCATATATGGTAAAATAGTGATTGTCACAA
The DNA here is from genome assembly GCA_964016885.1 of Eledone cirrhosa. Classification (NCBI taxonomy): domain Eukaryota; kingdom Metazoa; phylum Mollusca; class Cephalopoda; order Octopoda; family Eledonidae; genus Eledone; species Eledone cirrhosa. The sequence continues at coordinate 228,462,908 of OZ024741.1, forward strand.
GGATTTGTCAAAAGTTTGTTGTTAAGGCATATGATTCCATCATGGCATTTTGTGAAGGGTAGGGTAGTTGAACTTGCCGGTAGAAGAAAGAGGGAGAGGGAGTGGAGGAAACCCAGTCAAGCGTTGAAAGTGAAATCTATACAGCAGATTCTAAGGGTAGCGTATAGAAGGTCGAAAAAAGTGTACTAGAGAAGGGGGGGGGGGCAGTTGAAAAAATAGGTAAATCGAAAGGGAGAAAACAAAAAAGCCATCATAAAAATGAGGAAATGTATAAAAAATATAAAAAACAATTTCTGGTTACTACTCCAATTCCACAATCACCAAATCTCTCATTGGTATTGCTAAGCTATAGAAAAGTGTAATAGGTGGAGAAGAATACTAAATACGAGATGCTGTTTTCGAAGGACCAACTCCTAAACAAGAAAGACGAACTGGTAACTGCATGCAAACACAGATTGCGTAGGACTTACCTCACCCTCAAACCCCATAATGACCCGGGGGGGGGGGGGGGGGGGTAGACAAGGGCTGAAACACCTCACTTGCCGACTTTGTAAGGGGTAACCACTGCTTACAAAGATAGACGTAACTTTTTTATATTTTTTATCTTTTCCTCTATATTTCCTTCTTCCCCCATCTCTTCCTAGTCCTTCCACCCCAGATCTCCTTCCTTGTCGTTCTTTTTTTTTTCACCTTCTCGCCCACCCGATGCAGCCCATCGGTCCTCTGTAGCCTCAGTGCCCCCCTCTAATTTTAAGATAGAATTGGCCGATTACGCTTTTTATAGCAGATGCGTTAGACCCCAGATAATTGCTTTCTTTCTTTCTAGTTGCTGCCCCATTTCCGTGATTTCTAAATTTCTTGGTGGTATTTCTGCATTAGTTTCTTGTTTATTAGTATTTATCTTTTGGGATTCTGAATTAATATTTCGTATTAGTTTTGTTTATATATATTGTATTAGTATTTATGTATATTGTATTAGTATTTATGTATTGTATTAGTATTTATATATATTGTATTAGTATGTTTTGGGATTCTGAATTAATATTTCGTATTAGTTTTCTAGTATGTTTGACCTCAACTTATTAACCTGTCATTGTAAGATAGCATTGGCTGATTACTACTAACTATAGTAGTGGTGTTAGACCCCCTGTAATGATGGCTTTATAAAATTCTTTCACTACAATCTCGTCTTTCGTATTCCTCTCCACCTATTAAAGTTTTCTATAGCTTAGCAATACCAGTGAGAGATTTGATGATTGGTGATGGTTTTTATATTTTTTATACAATTCCTCATTTTTATAATGGCTTTTTTATTTACTCCCTTTCGATTTACCTATTTTTCACCCCCCCTCCCCTTCTCTAGTACACTTTTTTCGACCTTCTATAGAATCTGCTGTATCTATTTCACTTTCAACGCTTGACTGGATTTCCTCCACTCCCTCTCCCTCTTTCTTCTACCGGCAAGTTCAGCTACTCCTATCCTCCACAAAATGCCATGATAGAATGATATGTCTTAACAACAAACTTTTGACCAATCCTTCTGACAATCACTATTTTTCCATATATGGAAGTTTCCCTGAGAAGTTCGGCTATTTATTTACCAGGCTAAAAATTCTTATTTAGTCCAGAATTAGCCGTCGAAACGGCTTGAGCTCTGCCGTCGGGGTCATACTTGTTCCTATATATATATATATATATATATATATGTGTGTGTGAGTGAGTGTGTGTGTGTGTGTGCATATGCATACATATATATGTATATGTATGGATATGTATATATATATATATATATATATACATATATACTATATTGTATAGAGATATATGGCAAACCTTCCTAGGAATACGAAGTTTCCCGAATCAAGTTGATTTTGCCTCGTTCCTCAGCCGTATCCAGATAATTACTGCCGGTGATACTTCCGTAAAATCCCCTCTGAAAAACCATCCCTCGGAGATATGTGTATTTGTGTGTGTGGGTATATATATATATATATATATATACACCCACACACACAAACACTCACATCTCATTTGGCAAAGCCTTTGCGCACTCTATATTTGTGTAATTTGCCTAAAGGCAAAACTTGTCTCTAACTGTTTTGTTATGTTCCAATGTACACTAGAATGAACGTTAACGTCCTTAATGTACCAAAACCATAGTGATTTCTAGAAGCTGATTGTACATTGGGACATAACAAAACAGTTAGAGACAAGTTTTGCCTTTAGGGAAATTACACAAATATAGAGTGCGCAAAGGCTTTGCCAAATGAGGGAAAGTATATAAAGGAAAGAAATAGTATAAAAGAAGAGGAAGAACTGTTGTCCAACGGGCAGACAGAGAAGGCCACTGTGGCATAGAAAAGGTACACACACACGCACACACACACACGCACACACACATACACACACACATAAATATATATTAAGACCTTCTTCCTGCTATATCAAGCGTTAACTTAATATACACCTTCCATATACTGTACCGATTGTATTATTATTTCTGTTTACCTTTTACATACATATTATATATATATATATATATTTATATATATATATTTATATATATATATACAGTGTATCCACAGCATCCGCGGTCGCAGTTATTCGCGGGAATTTCCTTAGTAGCTAACGAATAATTGTTCGCGGAAACCGCTGCATATTTACGGAATCGTAAATATCTTCCGCATTTTTTAATATCTTTTCGTAGCAATATATATATTTTTTAACGCTAAATTATTAATAACAATATAACGTATATTTTACGTTATATTTTGACGTTTATATGCCTTTTTATGAGCCACGTCCAATATTTGCAGTTTTCCACACATTGTGGGTGTTCTAGAAGCGTAACCGCCGCGTATATTGGGCGACAACTATATATATACATATATATATATATATATATATATATATATATATATATATATATATATATATATATATATATATATATATGCAAAAGTTCTATTTAAAATTGTTGGGATACAACAAGTAAATATTTTTATAACTGATATAAAGCACTCGACAAGTATTTGGAGTAGATATACTATACAGATGGCTTCCAAAAATAATGGTTGCATTTTAATAGGGTACGTCAAAGCTTATTTGTAAAACTGTTATATATTGTATTTTGTCTGATGAAGGCATACCATAATTTAATTTGGTATCCCTGAAATATGTATAATGAAATAAATATGGTTTTATAAATATAGTTTCCATTTATTAATATCGTATATATATATATATATATATATATATATATATATATATATATATATATAAATGTAAGTATGTATGTATACGTACATACATATATGTATACAGACGTACAGTAGCATGCATATATATATATATATATATATACATATATATACACATATGCATACAGGTACACATACATATATGCACGCATCAGTTTAGCCGACGTTTATTATAACGCCTGCTTTGTTCGTTTGTTTGTCAACAAATCGAACAGCCTGAATTTATGCCATACGGTGTTAAGGCAACCACGTCACCTTTTTGTTCAACACTGACACAGGAACGATGTACTAGTTTCAAGCTTGTTAGCTATCATCAGCACCGTTTACCCATCTGCCAGATAGTTGAACGTTCGAAAGTATATACTTTCCTTATGAAAATTAACGGCTGAGCAGCTTAATTTGCATATTGAGTGAGTTAAATCGGTCAATTTCGTTTTCATTTTTTTCAACTTATCGTTTTCGGTATGCCTGACCGATTTAACTCACTCAATATGCAAATTAGGCTGCTCAGCCGTTAATTTTCATAAGGAAAGTATATACTTTCGAAGGTTCAACTATCTGGCAGATGGGTAAACGGTGCTGATGATAGCTAACAAGCTTGAAACTAGTACATCGTTCCTGTGTCAGTGTTGAACAAAAAGGTGACGTGGTTGCCTTAACACCGTATGGAATAAATTCTGGCTGTTCGATTTGTTGACAAACAAACGAACAAAGCAGGCGTTATAATAAACGTCGGCTAAACTGATGCGTGCATATATGTATGTGTACCTGTATGCATATGTGTATATATATGTATATATATATATATATATATATATATATATATATATATATATATATATATATATATATATATATATATATATATATATATATATATATATATATATATATATATGCATGCTACTGTACGTCTGTATACATATATGTATGTACGTATACATACATACTTACATTTAAGTAAGTGGCATACTAAGAGTGAGAAATGAAATTTCGTTTTCGTTTTTTTCAACTTATCGTTTTCGGTATGCCTGACCGATTTAACTCACTCAATATGCAAATTAGGCCGCTCAGCCGTTAATTTTCATAAGGAAAGTATATACTTTCGAACGTTCAACTATCTGGCAGATGGGTAAACGGTGCTGATGATAGCTAACAAGCTTGAAACTAGTACATCGTTCCTGTGTCAGTGTTGAACAAAAAGGTGACGTGGTTGCCTTAACACCGTATGGCATAAATTCAGGCTGTTCGATTTGTTGACAAACAAACGAACAAAGCAGGCGTTATAATAAACGTCGGCTAAACTGATGCGTGCATATATGTATGTGTACCTGTATGCATATGTGTATATATATGTATATATATATATATACATATATATATATATATATATATATATATATATATATATAAATATATATATATATATATATATATATATATATATATATATATATATATATATATATGCATGCTACTGTACGTCTGTATACATATATGTATGCACGTATACATACATACTTACATTTAAGTAAGTGCCATACTAAGAGTGAGAAATGAAATTTCGTTTTCATTTTTTTCAACTTATCGTTTTCGGTATGCCTGACCGATTTAACTCACTCAATATGCAAATTAGGCTGCTCAGCCGTTAATTTTCATAAGAAAAGTATATACTTTCGAACGTTCAACTATCTGGCATATGGGTAAACGGTGCTGATGATAGCTAACAAGCTTGAAACTAGTACATCGTTCCTGTGTCAGTGTTGAACAAAAAGGTGACGTGGTTGCCTTAACACCGTATGGCATAAATTCAGGCTGTTCGATTTGTTGACAAACAAACGAACAAAGCAGGCGTTATAATAAACGTCGGCTAAACTGATGCGTGCATATATGTATGTGTACCTGTATGCATATGTGTATATATATGTATATATATATATATATATATATATATATATATATATATATATATATATATATATATATATATATGCATGCTACTGTACGTCTGTATACATATATGTATGTACGTATACATACATACTTACATTTAAGTAAGTGCCATACTAAGAGTGAGAAATGAAATTTCGTTTTCATTTTTTTCAACTTATCGTTTTCGGTATGCCTGACCGATTTAACTCACTCAATATGCAAATTAGGCTGCTCAGCCGTTAATTTTCATAAGGAAAGTATATACTTTCGAACGTTCAACTATCTGGCAGATTGGTAAACGGTGCTGATGATAGCTAACAAGCTTGAAACTAGTACATCGTTCCTGTGTCAGTGTTGAACAATAAGGTGACGTGGTTGCCTTAACACCGTATGGCATAAATTCAGGCTGTTCGATTTGTTGACAAACAAACGAACAAAGCAGGCGTTATAATAAACGTCGGCTAAACTGATGCGTGCATATATGTATGTGTACCTGTATGCATATGTGTATATATATGTATATATATATATATATATATATATATATGCATGCTACTGTACGTCTGTATACATATATGTATGTACGTATACATACATACTTACATTTAAGTAAGTGCCATACTAAGAGTGAGAAATGAAATTTCGTTTTCATTTTTTTCAACTTATCGTTTTCGGTATGCCTGGCCGATTTAACTCACTTAATATGCAAATTAGGCTGCTCAGCCGTTAATTTTCATAAGGAAAGTATATACTTTCGAACGTTCAACTATCTGGCAGATGGGTAAACGGTGCTGATGATAGCTAACAAGCTTGAAACTAGTACATCGTTCCTGTGTCAGTGTTGAACAAAAAGGTGACGTGGTTGCCTTAACACCGTATGGCATAAATTCAGGCTGTTCGATTTGTTGACAAACAAACGAACAAAGCAGGTGTTATAATAAACGTCGGCTAAACTGATGCGTGCATATATGTATGTGTACCTGTATGCATATGTGTATATATATATGTATATATATATATATATATATATATATATATATATATATATATATATATATATATATATATATATATATATATATATATATATATATATATATGCATGCTACTGTACGTCTGTATACATATATGTATGTACGTATACATACATACTTACATTTAAGTAAGTGCCATACTAAGAGTGAGAAATGAAATTTCGTTTCCATTTTTTTCAACTTATATATATATATATATATATATATATATATATATATATATATATATATATATATATATATATATATATATATATATATATATATATATATAGTGAAAGGTCAAAAACAAACAAATCGACATCGATTGAATGCACTCTGAAGAATGGTATAGCTTCAAAACATATGCGTGTGTATGTGATTGTATGTGTTTGTCTGTGTTCGGGATTGCGTTTATTGTTTGTTTAAGTCCTATAACTTAAGTCCTATAACTTAGAATTCGAATAAAAAAAGGATCACACTTGAAAAAATATGCCGCCTAATAATTGAAATTAATAATGAATTTTGTGAGGCTTTTGATATGAAATCGTGTGTCCAAACAAATATTGTTATACTTGGGGAGGGTCATATTGTTGTTATAATATTGCCAGAAATAATAACAGAACACACTCACTGTTTGGTTGGTTTTCGCTTCTGTATCTTTTATATCTCCACAGTTAATTCATTTGGTCCTCAACGTTTATCATTGACTGACGAACGGTCAAAAATACAGATATAATATAGATATAAACACATATATAAAGTCTAACAAAGTTCTTTCGTTGCACATTTGCAACATCATCAGTGGTACTATTATGTTCCTCCTGTTGTTATACGTGGGGAGGGTCATATTGTTGTAATAAAATTGCCAGAAATTATAACAGAACACACTCACTGTTTGGTTGGTTTTCGCTTCTGTATCTTTTATATCTCCACAGTTAATTCGTTTGGTCCTCAATGTTTATCATTGACTGACGAACGGTCAAAAATACAGATATAATATAGATATAAACACATATATAAAGTCTAACAAAGTTCTTTCGTTGCACATTTGCAACATCATCAGTGGTACTATTATGTTTCTCCTGTTGTAGTGTATGTCTACGCCATTTTGATTTTTATTTTATCTGTTTATTTATTTATTTTTGTCTTCTTCTCTGCGCATGCGTTTGCGTGTGTGTATAGTGTTTGGTGTGTGTTCGCATTTGGGTGACTGTGTTTTGGTTATTGTATTCTATCTTAGTTTACTAGTGTGTATTTATATGTGTTTGTTGTTATTGTGCTTATGTATATATTTATTTATTTATTTATATTTCTCTTAAGTCAGTATTGTTTCTTTGGGTGTTGTTATTCCATTCATTTTTTCTGTTTAGCTTTGGCCTTCTAAGCTCTATTTCGCTTGCCTCTCTGATTTGCTTATCCGCTGAATCATTTCTATGTTTAGATATTATTTTAATTTCTATGTTGTCTATGTTACCGTCATGTTGTCTGGCGTGTTCGTATTGTACTGAACCGTTTTTTCGTCCTTTTAGTTCCCCCCAGTGTTGGGCTATCCTTTCTCCTACGCTACGAGCTGTGTCGCCTATGTATGTTTTTGTCATGTTTCTGCAAGTACCCTTTGTATATCTTATGCTATAGACTACGTTTCTAGTTTTACAGTTTATCCGGGGGGTTTACTTTATAACACATTTCCTATTAGTACAGTTCATTTTCTTAAAAGGGTATGTTTTGCTGATCATAGATTTTATGGTAGTTCCTGGCTTTTCTACCACTTTAATCTTTAAGTGGGTCTTTCTCAGGGCCTTTCTACACTGGTTAGCTAATTTCCCTCCACGGGTAGCGTCCACGAACATGACACTCTGATATCCCTGGTTGTCGTACCATAAGGTGGCTTTTCCTATCTTATGTTTAGTCCTATCTAAGCTATTCTATGATTTGCCTCTGTATAATGGGCAAATTCCTTTCATGTCCAGTTCTATGAGGGTCTTATACTTCTCCGTGGCTCCTTTGTATACTCTGATTCTGTCTCTTTGGTTGTAGCCAGAGAACTGCATGCGGTTAATGAAGTGTTGGATGTGTCTTTCCATTTCTGTTGGGTCGCACATGCGGGACACGTTCTTCATCACTCGTACCAAGTCTGCGATCAGAATATTAAACTTAGCACTACTGGACAATGCTGAGTTTTTGAGTATCAGGTATTTGGAGTCCATGGGTTTAGCGTAGTGTAAGTGGAGAATTTGGGCCTTCTCGCCTATAGTGTTAATCCAGAGTTCCGTGTCTAATACAGGTAGTGTACTGTTAGGGTGTTTGGAAGGGCAGTCAATAGTTACAGTTATACTCTGGTGTATCGAGTTAGCTATCTGCTGGATGCTTTCCATTGTACTACATTCTAAATCATACTTGTTAGTACTCTCTTGTGGGGGTGTCCTTATTACTATATTGATATCGTCTACATAACGAGAGTACATGATGAGGTCTATGGAGCTCTCACCAAGGAGATCTTTGAGTCTCCTTTCCCACCATACCATAAAAAGGTTGGCAACGTCCCCAGCTATGCTGACGCCAGTGGCTGCTCCCTCATTTTGGGTGTAGATCTTTTCGTTGAATTTGAATATGTGGCCCTTTAGGCTAGTTTTAATACTAGCCCCTATTGCATGCGCGACCATTTTTCTTACCTGATCATTGTTTTGGGGGTCCGTATTGCTTTGGTCCACCCAATCTACCTTCCTATGGGAGTCGTTTTTGCCATTGAATTTATGGTGTGGGGGGGGGGGGGGGTTACCTCTTATGGGTCTACTGGGGCAGAAACGGCTAAGGTCTTGGCTGTCTAGGTAGTCGTCGGTGTCATAGGTAAGTCTAAGTAGGAGGCCCAGTTCATCTGTGTCGACGTCCTAGAACGCCACCTCGCTCTCACTGATCATCTCCACACATTTTCCACAGAAAAATCAATGTTAATGGATGGGTATAGTGATACCACGTCCATACCGCCTATTATGCAGTTAGATAGGTTTTTGTTTTTGTTGCATTCATTGATTCTGCTGAGGAGGTCCTCTGCACTGTCACATACATCTGGGGACATCTTGATTATGGGGTGTATAACCATTGAGAGGAAGTAGGAGATCCTGTAGTTGTTAGCGATATTGGTTCCGCATACAGGTCTTGTTGGTGGTCCTGTTGTCGGGTCGTCGACTGTCTTGTGGTCTTTGCGGATCCCATACAAGGGAAGTATGTCATTCTTAGACGTCTGGAAGTTGTTGGCAGTGCGTCTGCTTGGCTTTTTTGGGGTTGCATAGCCTTGATGTAGTTCGGCATGCTGTCTATTGACATCCCACCAGACTTATCTGTGTGTAGACACACTACCTCACCATCCCTTATGCGCTGCTTGTTGGGCCTCTGGTTTGCTTTGTCTCTTAGTATATCGGTCTACTATTTGTCTAATCTTATTTCTAGCTATGGTGAACTGTGCCTCTGTCTCGTCATCTATTTGTTGTATTATACAAACCCTTTTATTAAAGGGTAACCTCGTAGGATAAATTTTACTCATCTTATATGTTTTGTCAGCTGGGTTGAAGAATAGTTTCTCTAAGGGGTTGTCATTATATTTGTCGTCATAGTTGTGTGTGTTGTTATTATTGATATTATGGTGGTTGTTGTTCCTACCATTAACATTATTATTATTGTTATGATTGTTAGATGTATTGTTGTTGTTTTCTCTATTGTTATTGTTGTTGTTACTGTTATTGTTAACATTGTGGTTGTTGTTGTTACTCGTATTATTTCCATTATTACTACTGTGGTTGTTGTTGTGTCTGTCGTTAATGTTTCCATTATGATTATTGTGGTTGTTGTTGTGTCTATCGTTAACAATACTACCATTATTATTACTATTTTTCGGTGAATTGGCAGTATCGGTAGAGGGTTGGACGCCATGCTTTGATGCATAGAGTTACGGCCCTTGCCATTCTGAGTTCAAATCCCGCCTAGGTTAACTTTGCCTTTCATCCTTACGGGGTCGATAAAATAAAGTACCAGTAATGCACTGGTTAATTGCTGGCCTTGTGCCAACAGTAGAAACAATTATTACTATTTTTCACTCTCCTGCTATTGTTATTGTTATAACTGATACTATTACAGCCGTTATTTCTATACTCAGAGTTATTGTCCATATAGATGTTGTTTATTTTCGCATATATATATATATATATATATATATACAATATTCTCTTTTATTAATATATATATATTAATAATATATATATATATATATATATATATATATATATATATATATAGCAATTACAGCGTGGAAGAGTCATTTTAGCAATTCAAAAACATCTGTTATCTTATTTTATATTTATTGACTACTTCTTGGTGTCAAAATTTTCATCGCACTGTTAGTGACGAAGTCGCAGACAGTTCGACAGAAATATTGACACTCAGTAAATACTTTTACGCATAACACACGGTTGCAGAGGTTGCAAAGGTATATATTGAGTTAGAAACTCAAAATAGTCTCTTACAATTAAATAGCTCTAGGAAAGAAATTTTTCCGAGCCGTATATTATAATTCCGGTTTGTATTTATTTTCTTGATTTATTCTTAAATTGAGTCAGGCAAACCCTATTGTCTATAGTTAGTATGCTTTTCACGTTAGCGAATCTGGTCCCTTACGATTTGAACACATATATGTATATATCTGTGTTGGTTTTTCTTTTATATTCAATTATAATATACGGCTCGGAAAAATTTCTTTCCTAGAGCTATTTTATTGTAAGAGACTATGTTGAGTTTCTAACTCAATATATACCTTTGATATATATATATATATATATATATATATATATATATATATATATATATATATATATATATATATTTCAAAATGAACGGTCAAAACGCAGGAGGCAATTGTACACAGTTATATTGGGTTCACGCTTATTGGAAGTGGAGGTTTCAACTTTTCGGACAGAACTCATTCATCAGGAAAGTTCGGATAGCGGGATAACAGGAACACCTAAAAAATAATGATAAAAATAAAAAAATAAAAAGGTAAAAGTAAAATAAATATAAATAAATAAATATATATATATATATATATATATATATATATATATATATATATATATATATATATATATATATATATATATATATGATGAGTTTATAAGAGCCCGCTTGTGTATAAAACTATGCATTATATTCAAGTTTCTACATAACCTGGAAATTATTTATCCCAAATTGTAGAAATCTTATAACGAAACGGCCGTCTGGAAGGAAAGAGATATCTATTTAATGATGTCTCATATAAAATAATACAACCAGCTATCCACGAAATACTGATTAGTTAGCACCCCAAACACTAAATTGGGAATATACTTGGGTATATCCTAACGTTTGTTGAGTGAGATGGAGTTGGTCAGCATATCGCTTTAGGCTTTCTCTGTTAATGTATTAAATATATACTCTTGGTAGCCGGATATGATTTCCAGATATAAGGTATGACTCTCTTTATTATTATTATTTTTTATATGAAATACTGATTGATCTTCCTTATATCCCATGTCTGATTTAGCCTTAGAGTATAACTATATGTGTATATGGGTGTTCCATACATGTATTTATTATGTTTTAATATCTCTATGTGTGCATTGATTGTGTATACATATAGTTATTCTTTTAATATCCAATTGAGTTCTTAAACACGTGGTTATAATACCTAACAGGTTTAAATGATCAGCGTGTATATTGTTTTATATTTTTTGTTTCTACTTGACTATATTCGCATATATAATATATATATATATACAATATTCTCTTTTATTAATATATATATATATTAATATATATATATATATATATATATATAGCAATTACAGCGTGGAAGAGTCATTTTAGCAATTCAAAAACATCAGTTAACTTCTTTTTAGTCGGTAAATGTTCGGTGAATCCATACGTACATATATATATGTGTGCATGTATGTATATATATATACAACTGTACGTCTGTATACATATAAGTATGTACGTGTACCTACTTATATTTAAGTAACAGCCGTACTAAGAGTGGGAAATGAAATTTCGTTTCATTTTTTCCGTTTATCGTTTTCGGTGCAGCCGGCCGATTAACCCACTCGATATGCAAATTGGGCTACTCAGCCGTTAATATGCATAAGGTAAGTATATATGTTCAACAATCTGGCAGGAAGGTATACGTTGCTGACGATAGCTAATAAGCTTGAAACTAGTACAGCGTTCGTTTGTCAGTGTTGAACAAACGAGCAACGATGGTTGCTGGACACTACGGCTTAATACGGGATGTTTGTTTACAAACACACCGAGCATTATAATAAATGTTCGATGAATCCATACGTACATATATATATGTGTGCATGTATGTATATATATATACAACTGTACGTCTGTATACATATATGTATGTACGTGTACATACTTATATTTAAGTAACAGCCGTACTAAGAGTGGGAAATTTCATTTCATTTCATTTTTTCCGTTTATCGTTTTGGGTGCACCCGGCCGATTAACCCACTCGATATGCAAATTGGGCTACTCAGCCGTTAATATGCATAAGGTAAGTATATACGTTCAGCAATCTGGCAGGAATGTATACGTTGCTGACGATAGCTAATAAGCCTGAAACTAGTACAGCGTTCCTTTGTCAGTGCTGAACAAACGAGCAACGATGGTTGCTGGACACTACGGCTTAATACGGGATGTTTGTTTATAAATACACCGAGCATTATAAAAAATGTTCGATGAATCCATACGTACATATATATATATGTGTGCATGTATGTATACATATATACATACTACTATACGTATGTATACATATATGTATGTACGTATACATACTTATATTTAAGTAACAGCCGTACTAAGAGTGGGAAATTTCATTTCATTTCATTTTTTCCGTTTATCGTTTTCGGTGCACCCGGCCGATTAACCCACTCGATATGCAAATTGGGCAACTCAGCCGTTAATATGCATAAGGTAAGTATATACGTTCAACAATCTGGCAGGAAGGTATACGTTGCTGACGATAGCTAATAAGCTTGAAACTAGTACAGCGTTCCTTTGTCAGTGTTGAACAAAAGAGCAACGATGGTTGCTGGACACTACGGCTTAATACGGGATGTTTGTTTACAAACACACCGAGCAGTATAATAAATGTTCGGTGAATCCATACGTACATATATATATGTGTGCATGTATATATATATATATACAACTGTACGTCTGTATACATATATGTATGTACGTGTACATACTTATATATATATATATATATATATATATATATATATATATATATATATATATATATATATATATATATATATGCCTACAAACATACACACACACAAACACACATCTCTCTGAGGGATGGTTTTACAGAGGGAACTTTACTGAAGTATCACCTGCAGTAATTTTCTGAATATGGCTGAAGAATGAGGTAAAATGAAAAATTAAATAGAAAATAGAAAATATGGGAGGAGAAAACAATTGTAAATCCTTTGCAATAGACGAAATCTAAAATTTATTGATAAAATTCCTTCATGTCTTATTGCAAACAATGGAAAACCCACGTAAGGTGTCTTGCAGGAATAATACCTTTATTTCCATATTTTCTTTCTGTGTGGCTTTTGCTTCATTAATGTAGTTACAATCAGCACTATGTGTTGCTACAAGGTTTGATGGGTCATGAATAGCCAGTAGTTGGATGACATCAAGTAATATGCCAAGTCTAAGACACAATTGGAAAATCCTTAACTTGAGTGTCAAAACCCATAGCTATGACATCAATATTCAGTTTGAAGTTTTAGTTTCACTTTCAGAACATTAATGAAATCGGTAAAGACTGACGCTGAAATCAGTCGGATATTAAAAAAATTGGGAAAAGATAGGCCATATAGATGTCAGGGGTCAACGTGGACGAGCCAATTTATCATGCTAAAATGAAAGAAATAATTGTTTCTACTTTTGGCACAAGGCCAGCAATTACTCCAGTACATTACTAGTGCTTTATTTTATCGACTCCGTAAGGATGAAAGAAAATTTAACCTCGGCAGGATTTGAACTCAGACCCTAAAGGGCCGTAACTCTATGCAGCAAAGCATGGCGTTCAACCCTCCACCGGTACTGCCAATCAAACAATAATTCGAGAACACATATGACGGACTAGTATGTTCCTAAAAAGTAATATGTTGCTGTTGTCATTGTTGCCGTTGTTGCTGCTGTTTACATCGCAGACGTTGTTGCTTCTGTTATTGTTGCTGCTGCTGCTAGTGTTGCTGCTACTGTTGCTACTGTGGTCCTTGTCCTTGTTGTAGACATTGTTGCTGCTGTTCTCTACGTTGTTTGTTTTTGTTGTTACTGCTGTTGTTTATGTTGTTGTTGTTGTTATGCACATCACATTACAATAGAAACGTAAATAGCAGAACATGTGAAAGAAACATTCATGTGAAAGGAACATCAGAATGATTATTTGATGGACGGAGAGAGAGCATGGACTAAGTGTGGACAAAATGATTCCGCACTCGGGTGCATAGTCAACGATAAAGTCACAGGCAGCGGCGAAAGAACTTGGACGGACTATTTAATCAACTGTGATTATTAAAACTGAAATAAAACTTATAACCAGTGTGTCTGTTCTTTATTCACATACGACCCTCTCGAAGTAGAAAATTATTTGTTTCAACACTTGAGTTCGCATTAAGAATCTTGCAAACAATTACATAACGATCTGTTTTTCTGTTGTTGTTTACGATGTTTCATCTGTTATTATTGTCGCTATTGCAATTGTTGTTGTTGTTGTTCGACTCATTGCCAGTTCTGATCAAAAAGTCATCAGATATTCGAGCTATAACCATCCCGTGTTTTTTTTTTCTAATTGCAGACGACCAGCGTATTAGTTTTGTGAGATTTGGTTGCTATTTTTAGCAGATCAAACTACCACGTATCGGCTCCTCCATCGGTTTATTATTATCGTTCTTGATTTTTCTTTTTTTTTATTGCTGCTGTTGTTGATGTTGCATTTGTTTTTATTGCAGTATTTGCCGTTGTTTTCGTTATTAATGTTAGTGTTACGGTTGATTTCCATATTTCTTGCTGTTCTTTATCACTTCGCTATTTTGTCTCATTTATCTCACAATTCACTTAATTTCTAACCACTACCACCGCCAACTGCTCGTTTTTATTAGTGACTGGGTGGCTGAGTGTGTAGATGGCTGGGTGAATAACGGTTCAAGGAAAGAAGACAAATTTCACTAATCTAGGATTAACACTCAATCACTAAGCTAGGATTGTCATCAGCTGACAAACTTTAGTGAATATTATCCAACCTCCCTGTCAACCAACACCTCGACTCCACACCACAAGAAGTCTCAGATATTTGATCAGATTGTAAATTGACTTTGGCGTGGGTGCCTGGAAAAATATTCTTTTATTTGTTTTTTGTTTTTTTAAAAATATTATTGTGTTCACATTGTGTGGCCTTCTGAAAGAATTGGGAACCACCACTTTCCTTTTAGCCAAGTCCTCATCGAGGTGTTTTTTTCAAGTTGTTAGGGTGTTAGGGTGTAGAGGGAGATGCTGTCACCAAGAAATTTTGTTGAAACTTTAGTGAGAGTGCTGAACATGGCCCAAGTCAATGAGTCTACTTTCATCATTTACCTCTAGATCGAGGATTATAACTGGGGGAGATTACTTATCCTTATTAGTCAAGGTAATCCTGGATCTATGGGGTTTCTTGATTGATCTTATGTGGTTGATCTCACTATTGTGGGCATTTTCCTGCCAAAAGTAGAAAAAATTATTATTACGGCCATTTATGATCTGAGTTAGAATCTCGCCGAGATGAGCTTTGTGTCATCCTTACGGGGTTGATAAAATAAAGCACCAGTAATGCAATGGGGTCGATTTAATTGACTTCCTGTCCCCTAAAATTGATGGCCTTGTGCCTAAATCAGAAACCATTATTATATTAATATTGTTTATTGTTATTGTTGTTGTTGTTTGTGGTAATTTATTTTTTACCCGATGTAAACTCCCACTGTTTGTATCTAGTCCCTGTATTGTTTAGTGGAGTCCAATTTGTTGCAAGTATACAGACCAGGTTTACTGTCTAATAACAACTTCTCGATTTGATAAAAAATAGTCGTGAGCACTGTTCCTTTTTTTATGATTAAGTCATTAAAACGACAGCAACAACAATATATTACCTGCAATAGCAACAATAATAACGGTTTCTAATTCAGGCACAAGACCAACAATTTGAGAAGACAGAAAAATCGATTATATCGACCTCAATACGTGGCTGGTACTTTCCGGCCCTGGAATGACGAAAGTAACGTTAACCTCTGCTGGATTTGAATTCAGAACGTAAAGAGCAGGAACAAATATGTCGAAATATTTGCCCGACATTCAAACGATTCTACCAATCCACTGGCCTTAACAGCAACACTACTAAGAAAAGCATTAACTACAATTAAAGTGAAAAAAATATTAGCAACGAAAAGTTCCCTACGTGGTCTTTCGACTTGCTAGTAATAGTCAAATCATGTCAAAGTGCCTTTTATATATATAACATAAAATGTCTGGTCATGGTTGGAATGTCTTTGATCACTGGTCTGCTCTTAAAACGGAACGACCATTAAATAATGCATTAGGCTGTACGTAAAGGTGCATGGCTTAATTGTTAGAGCATTGGGCTTGCAATCAGGAGGTTGTGAGTTCAATTCTCGGACCGGATGATGCGTTGTGTCCTTGAGCAAGACACTTCATTTTCACGTTGCTCCGGTTCACTCAACTGTAGAAATGAGTTGCGACGTCACTGGTGCCGAGATGTATCGACCTTTACCTTTGCCTTGGACATCATTGGTGGCGTGAAGAGGAGAGGCTGGTATGCATGGGCGACTGCTAGTCTTCCACAAACAACTATGCCAGGACTTGTGCCTCAGAGGGAAACTATCTAGGTGCAAATCCCATGGTCATTCGTGATCGAAAGGGAGTCTTTACCCTTTGCCCTAGGCAGCCGAAGTATAGAATAAAGTTAATCGGCATTTATACAGAATAGAGGTAACCATGACTGTGTAAATGTGTATACAATTGTATATAAATGGAAACATGCGAAATATATGTATTTCCCTGTAAATTGAGAACATTTGAAACCTATTTAATCAATTTTCGGACCTAGTTGGATCCATCATCAGAAAGTGTGTAGATCAGCCAAACAACCACAAGGAAATACGTTATAGAGTGGCTTATATACGTTATCATATATAATGGTTTCTTATATAGACACAGGGCCAGCAATTTTGGGGTAGGGGAAAGTCGATTAAATCGACCCTAGTGTGTGACTGGTACTTTATTTTATCGATCCCGTAAGGATTAAAGGCAAAGTTAACCTCGGCGTGATTTGAACTCAGATCATAAAGGTCAGTAACTCTATGCTGCAAAGCATCGTGTCCGACCATTACCGATACTGCCAATCCACCGCCCTTTGTCTATCCACCATATATAATAATAGCCTAAAATGGCCGTACTATTTTGCATATTGTTAACGCTCATGTTGGTAGTTAATTAGATGTCTATAAAGTTGTACGCTATGCATCCGAAGAATATGATGAAGTTATATCTGTATATATATATATATATATATATATATATATATATAAACATCCCGTACACTATTGATTGGTCTATTTTAGACCATTCAAGAGAATACCAAATACCAAAGAGACACAAAGAATTCTTCTTTGTGCACAACGGAAAAATTTAGAATTCTCCAAAATTTGAAAGCCAATTCCACTTGCCTTAACTCCAAGAACGAGATCTTCAGATGTTGTCCTCATCTGAAATCACATCTACTTTGTAACTGGATTGACATTCCTACAATGACTCAAACACCTTGAACTTCATCTTTACTTTTTACTCCTTATATCCAATACGATTTTTATTACTCTCTGAACTCACTTTCTGTACCCATTTATTCTTCTCTCCCTCCTCTCCTCCTATATTTACCTCTTTTATATATAGATATTTGTTTCTGTGTGTATGTATGTATTTGTATATATGTGTATGAATGTATGTGTATATATGTCTGTACGTATGTATATGTATGTATGTATATATATGTATGTATGTATATATATATATATATATATATATATATATATATATATATATATATATATATATATATATATATATATATATATATATAGTAATAATAATAAATTTGAAGACTAAAATCCAAAGAGGGCTCGATAAGGATACATATATATCAAATATATAAGAACCGTAGAGCAAATATTTATTAAAATAACAGATTAAAGTTTAAGCAAAGAATCGCTGCTTTCACCCTTAACGGGATCTTCTGAAACTAAAAAAGTCAATCTGGGAACGCAGAAATAAATATTTCAAAAAACGTTGCAACTGGAGGAAGACAGGAAGACGATACTTTGGTTCGTGGAAACGTTCGCTGGCAAAGAGCGGGAAAAACGAAGATAATACGTCATTATTTGGAGTGGTGAAAAACAATTACACGCAAAGATAAATACACGTTTATGGTATAAAAGAAATCGTAGAGCAATATACTATTAGGAGGTTCATGCAGACGTTCTCTGGCAATGAACAGAAAAAACGAAGAAAATACGTCATTATGTGGAGCGGGGAGAACAATTGCACGCAAAGACAAAACCACGTAAATGGTATAACTCAAGTCGTAGACTAAAATTCTAACTAGGAAACCGAATGATTCTCGGCTTCAGAGTTAAGAATAAAGTATATATATATATATATATATATATATATATATATATATATATATATATATATATATATATATATATATATATATATATATATATATATATATATATATGTGTGTGTGTGTGTGTGCTTATGTGAGTGTGTACTTATTGTGCAGTAATATGCACACGTTTGTTTATATGTTTGTATGTGTATGCATTTTTATTTATATTTATGTATATATATGTATATATATGTGTATGTATGTGTGTGTATGTACATGTATATATATATAAATGATTATATATGTATGTGTGTTTTTGTGTGTGTGTGTGTATTTTTATATTATGTGGTGATGTAACCTTACGTATGTGTGTGTGTATATATATGTGTGTATATGTGTGTATATATATATATATATATATATATATATATATACACATATACACACAT